>CM060900.1:325363631-325963631 GCA_030762935.1 Hymenopus coronatus | reverse complement strand
TTCTACTTGTAAGATAATAAGTAATAAGACCACTTCTATACGAATAATTTTTACTTTATAGATAAAGTACACAGTGGATAGAGAAGGTATTGTATTTTATCCCAAAATTTGATACAGAGATTTCACCGGAAATATAAATTTTGAGGTCCCCTGAGTCCAAAAGAAAACATGTTTAGAAAAGGTCCGTAGCTCAAAACCGAAAAGTCTGTTAAATACCAAACTTGGTGTTTAAGTTCAACATCTTCTAAGAATGCGACTCGAAGATTTTCAAGAAAATACCTCTCCCCTAACTACACTTTATATGGAACATTTTTCGAAAATATTGATTTTCTAAAATATTACCCTAACGATTTTGTTTAAAATACCGTATGAACGATATTCACGTCATACATAAAATCTATGTGTTGAATTTTCTGGGAATAGCCTCTGAAGATCTCTTTACTTTGATAGAGTTTTGCAGAATTTTGCATAACATTTAAACCGTATGAGTTAGGCAAACATTTACTACACAGAAAATGTAGATCTTATTAAAACAAATAATTTATGTCAGACACGTTTGTATTGAAGTGTTGACCGTTTTAGAGATATTAATTGTTATTGATTTCAATATTAAATTAACTTTTCTCAAACGGGAACATGCAAAGGGAACGGAAACTCAATTGTTTCACTTAGCGACAAGTTTTAAAAGATTAAACTATCGCTTTAACCTACTGTATCCCCTTGTTTCCCTTCTACTTTCAAGGAAGCAAGTAACAAGACCAATTCTGATCTAGATTAGCATGACGTATATAAAGGAACAATCTTTTGAAGGAAACTTTTATATGTGGAACAGCTAGACAAAGTTATGTGGATGGAACACATCAGGTTTTTTTATTTACTTTCGCGATAAGGAATTTTTAGAAAGAGGTCAGTATTGTATTTGTGTGTGACTCTGTGTGTGTCTGTCTGTCTCTCTGTGGACAACATTACTAAAAAACGAAAATTCTATGAAATATGCAATTTGGTATTTAAGTTCAGTAACTTGCAAGGATGCGACACGAGGCTTTAGAAGAAAATCTCTTACCCCAAACTACGCTTTTAATTGAAAAAACTCCTAATTGTTTTATTTTATTAAAAGTGACTCTAATGATTTTGGTTTAAATAACGTATGTTTAAGATATCGGCAAAGATAACAAATACCTTTAATTTTCAGGGAATAATCTCAGAAGCCCTCCTCATTCGGAATGAATTTAGCATAAACAGTAAACCCTAAGAGATAAACAAAAGCTTAGGACACAAATAATGTAGATCTGTTTAAAACACATAATTTATGTCACATGTATCTTCTTATTTCTGTAGATTTGATGATTGCCGAAATACTCGTTGTTATTGGTTTCAACTTTCAAATACTTCTACTTTTCTAAAACAGGAAGTCATCCATTTTGATTTTGTTTTACTCCTGGCCATGCATATAAAACCGAATTTCAAATTTAATGGCATAGTGACTTTTCAAAGATCGCTTTGACTTTTTGTGTTCCTTTATTTCTTTTTACTAACAAAGAAGTAAGTAATAAGACCATTTCTGCTAATGTCTTGCTCGATTAGCATGAATTAGATATAGAAGTATAATATTTTGTAGGAATAGTTTGTTTGCAGAACAGGAGAGAAGGTCATGTGATAGGAACACATCCGATTTTACTTAAAGGCACGCTCTTTGGACAGACTGCTGTCGTTCAGATCGACTAGTTGCTTGCCAAGCATGCTTCCATTTGCTACAATTGTTAAGAACATGCGAACGAGGTGCCTCTATCTTCTATTCTTGTATTTTTTCCACATATTACGATTACACACTGAAATTATTATTTCAGGAGTCTCAATGCTAATAAGACTACCCTTTGCTTAGAATTAAAAGTGGTGTGTGTCTTATACAGAAGGTTAATTTTGCTGAAACCGTATATATGCGCTCTCTTTCCTGCAGTCTGTCACGGAATGACCACAGGAATGGACTTTTTCTCGTACTCTTGCATTTTTTTCCCTCCATCTGCGCTAGTCGGGGACACTTGGGTGAACTGGAACGGTTACAGCATTCGTGTGGAGCTGGAAGTATTGTAAGTCTCGAGATTTTTTCCCCCGTCGTCCATGGTTTACAGTATGCTTCGTCTCATTCCACATGAAGTCATCCTGTTATTCTTCTCCTTTTGCTAGAAACTGGAAACATTTTCCAGGAGCTTTTACAATAACAGTTTTACTTCCAACGGGATATTGAATGCCCAAATTATCTTGGCTCAAGTTGCGAATATCTATTGTATTTCGCTAATGGTTCGCACAGCATCGTCCAAACAGGGGAAGAGCGTCTCCCGAATACAATTACATTAAGAAATTGAAAGAAAGAACAGATGCTGAAATGGAATGCTATTCTTTAAATTTTATTCAAGTATAAACCAACGATTATTATGAATGTTCCGAGTCTTTTTATTCTGATGTTTGCAAGGAAAAACTGAAGCTCGTCTTTGTCTCTACTGAGAACCAAAATGAATACGAGATAGCTAAGGATTCCTTCAGCTTATTGTGCTGTCACGTTTACGTAATGTGAACGACGTTTTACTCCATGGATGTATCTCCAGGCTTTTCAGGAATGTCATGCCCATCTGTAGGTTCCATAGCTAGCCATTTCTAATACACGGAGATAGATAATTTAAAATAAATCATAAGAAATTCCTTGACTGACATATACAACTCTCATAGCTTTCTGTTCTAACTATAGAGGCAATATATGTACCTCATATTATTGAAAATAAAAATAGTTTTTCTATCGATGTTACATAATTCACAATTCATGTTCGCCTGGAAATGTTTTCAATTGATGCATTAAGAATTTATTTTCATTTGATGTACAAAAATGATATACAGCTAATTCAGTCGTAAGTCACTGTAGATAAAAAGCTCATGCGAAGCAAAAACTCTTATGCAATACTTTTACCTAACTTAGTCTACCAACCCTGTTGCAAACATCAGCGATGGTTTCTTCGGTGGCTCGCATTCGGGAGTTTGGAGGTTCGATTTCCGTGGTCGGTTTACCTGACCCGAGGATCCTTTTCGGGTGTTTCCACGTATCACCAAGCAAACGCTTCATTATAGCCCCCGAGTTTTCCGGTCCGCCATTTCTTGTTCCCATCATTTCGTAAGCATCCCTTCAAGTAACGGTATTCGTGATCCTACTTGAGGTTTGAGCCTCCCTCTGGGGGTCCGCCGGGGGTCTTAGTGCTCCTGAGGAGGGCCTAGGGTGGCGTCGCAGGTGCTTCAACTGAAGGCGTTAGGGACCCCATCCATACTTGTGTAAGTTTCTATAAGGGTGGCTGTAGGCTGAAGTGATAGTCACATACTAATAAGGGGATGAAACCGAAGTACTGGCAAATTATAAAATCGTGTAGCTATATATTTATTTTTTTTAAATACAGTTCGGGAGGCTCGTCAGGACTCCGGACCTGTATTCCTTTTTACCTCTTTTTTCTAAATTTCCCTAGTTGACCTATTCGTTTTCCTTTTTACGTATACAAACACAAATACATTTACAATCACAGAAACACCCATGCCCAAGGTGGGACTCGAACCCACGATCCCGTGCGCCGCGAAGCACCAAAGCGAGACACTTTAGCGAGCGCGGCTACGCGGACCGGCATCTTGAAATTCCATACTGTTTACGGCAACCTGAGAAACAACTAAATAGCAACAGTACTTCAAAATGTGATAAAGAACCACACTTTCAGACTAATAATATTGAGTAATAATAATAATGAGTACAACGATGTGAAATTGATGATATCACTACAGTGTTATTTGAATTAAACAGGTATATGATTTTCATATTCGTCTCTTTGGGTTTACCCATTATATAACATTATCAAAAATTCTCTATGAATGAAGAGGACTTCAGAATATACTCATTATATTTAAGATAAATATTTTATTTTTCAGGTAAATTCTCGTATGTGAAAAATATTATGGTACTTCAATCAAAATCGTAATGCTCGTTTTAGAACCTCACACGCGAGAATTTATTTGCAATTAAAGGGCAGCACGGAGTGGAGGATTATCTTGAAAACCCCCAGGCCACTTTTTTGGAGCATATTGAACTTAATACCAAATTGAAACCCAATAGAATTAGAAAACATTTTAGAACCATATTCACTTAATCAAGCGAAAGGCTATGTACTACAAAAATTGAGAGAAACAAAGGAGATTTAAATATGTTAATAAACTAGGCAGCTAACCTGTGAAATGTAAACAGAGAAGAGTTTAAACTTTTATTACAATATGCAACACCATATTCAGTTTATAAACAGACATGTGTGTTGATATACATTAAAGCTTAGCTGCAGTGACCAGTGTTTGATAGATAATTTAGCTTTTATTCGAAGAAATTTAAATATGTTATTTTAAGGGATTTATTAAAATAATTTAATGGTGAACTACCTCGAGCTAATGTGGCTTTTAATTTTAACTTTTCTAGATTATTTTATCTATAATTTAAAGATTACAAGTGGCATTATACCTGATAGTTGCATAGCAAAAACAAAATCTTCGAGCTCACACTTCTGGTGGAACGCAATGTATAATTACGTATTTCAGGGTATAGAGCACACGGATGCAAACTCTCAGGAAATACAATATGCTACAAAACAAACGACATTGAAATGTTAGTCAATGACGTTGGTTCAGAATGTGTCACGTGCTGCAAGTTGTTCTTAATGTGTCTGAAATTTATTGGACATGTTGATGAACAAAATCTGCTACAAGACGCAAGAAAACGAGTAACCAGCGCACCGGCGTTCTGCACATCATGCCATTGAAACCCTGAAAAACGAATTATTTATTTGTTGATGTTATCATTTCGTCTGAGATTCAACTGCTGTAGAATAAATTTTATTTTTGATAGTGTTTAACGCCTACTTTAACTACTTATGGCACCGCAAGCGGTGACACTGATGATACATGAATAATGATGGTGGCGCACCGGTGGAATGCGATGGCGGGGGAAACCGGATTACCCAGAGAAAACCCGCCCCAGCGCCGCTTTGTCCACCACAAATCTCACATGCGGCCGCTTGGGATCCAACTCCGGCCGTCTAGGTGAGAGGTAAGTTGTCTAACCACTCGGCCACGGCGCGGCCCTAAGAATAACTCTGGATCCTCATATGTCGGAGACATCACACGGTTGGAGTACTACAATCTCGCTCGCTCATCCCTTACTCTTAGACCTGAACACCTTCAACTGGTATGCAAATACACCCAGCACTTTAAACATTCGGCAACAAGACCTCTTTCTGAAACAAGCTTTAGTGATGTTCGTCGTAGACTAAGCTTTGGCGATTCTAACGTCTGTTGGGAAGGTAGTCCATGATTGTTCGTTTGTGGTGACAGTTCTTGGATGACGCAGTCCCTATTGACAAAAAACTGCCCCATTCGATCAAACTTGCCAACGACAAGTTACATTGCTTTTTATTTTATGTCTCCTTGATAAATCTATCCTGGTGGTATTCTATAATGTGAAGGCAATCCCCTTTCACTCTGATGTCCTATTACGTATGACCGGTTTTAGTTTTCGATGATAAAAACTTTCTTTTTTCAAAAAGTGTTTTCCTTTTTTCCCCCCTGCTGTAGCCTGTGTAGGATCTGGGGTTGAAAAAAAAGAGTCAGCTGCGATTTTAACCACAGCTGGTCAACTTCCAGTTATTGCACCTTTCCAACTTCTGTCCTACTCACCTATTGTGGAAACACTATTATTGACAATGAGTGACCTACCTATTTGGTTAAAGTATAAAGTTCGGGGTTTAAGTGTACCCGAACATTGTAACTCAAAAATGAGGTAAGACATGTCAAAACAATTTGAGACCTCGTTGTAGTTTACCGGGGAAAAAAAAAACTGTCAGCATATAGCCATAGTTTCCCAGTGCTTATAGCAGCTGAACGGAGACCTGAAGTTTTGTGCTTCAAATCCCGGCTATGGTATTGGATTTTTCAGTCTGACTCTACCTTTCCAACTTTCTCTTCTGTTTCGACAAAATAATTGCAGTAAAAAAGTAATTCAGAATGTACCAAACTATTATATATATATATATATATATATATATATATATATATATATATCAATCTATACTTAACTGCTCTGGAAACTTAGCAAATGATGAATGCTTTCAGCATACTTGTGTTGCCATGTACTCTAGTTCGAAACATATAATATACTCTTTTTGACAGGCACGGTGTTTAAAATACCTCAGGAAATTCGAAGATGACCCGTAGAGTGTTGATTGATTTTTGTCTCTGTAGTTGTAGCATATAGTCACAGAATTATAGAAAAATACTTTTATGGGTCGAAAAGTTCTGCCAGCATTTTAATACCGTTTCCTTAACATTTCTGCACAAGCAAGGTTTTTACTTGCAATCTATGTAGTAGGATTATATAGGCACAAATAATCAGGGAGGCACTTTCCTTTTACCATAGAATGTGTATCCCGCCTCTGTTTTCAAGACAGAATATCATTAATCATCTTGTAAAATATTGAGTCGATACGCGTTGAAAGACATTTATAGTGGGTGTAAAGGGAGAACCAATGGAGGGTTGCAGAAAGATGAGAGACTTGATGTGAGAAAAGAGAGAGAGGGAGGGAGAGAGAAATAGCTTTCCAGAATGTTGCCTATGCCAGAAAAGAAAAATATGATGTGTGGAAATTTCAACACGGCATTTTTGAAGCATCGCATGGCTGCAGCCATAAATACGGGCCCGCTAACATGGCGGCTTGTTTAAAGTTGGTCCATATAAAAAATACAAGAGACGTCCGCATGGTGTACGGGTACCGGCTCGCACTCACTCAGGCTGGAAAAAGTTGTCCCAAGCCGGGTTTTAGATAACTATCTCAACTTTGAATAGGGAGCCATTAATAGCCTTTTGGAAATCTAAACCGTGCGCAACACCAAAGAAAAATGGACAGCATGATAGCATAACATGCCAGGGCGTTGTCTTGCCCAGCTCTATACACAGGTATTGTTGCCTAAACTTCGTTGTTTAAGCTGCTTAAAGTATTTAACCCACACTCCAGTAGGAGGACCAAAACAACAGGAATGCTCAATTAGGCCTGCAATTTATATGACCGAACTTTATTTTTGAGTGTTTATGAGTTACACACACCCACAAAAACTCAGTTGTAAAATGCATGATGCATTACATTCATACGGCCTTTTCTACCTACTATAGTTTATTTTTGTGCACGTTCTATGGATCATTTAAAAAAAAGCTTATTTTTCATGGACTTCACGTTATCCAAATACACCTATGAAGTAATAGTTTTCTTTCACATTTAGCTGTAAGCACGAGGGAGACCAAGGAAATTGAATCGATAGTGAAATATTTAAAAGCTGACTTTGAAGTTTCACATTCTTTATGTAATATTGAAAGATGAAACTGAATAGCCACAGTAGGTTAAGAAAAGCACAAGTACCGAAAGTCACTAACGATGGATATCTCGAAAAGGCTGATGCTAGAAGATAAGTTACTTTACATAAATTGTGTGTTTTATGTGCACATTTTCTATGTAGTACGTTTTTGTTTTTCTTACCTGTTATATCAAATTGTAGAAAGATTCCTTAAAATTAATACCTCACAGGCTATTCCCAGAAAGTTCAAGATATACACTTTATTTACGAGTAGTGTCGTATTATGTAAATAACCTTATTTGTTTTAATCAACATCTTAGTCATTTTTGAGTTAATAAAAAAAAACAAAGTAAATGTAAAAGTGTTTTGGGCCGGGGCAATTTCTTAAAAATGTTTGTGACTAATCCTTAAAATTTTCGTTATTTATCGAACTTTTCGTTTTTGGGTTATGGGCTTCACAGTCGGACACACACATACACGTGCACGCCCACCTTTTTGTAAAATTGATTTGGGTTCAGGGGACCTTAAAACATGTATTTGTGATAGCACTTCTGCATAAAATATTTGTGGTGGAATACAATACTTGTTGTTCATGCATAGCACAGAAAGTAAACATGATGCGAGGCTACAAACTCTGATATGCGACCATCAAACGACTTTACTCGCTGCAGATTTTCACATCTGTTCTATAATTTCTTCGATTGTTATTTGGTCTACTTCATGTTTGAAGGAAACGCAACATTTCACATTTTCTTGTTAGTGCACAGGAGCAACCAGTAGGCGGACGTGATAGAAGTTTAAAAAGCAGTCCGCTATGTGCTGACATTGATGTTGCACACCATATTAATCGTATTTGCACGACCTCACGAGAAGCAATCTGTGGCGTGGACCTAAAACCTACTTCAAAGTGTATGTGATTAAGTATTGCAATCGTAAAGAGGTGTATTTCGGAAATGATTAATGTCTGAAATATCTTATTTTTCTTCGTCCGTTTCTTTCTTCACCAGTGGTGGATGCTTTTATCTTTTGAAATGCAGTGGATCCCATTATGTGCCCAGCAATTTCATTAGAAACTGTAACTACCAGTGTTTTATCGGAAATAAAATCTCTTTAGAACACATACGTTAAGTGGAAGAACGCGAGCTTTCATTGTGGCATAAATGAAGAATTAAGGTGGGGTTCTGAGGTATTACCAATTGCACAGTTTCATTGTTAGTCATTCATTTGTAACGCGTTTCTTTTGCTGAAATCTCACAAAAATTGTGGAATATGTCCTCTAAATAAAAATATGAACGTGCACAATAGTACGAAGTAAACAAATCAATTCATCATTTAAGCACTCAGAGTATATAATTCATAAAATGTATGAAAATAAATAAATTATAATCCTCGCACATATAACTGAAGTTAACTGAAGGGTTATTATGAATAAGAACCAGTGTTGTATCAATTGTGTTTTGTATTTCGTTGGGTGTTATGTGAACTGGGCTTATACATACTAAAAGACAACCGCCAGTGATGGCTTATTTAGGTGCTATGAAGATCAGTAGATGGCATGATAGGTAACTCCTATAAATTCTTATTGATAAATGGAGTAATTGGAAAATAATTAATTAGAATTATCTATATTTGACGCCTATACTAAGCACTTTCACTAGTTACTGCCGTTTTATATACTGTCTCTTGCGTATCCTCATCGCTAGTGCAGTTGATAGTGAAAACAATGTAAATAATTCAGCAAACGGAAGTGATACACAAGACTGGTACCTCTAACAGAGCTTAAACAAAATAGTTACTCATATCATGCACATCGTAGAAAAGAGCTAAACTCTGGGACATCAAATCAAATAATGCGGTAGGTTTTGATGTGAAATTTCAACAACACAGAAGTTCATGTATATGGTTCTAATAACCTTAGTTGATCAATTAGGTGCATTGCAAACCGAGGAAAAAAAAATATATATATGTAATATGCTTTTAGCATGTGTGTCTTCACGCATACACACAAGGAAACTGAAAATTCATACAATAATAGCATAAGAATGCTAAAAAAGAATGGTGAAGTTAGAGTTTCAAAAAAATGACAATCGGTGAGGTCACTACTGCAAAAGATTTCTCTTCAGAGAAGAACAGCAACCAAAAACTGAAGGAATACCTACTTGAGGTGCGCAACAGTTTTGCAGTAAATTGTGTGAAGAGTAAATAGTAAAATTAGAAGTTAAATACGGAATACGAGAAGGTAAAATAATGATTACCAGAGGTAGAAAACTTCAAACAAAAAATGGGGAGGCTGAGTCAGAATGAAAATGCCTATGCGTTAGCCGGGATTTGAAACCGCGGATGTCCTGGTTTCCGTCCCGTTGCTTTAATCACTCCGTAAGTCGCCAATGAGGCACAACATCTCAAAAATAATTTGAGATCTCCTTGTGGTTCACCCGGAAAAACACGAGTCAGTTGGAGAATTCAGTGGCGCTCCGGCATGTTGCTATGGTAACCCCGTGGTTAGAGCAGCTGGACGGAAACTAGAATATCCGTGGTTCAAATCCCGACTATGGCATAGAGTTTGACTACCTCTACAAATTCTACACAGGACTGGTGTGGAATAAACCATTAATTCACACATACATACACACGCAAAGACGTAGCGCGTTTAGAACTTCAAAGGGAATTTATTTAGTCAAGCCAGTGTTTATTTGTTAATTTTTGCTCATGTCAAGTGATAATTTGCTTTCCTAAAGTCAGTGAGCAAATATTAATGTGAAGTTGGTGTATATCTTCGTTCACATTATTTGAATACAGTTTTTTTTAATAGCCTATGAATTGCATTCATAGGTTATTGCCCTTGAAATTCTTTGTTTGAGTAAAAATACATAAGTATTTACCTTGAATTATTTCCAATACTCTCACTAACAACCACCATAGAGCACTAACAATCAATCTCCGCTGTAAAACGGGCTAATTTTGACGGTTTTGGCAAAGGAAGGAGGTTTTCCCCTCAGAGTAAAAACATAGGAGTGACAGGTACTTAAATACGGAAGTAGGGATTTGGCTGACAAATCATTTAAAACGTGGATTTCTTTTTACAAAAAATGAAATCTGTGAATTTCACTAGAATTATAAACCGTTCAGTTTTACAAGAAATGCAAAATCGACAATTCAACATCTTTGGCTCATAAATGGGTTTTAGGTGCCATTAAGTATTCTCACAAAATTTAACTAGTAATGTCCATTCTCGCCACATATGGCCTACCAATGGAGCAGCTAGCTAGAAGTAAAGAACTACTTCATTGGATTAAAGTGGTAGGAACATTACAAATTGGACCCTCTCCGTTGGTACTGCGTGTCCACCTTTTCCTTTAGAAACATTACGTTTCGAAATGTCATAAGTATGTTTTATTTAACATCATACGACAATATTTAGGTTATTATTTGTTTGGTTTCAGTCATGCTGATGTTGACAATATGAATGTATTTTCTTTAGCTATACCAGTATTAAACGATATTTATATTTAGGATCCCTGTGTATAAATGTAGAAGGAAGTGCGAACATATGTTGGTGCACACGATGGAATTTTTCACTAATTTGTTTTAAAAAAGTTATATTGCCTCTCAAGGTACATTAAAGAAAATTGTCATATATTTTTTTTAAATAGTACTTAATTTTGAGAAATAAGTGATTATATTTTGAAAAAGTCAAGGGTTTTGGACAGTTTGGAGAGCAAAATTGTTCTGCATATTCTTTATATTAAAATATAATATAACAGATCCATTTGTAAACTCATTTACTATAAAAGTCAATTTATATGTGAATATTTTTAAAAATGGCGAGTGGCTGATTTTCATTAAAACAATGCATTTAGCGAATAAAATGATTATTTGAGTAACCATGGAAGCTAGAATTTTGAATACATAGCAAAAATATAATTATTATTGTGTTTAATAACTGGTATCCATTTCAGTTAGATATCGTATATATTATGGATTTTCCAAATTTCAGAGATATATCACCTGAAATGAAAGAAAAAAAAAACAAATTTAATGCAGCTTAGCCGTAAGGCATTTAGCTTCATTTGCCGTCTGTTCCATATGTAGCTTATTTCCTTTAGTCTCATTGAGCCATGCGTCTGCTAAATGCGTCATCTTTCACTAACTGCTTTTGTCGTTGCTACTGAAAGCTGGCGAAACCTTTCAATAAAATCTGCCATAGATTAGAAGATAATCGGTTATTAATCCTTGTGAGTGCCCACCCACATAGGTTGTCCCCATGTAATCAATTTCCATGTTGTGTATTTATCGTCTTCCTTGGAAAAATGACTACGTTACCCTGAAACCGACACTGGGGTTTTATGCCCGTTACTTGCAATGAAATGGCCTTTCGTTTCATAATGTGTCGTAATTTTAACTGTTCCCCATGCAGGTAATTGACCTTAATTTGTTAGTAAGCACAACTTGAAAGATTGCTAATAAATCCTTTTTTTTTTCTTTCTTGACCCCCCAACAATACTTACAAGCTAGCTTCAGAGGCCAGGCGCCTCTGGAGGAGCAGAGCCTCTGAATCAGAAAGAAACCAGGATGGTAACCAGATCGGTACCTGGTTTGAAAGTTAGGAAGATTATAGTGGAAAGAATGGCGGGAGAAATCAAGAATTCGGAGAAAATCTGTCCAGGCACAGCTTCGTCCATCACAAAACCATCCGTGGTCCCCTGGGATCGAATCCGGGCCGCCTAGGGGAGAGGCGAACGGTCTAACCATTCAGCCTTGGCGTCAACTACTGATAAATTCTCTCAATAAAGTTAACGAATTCTCAGATTTTAATTGGTCACATATCAAAACTTGTTTCGCATTACTAAAATTCCAAAACTGGCCAGCCACAAATGTAAGTGGAAGGAAGCACTACGAACACAACAAATCAGTTGCCTTTATTGCCAAAGCTTAGAATATTGCTTATTCTATACAGTATATGTGCCAAAGACTCTAATTGGTGTTTAATATTAATTTATTGGGTGCTTTAAGCTCAGTAAATGAGCCTGGTAAGAATTTGATCGTGCCCTATAATCACCTTCAGTCATTCTGTTGATGAGCTCTTTGGTCATGGCTGGTATTCCATGGCTGGTAATCAGTCCTGGAGAATAGACCGCGGTATCGCTGTAATAATACCGCGCTGCGTGATAGTCAGGTCTGTGTGAATCCGCAGGTGCAATGCAGTTATAGCGCGGTAACACACCTGATTATACAGTCAACAGTATCCGTATTTTTAGGGAAGACCTTAATTCCTTAATCCGCCACTGGAGAGGAAAGCAATACCTATATTCCTTCGAGTCATCACCCATCCTTGAATGGTTGGGCTAGCTACCTGTTAATTGCCAACCTATCGCTATCTGTATCCACAATTACCAGCACAGTTTAGTAGATGATTCAAGTAACGTTTTTCTATTGTCTATTGTCATGACTGCTGAAGAATTATTCGAGTTGTGAATTTCATAACATTACTGTGGTTCATTGGTATGGCAATAACAATACTGAGTTTATTACTTGAAACAGCGATAACTTACGGAACTGCTGACGGATAACGACGTAATGAGTCTGTGACGGCAATTAAGACTATTAAGGTTTATAACTTCAGCGTTGTCACACATGAAATAGTTTCACGACAGGAAATGTCTCCACATTGCAATCCTCGAAACATGTCAGCCTTTGTCTGACATTGTAAGTGTCAGAGGAATGTTAATCAAATTAAAACTTCCTTATACATGAATGCGGCATTCACCATGGGTACAAAAGATCAAGAGGTGAGATGATTTCACATAAACTCCTTCCCTTAGGCACCTATTTTACCTCATCAACATACCTTGAGAATGCATTTATCGCATTGAGAGTGAAAGGCGTGACCGAGGAGAACATTATCGTAGAAGCCGAAGTTTTATATCTTTTATATGTTATACTAGCTTGGAATATACCGTCAGAGTATTGAAGTATACACCTGCTATTTCTATAAAAGGTTTACACGTCATTTATTGTTGCTAGAAGTTGGAAGGAACTTACCTTTATTATTCCAAAACAAAAAAGAGAAAAGTTAAACAATGGCTATTAGAATTTAAAAAACTAGATAGCTATATTTTTGTCCTATATCAAGCCGGGTATCTACAAGATAGTGGTGGGTACTATCGAATGTAAACTGTTGAATTATATGATAGTCTCCTAACTATCGGTTATTCGATTGTTACCCAAGTATTCAGTTTTAATGTGATTTTAAAATGTTACTATATTGCTGGTTGTTTGGCAGCCGAATTATGAACCAATGGAAATATAACTCTAAACCCGTTCCAGAGGAAACAAATCATCTGCTGGTTTATTTTGTTCATATTAACAGTTTTGGCAACTACTCATCACACCAATGAATGCTGCATACCAACTACCCAGCAAAAAATTCATATATTCAGATGGTCTACTAAGCACTAAGGGATATAGTTTGTTCTAAACATGTGCATTAATATTGGTAATACTGATAGAGGTCGCCATTTTGTGGTGGATGTGCTTGTCACCCAGTGGTGGCGGGTGTTGTACTTGTAAATAAGAACTAAAATGCTAAATTCCAAACCTCTTTTTTGGATAACAGAAGTCAAAGTCATAATAATATTGCTGCTGGGTAACAGTCACAAAACTGTCGTAGCTCTCCACCTGCTTGCGTATAAAAATCGAGAAGCAAATAGCCACGTGGAGCCTAGAATGTTAGCTATGCCTTACATTCAATTCAACCCAAAATTTAATTTAGCCAAATTTAGGACCGAGTACCGCAAATACAAAATAACTAGTTACTAAGCTAAGGTTCTCCGTATTGCAAAGAATTTATCTTTGTCATATTCGGTTTAACCTCAAACCAAATAGATGGGAAATAATAAATACGATATTACTCATATCACCCAACCTCATATTACTGAAGCATAATTGCACATAATTCAGAAAGAGGCAGATAAACTTAAAAAGAGAAACTTTACGTATCTTTATTAACAACACAAATTTCCATTTTAGAGTTAGATGTACTAGTCTAACCAAAAAGCGGTATCTTTCACAATACGATATTCATGGAATTAATTATCGTTGTAGTTAATGGAGAATAACTGCAAAAGATTATGCGTTTCAATATTGCAAAATAATATGCACCCATTTGTTATGCTACAAGAACGCTAGAGTACTTACTAAATCTTACTTTTAAACCCGAATGAAACCTGGTTACTTTAGTAACCCATATGCTATTACTACAGGAATTTTCTAGAAATAAACAGCTTTTAGATCCGAAAGAAAACCTAATCATCCGCTAGTCATTTCTCACTATTGTTATGTAAGGTCTTTCAAGATCCACTTCAAACTTTAAACCAGAATATATTATAATATTTGAGATTGATAAAAGCAAAAGAAGTCATACTGTGCAAGCAATGGAGTTGGTTGTTTTTTTTTTTTGTTTTTTTTTTTCTTTTTTAGTTCAACGTTACCATGGACACAGTTTTGTTGAATAAGACACCGGTAAATTTATTCGTACTGCTATAAGTATTTTCTAGTTAAAATCATGATTCTGTCACTAAACGACAGAATACATCTGATTCAATACTTTTATGAAAGCACGAGGAGGTCTGAGAACATTGGCCGCTGTGATCTCTAGGTCTCAATCCGACCGACAGCTAGTTGTGGGGTTACTTTAAAGAACGAGTTTTCTTGACATATCCAACAACCCGACAGAAAAATGTTGTACGTTAAACAAGAAAACGGAGGACATCTTCCCAATGTTTTATAAAACCCTATTGTTTGCCCAGTATGCCACTTATATTTTTTATAACTCAAAAATTATAATATTTATAACGCTTTTAAGTTTTAATTGACTTTTCGAAAACCTTATACATTCGATTGTCGAAAACATTTCATAGTACATATCACTACTAAGGGAAATAGTAGAAAAGTGAATTATTTTAAAATAACAGCACATTTGATCTGTAACTGTGATACGAAACTTTTCACTTTGATCATAATCTCGCATGTTTCATCTAACGTAGCATCTGTTTTTATTAAACAGAGGAAAAAGTGGATACAGCCTCTATTTTGCTTCATGTATTTAGTATTAATTTAATTAACATTTTCTGTTATGTGACGTTCCAATATCACACAGTACACAAGCTATATCTGAAGTACAATGCAAGAGCTAAATAAATACCTCACTTTATACATATTTGTAGGGTTACCTTCATGATTTTCTGGTATAAAAAAACGAAATTTGACTTTCGTGATTAAATAAAATCCTGCGCCTAACGCCTGGCCGCTGCGTCCCCCTCCTCTGTCCAGGCGTCATGGATGCGGTGCAGTATTGAAGGGTGAGACGTGTCAGTGCCTTGAGTCCCTCCCGGCCGGTTAATGCGGTTCTCTCGACCTGGGGCCACTATTTCTGCATCACGTATCTCCTCAATTAGCCCCCCAGGGACCTCACGACTCTGAATACACCCTGGATCAGGTCTCCCAGCAGGGGAACATTTCCCATGCCGGTACCGGGAATCAAACTCAGGTCTCCCGATTAGCAAGCAGCCGAGCTACCACCGCGCCAAGGAAACTCCCACAACTTTCGTGATACTTTTGTAAAATAACCCAACCATTTATAATCGGTACTCAACGTTTACGTTATTGTGCTTAGTGCACATTTCTCTCTCTCTCTCTCTCTCTCTCTCTCTCTCTCTCTTTTAGACAGCTTAGGCAATTTAGATCCTTATAAGACTTCCCGGAATAACTATCTGATGCAGCCCATGTCTAAGGATACTTACAATGCATCGTTACAATATTTAATGTAAACTAGAAAAGGGAACAAAACTGACGTTTCGCAACAGTGAAATATTTAAAAGAAAAAAAAAAAAAAAAAAAAAAGCTACAACTTCTACTTTCTGTTCAAGTACAATTTATATTATGTGCATACGCAAACGTTATTTCATTTACAAAATCTATATTAAAGCCAACTTTTGAAGATATAAAAGGTCAACGAGTAGTGAATTAAAGCTAAACATGATCTGCTTCGCATTAAACCCTTCACCATCAATATTTAAATGCCCACGCCACTGCAAAACGCCAACAAATATCGGTTTAAGTTATAGTGCCTATTTAGTTAATATTTAAGAAGAATAAGATTTATTGTCCCTTATTGCTATCCTCAGTGGAATTTATTTGCTTAAAATAAAATGTGTAATATTTCAGAGCCAAGTTTGAAGAAAATAAATCAGCTTAACATAGTAGCCATGAGAGAGTGACAGACAGACATAGTAGCCGTGACAGAGAGAGAGAGAGGGACCGACTAGTAAGTTTATATTTTTTTGGTATTCGATTCTAGTTGCATGTACTTTCTCTTTTGACAATTTGTTTCACGATTAATTTACTCACAGTTTGACCATAGCATAAGCTTAATGACAGTGGAATATTAATGTAAAACGGATATACCTATGCTTATGAGTAAACGTAAAACAGTAATATGCACTAGCCGAGTCAAAAAGAGTGCGACACTGAAGAGTCCAAAGGCGGAAGCTACCAAACAGTATGTTTCACCATGAAAGATCATGTGAGGCTCTAAACTTAGTTTGCCACAATGAATTCTTTAAAAACAAATGTAAAGAACTTGAGAACTTAACCTGTGATGCTGAGCTTATTAGGGAAAATAAGGCAAACTTTAATTGGCTTTAGGAAGTTCAAATGAAAAATTATATGTTTCACCATAACGACATTGAGTTATGTTAAAAGAATAATTATACCAAGGAATTTGAGTGTTGAAAAGGTTAACAAGAAAATTACGGGAAGTTTGTTATAATAAATAGAGAGCGCATTTTGAGATACGAAGTTCAGTGCACATTTACCTCTAGGCACAAGCAGCAGGCAGGCAAGGCAGGCAGGCAATTACATCCACTCTTAGCACAGTTTTCCTTGATTGTTTGAGGACATTCCTTTCATAACAACAATTTGTTCTACAAAATAGTAAGTACATATTTATATCAATCTATCTAGTCTGCTGTCAGTGCAGCATTCATTTTGATATTGTCAGTCGCTCCCGGATCGCACTAATGACCTCTATATCTCTATTGTAATGCTTACAATTTCTCCAGCCAAACATTGCTACTATTGACTAAAATATTTACACTACTGCCAAAATAAATTCTTGTCCATCTTAGTTAAGTCCTATTTCCTAAATTTTACTGTAGTTTGTAGAATGTGACCAACTGAAAGTGAGTTCTTAATACCGTGCGACCCAAATACATCCGAACCTACTAGACGGCCGGGATTCGATCCCAAGCGACCGCATGTGAGATTTGTGGTGGACAAAGCGGCGCTGGGGCGGGTTTTCTCCGGGCACTCCGGTTTCTCCCGCCATCGCATTCCACCGGTGCTCCATCATTCATGTATCATCAGTGTCACCGTCTACAGTGCCATTAGTAGTTAAAGCGGGCGTTAAACACTACCAAGCGAAGCATCCGAACCTATGCGCGGTGTTTTTCCATTGCGCACACGGAAACAAGATAACACACAGCTGCTGTACACAAGATCACGGCGTTGACTTGTTTTTCACTGCTCTGAAAATGCAGCATTGTGCTGACGGTGATATCGTGTGGTTGAGTTATTAGCAGTATGTTTTATCCTTTTGTCCTGTACTTAGTCACAAAGTGTATTTGTTTTCTACGGCACAGCGTGGATTTTTTTTTTTATGATTCGTATATGTTAACGCATTTTGTGAGTGCACCCTCAATAGTGTATACAATGGCGAAATTGACTCACATTTAACATTTTTCACGGACAAGGCTTGGCTCCACCTTCATGGATATAGTATACACAAAATAGTCGTTATTAAAGCTCTGAGAAATCTAATATTGCTCCTGAAATACCCCTTAATGACGCATAAATTGGTGCTTGGTGCGCCATTAGCGAAGAAAGAGTTATAAGCCCATTTTTTTCGAGTCAATAGTAAATGCCTATACATAGGTGAATGCAATTTTGCCCCCCCTTCTTTCAGGGAATTATCAGACAGAGAATGTGACTTTGCCTTTTTTCAACAAGATTCTGCAACAGCTCATACAGCCAATTTTTCGATGAGAACAAATTTGAAAGTGTGCTTCAAAACAGAAGCATTAGTGGAGATTTATGCCCTCCCTGGTCCCCCGAAATAACCCTCTGCCATTTCTATCTCTGGAGTAACTTAAAGCAAAAAGTGTACAAGACAAACCCACACACCCTGGAAGAATTAAAACAAAATATCCAAAAGGAAATTGCCAGTATTTCACAACGTGAACTACGGCGAGTGATGGATAGTTTCCCAAAGAGCTGCCGAAAATGTATGGACAATGGCAGTGGCCAGTTTCAGCTTGTCCTTTAACAAAATTGGTAAGTAAAGCCTTTAAAAGTAGTTTTAAATATGTTGCATGGTTTCATCCACGCCTTTCTATGATAGTGGCAGACGGCCACAAGCGCCGAGGACGCGGACAGGCAAACCACCGCGCAGCCGGTTCAGACGTTTTTGGATCACTCGGTGCTATGTTATCAAAGTAGGGTATTGATCTTTCTCCAGTTGAATTGACTCATTATGATTATTTAACTTCTAACATTCTTGCTCCAGCTGCTATATTATTAGTACAATAGACGCTTGTAAGAACTTTGACACTGTGCTCTCAACTTGCAACACCACGTTTATTTTACTGCAGGCGAGGCGGAAAGCCGTTTTGTGCTAATATTTGGACTCCCTCCGCTGTTTCCGCTTTCATCTGTAGTCCCCTGATTATTATTTGTGCTGTATAATCCGTTAGGTATTTCTGACACGCTTTCATCGTCGACAGGAGGCCTTAATTGTTTTCAGATTTATGGAAGCACTCCCTCCTTAGGCTTTTGTTTCGTAAAATGAGATCGTGTCGTGTACAGTCACGAGCAAAATATGCACCGATATAATGTGTTTGTAAGGATTAGTTAAGCAGTTCCTCCTACATTCAAGGCTCCACTTGGGTCTAGCTAACCACGTCGATTGCCACGCTGACGGATGTGCACCGAAGACAAGATTCCAAGACTGTTTTGATCAATGAGAAAACGTAATTAATTTAGGTTTATTAATTGTTCTTCCGTAGAAAAGAAAGATAAAGTCAGAATAAACGCTGTGTAAATCGACATTGGGGTATTTTATACCAAGTAAAGCTGGAAAACGTCTTGATTTTTACCAGAAAAATTTGACTCCCCTGGACGTTTGCACGATATGGAACCCGTAGCTCAGGTAGCAGCGCAGCATCTCAAGAAGATAAAGATGAATAGTTTGCGTCGCAGCTATGTTTCTAGTATTTTATTCTGCTTATAACTTTCTATGATTACTTCCGAACTAAGATTATCTTAAATATATTTTATTATCATAATTTTTCAATAAAATGAATATAAAGAAGCTCGCTAATGCCTTTCAAATTACGCCCTTTATTCTTTTTATTTTACATGATTCATTTCTGTGTATTTCAGTTCCTTACAAATGGCCTTTCACTTTTGCTTGTTTAATGTATCAAACCACTCTTTTCTTTATTCTTGAGACAAATATTACTCGGTTTTTGGCTAAGATTTTAGTGTGTAATTTTGCATACAAACAAAGGAAGACAGAAACATCTGGCGAGTGTATCACAGCCACTAAAGTAAATAGCTTCCGTTTCTCAACCCTAATCCTCTCACTTGGTAAATTGAATAAGAGGCCGGTTAGGGGTATAACACAACTAATAAAGGAGACAGTACTAACTTTTTTTGTGCTCTTGATTGTACTCTAGGACGCTTATACTCAAATCATAAAAACCACTCTTCTTACTAACAAAAAATGTTGCAGTATTTGTCAGAATGTTCCTTGTATTTCACTGGGAGGTTTGTAATGTTATAAAAACAAAACTGAGTAGTTATCAGGCTGAAAAGTAAGCCTCAATCTTACACCTCATCACTGTCACCGAGGGTAGCACTTTGTTGGCAAAGCTATATAGTTGATTATTCCTATTCACGGTGGAGCTATGAAAGTCTAAATTTTGGATTATTTTTATGCTAATGTTTCAGAAGCGAGACATGTCCTTTCCAGTAAGGATGTCTAATTATAAACAATTTTACTTCTTTTCCTTGTGTGTAGAAGTCAAATTTTCATTTTTCTATTATAGCTGAGTTATCATGAACTTGACAAAAGAAGGGGACACGTAATCTATTGACACAAAATTATTGTAAATCATTAATCTTAAAACTCAAATCCATTTGAATGTGTCTGCTGCAAAGCACAAAAAAGCAACGGAGGGTGGATAGAGTTCAGCTACTACTCGGATGTCATCATTACTTTTTTTTTTGCGGAATTGGAGACGAGGAAAGCGAAATAGGAGGCTTGGAAAAAGGAAAAGGAATAAGAGAGAATCTCGGAATAAGGGGGATGAAGTTGAACTAGCCTTTATGTTGAAAGTAGTTATTTTCCTGCGAATCTCATTACGTTGCAATATCCAAAACCATCAGATTTTAAGTTTCTTTCTCTTTTAAAAAATACAATATATATATAGCTTAGAAGACTCGTCCAATGGAGTTCTGAAGGGAACCAAAACAAGAGCAATCTGATTTGAATGTTTTCGTTCCAAAAATTTGGTTAAACTACATTTTGAACCGTGTGGAATTTGCTTCCCTGAAAAGGCCTTTCAGTAGTAAGAATAGGTATCAATCCTAAGTTTTAAATGGTCAAAGACATTTCCAAAGGACTTGTTTGTTGACCGGAGTTAATCAGTTTTCCATGATAGGACGAAGCATAAACAGATCGGTTCGGCTTTGTTGGACCGTCTTTACGAAAACAATCAATACCCACTCACCCTCGTTAACATTGTGCCTCCTAATTAATTGGGCAGCTCTGATGCTACCGTATCATGTTAACGAGGGTAAGGGTGAGCTGTAGTTAAACTCTGTTCATATCTCAAGCACCATGAAGGTTCGTGGTGAACTTACGTCCACACAAGAAGCTACTTTAGATAGATTTAACAACGACAGGCAGCAATAGTGCATAAACTTTTTAAACTCAAGTATCTATAGACCAACTCACTTTATTTGGGCAACGAGCTTGTAGTTTAGATCGAATGGACGGTTTATTCAAATATCGAGAAGCTAATACGTTATGCTGTTGAGCGCTTCGGCCTTGGCCATTTATCCAGATAAGACAGATATTATGGCTTTAGATTTCAGCAAAAGCGATATGCCCCCACCCAAATACATGCCCAATATGTGCGCACCTTTTCTTGGGCACTAGTTTTACGGGGAAGATTGGGCCGGGAGGAAAAGGAAGAGCTCGCCCGCCTCTCTTCTCGGTGTTGTTAACCAAAGAAGTGTTCTTTCTTTGAGACCCTCAGCCATTATAGGGAATAGGTTATCTAGTTTACCGTCAGCTAGCTGAGTCATTAAACTAAACAACGCGCGTTCATGTGTGTGAACTCAGAGATCTACAGACGAAATGGAAGCTTAGCATTGAAGACACTAGATGTCAGGGTGTATTGTGTACGTTATGTCTCAAAGTTGTCACTGTGCTCTGCTTTCGAAATTGCACGAAGCCTACCGAGTGAGGACTGGAGCTGACCGCCCAAGAAAAGATGCGCGCACAGTACACATACAGTTACGTACATTTAATATATGTGTGTGAACTTATAGTTCATTCCATTTAAGTTTATTTCTTTAATTTCGAACTAATATATATCAATGCTTTCATAGATTTTGCCCTAAATTTTGACTAAATTTGTTATTATGAGCCATTTATTTTTATTTTCTATTTCAAAATGTCTTTGCTTTTGTACTTCAGCTCAATAGGCTCCATATTTCCTTTTACATCTACATAATAGATGTTTACTTTGCAAAACCCAATTAATGTTTTCTTTTAATCTTTAAATTCTTGTGCTTCACAGCGCATATTCTTCTTATAGACTTCCTTAAATATTTCATTATTTGTTTCTATCCTTCTCCACACATCTAGAGTGGTGTTATGTTTTATATATATATACCTATGTTTCCCGCCGAAAATGCTAAATTAGTATCATTTATAGTGATTGGAATTTAAATTTGTTGTAGGCCTGTTTAACATACTAGTACTTCAACTTACTTCAATATGCTTAAAAAGTTTTGAGATTTTAATCAAAAATATCGAATCTCCTTCAAAGGCCTCTCCTCCAAAATATTGTTCCACTTGATCAAAAAAAAAAAAAATCAAATAGAACAATGACAACAGACCTATTCCAAAACAAAGCAATCCTCATAGTTCTTAAGAGATCTTTAAGTAGCTTAAACTCCAACTTTGAAAAGGATTGGAGGAAACCTGTATATCATTTCATTTGGCGAAAAATACTACAACATGGCTTCAAAAGTTTTGAATTGTTATACACTCGTATTAAACTTAGTAATTATTAAGTGTTTAAACCATGCTGCAGGGTATTGAAATTTCGAAGAGGGAGAAAATATCCAAAAAATTACACATTTAAAAGCTTATAAATTTTCAGGTAAACACAATATTTTTCTTTTATATTTTTTTTCAGAGTATCTGCTGAACGTTCCTTTAAATCACTTTAGATATTATTTTAAGCTTACTTACAGTTGGAATATGCGTTCACTTAAAATGTATTCTAACAGTTATCACGCATTTTCATGTTTTTCTCATTAAATGAGACCACCAAAACACTTGAGGACATCTAGCAGAGATTGTGTGATTTTTCTTGCATTTAAAATTAGGTTTTCAGAAAAACTAAATTCTCAACTCTAATTAAATTTTTATCACTATTGCACATTTTATTCTGAACTTTTAATGGATGCATGTTTGTGATAATGTGATGAAACTGTTCAAATCTGTTTAATGATCGTAGTATAATTTGTGCACTTTTCTTTAAGCAAAAGAGAATGTTATGTGGATATGCAAAATATTTCTTATCTATTGAATGAAATTAATACTTTTTAAAATAATACTTTCTCAAAGAAATCAATATAAGTTTTTGGGTATAAAAGTTTAAAGATGTGCCAATTTGGGGTTTAAAATAAAACATAAGATAATCTTCAGTTATTAATCGTGATAACGCACAGATGAACAGTTTGGAAGAAAAGTGTAGTAAATTTGATATTATATACAGAAGCAAATGAAAATGTGTAACTCCGATTTAGCCTTTGAGGGCTTATATCACCAGAAAACGAGAGAATTACGCAATATATACGGCGTCCAAATCCTCTAAGTAAGGATTGAGTGTTTTCTTCACCTTCCTTTTTCACCGCAGTTCGTCATATTTTTGTTTCTGTGTAAACCGTAAGTCGATAAGCTGTAACTGGGCCCCGCCGAGCTTCTAGCGAGAAAGATGAGGCATTGTACCATAAAAGAGTTACTTGTGCTGCAATCCGTGTATTTGTATTTTCTTTTATTTAATTTATAATGCAAACAATGCAGTTTAGCGCCTTCTCATGCAGGTTTAAATTTAGTTGTTTATATATATTATAATTACTTTCACAGAATATGTAATTACATAGACTTACTGCCTATAATCTATTTGATAGAAATGATCAGTCCTGTAACTTTTTGGTCCTTAGTTTGAGAGCATATATTCAAATATTTAACATTTGTTCCTTTAATTAGAACTTAAAAGGTGAGCTTTGCCTTGAGTTACTGAACATAATATATGTCCTAACAAACTAACTGGGAATTATGTACCACCTGTAAACTTTAACACTTTACTCTTATTACGTTAACGGCCGCATTCAGAAATTCAGTGCTCATTCTGCTATGGAACAGCAGTTACCACACGCCTGAAGCACAAAAGTTTTCCATGCCTGCCGGGGAAAACTTGTCGACTTTTTTTAGTGTTTAACGCCCACTTTTACCACAAATGGTACCGTAAGCGATAACACTGATGACACATGGAATGAAGATGGACCATAGGTGGAATGCAATGTTGAGGGAGACCGAAGAACCGGGAGTAAGCCCTGACCTGCGTCGTTTTGTCCACCACAAATCCCACATGAGGTCGCTTGGGATCGAATCTGGGACGCCTAGGTGAGAGGCTAGGGCGCGATCAAGGTGTTCTCTGAAGTCATAAGACATATCAGTTGGTTGACCGGGTAAAAACCACGAATCTGTCAGAGGAGTGAATGTCATACCTCCATGAAGTCATTGCAGCTCAAAAGTTAAATTAAATGCAAATCCCGCTAGTAGCATTTTGCAGCTAGTTTTAATAGTAAAATCAAAATTCATATTTGATTCTCACTATGTTTAAGGACATAAGTCGAAATTTGTAGAGAAAATTCTCCAAGAACAATCCTGTATAGCGATAGATTTTGCTTTTATTCCTAGTTATCTCTCTCTTTTGAGTAACATATATGTTTGAGATACTGGAATAGCAAATTATATTTGTAACCTCAATTTATACAGTCAGTGAAATACTAGGTATCCTAGAGAAATGTCATATAACTGAGAAGTCAATGTACAGATAAAATTTATTTTACTATCTTCAGTTCATGTCAAATAAATTTTGAAATATTTAGTTGATGTTTCAGTTTATAATATTAAATCTTGCGTTACGATACGTTTAAATAAAATTCTTGCTTATCAGATGTACAACCACGCTTAGTTTAAATATTATTATATTATGTGCTTGAAAACTGAAAGTGGTTTATAGTGAAACAGAAAATTAATCATTCAAGCCAAAACAGTAGTTTTCGAAGAAACCGCTTGAGACGGTAATCCGTATTGCACAGAAAAGATGCAGGAGCGATTGCTGTACTCGGAAAAGATTTCGGGTGTTTCATATATGGGTCCCTGAAAAATAAATTTCCAGGGTTGAAGTCCGAAGTATGTGATAGTCAAGCTATAGTTGGACTTTCTATTCGATGCATCGGCCAAGAAAGTATTATGAAAGTCCTAAACAAAGAGTTTAATGTGCGCTAAAAACATTGTCGACTTGCAACGCTCATTCAGAAATCAGAACTCAGTCCGCGCATCTAGTATTCAACTCTTTTGACTCGTTCTGCTCTTTATCGCTCTGTGTGCTCATTCATCAGCCCAGACAGCATGTGGATGAAAATCAGTGCCAATGTATATGGATTACCTTGACAGAGTAATTAATTACTCGAAATTATCATTTACATTGGGAAAATGTTTACTTGGTAACGCTGTAATACCTTGTTTTGGTATAACGTAATTCAATGATTCATTTCAATGAATTCTACAGGTGTCCGAAGAGACCCGCATTATAGCAGATATCATTTATTTTGTCTTTTGTCATAATTAAAGTATAATATTTGTACTATATGAGTACCTCTAAGTTCCAAACATGTCTGGAGAAGAAACTTCGCATCATTCAGAACACGGTGCAACATAACAGCAATGACTTCATGATATTGTTCCTCAATCCGAGTTCGTAGACGTTGCAGATCACGAAACTTCACTTCGTACTCCTTTTTTTTAAGATGACCTCAGAATGGAAGGTCAAGAAAGTTTAAATCTGCGGATTGCGGATACCATTCTCTGGCTCCTCAGCTCCCTATTCACCTATCAGAGAAATTGTCGTCTAGCCAGTGCCGAATACTTGTGGCATAATGTGCTGGAGCATCATCTCCCATAAAACACTCTGGTCTTTCACCAATCAGATCCTATTCAGGCATAAGCTTATATCCTAGCACCATCCACTGTTCCAGAAAAAAATTGTCAAATGATGTGGCATTCCAAATGCCACACCATAACACCATACCATAATGCTCCTTACTTCCGTCACACGAAGGATGGTTAGTGGTGGACCAGTACCGGAGATCCTGTTTATTTACCTCCCTATTGACGTAAAAATTTTCCTCGTGAGAGAAGAGTATTATCGTGAGCATCCTGCCATCTCGGTCTATCTCATTAAGGAACCATTGACACATTTTTATCCTGCAGTCCGTGTCATTATCAGAAACATGATGCATAACTTGAAGCTTGTATGGATGGAATCTTTCTTCGTTAAGGGCATATTGTATGGTCTTTTTAGGTATGCTCAGTTCCATATTTTTCCGTCTTAGATACCTTTTTGGACTGTCCATGAACTTTGTCATAAGTGGATGTCCTGATCTACGCAAATCCTTGACAGACTCCGTTCTGTTGTATTTTTCAAGCAGCCTTGAAACCGTACTTTGATTCAAGCTTCTGTCCAGAAGCCGTCATGTCCACTTAGCAAAGTGATCTCAGTGGGTTCTTCCAGTGTCAACATGATTCACGTAAAAGGAAAAAAAAAAAAATATCGCCTTTGATATGGTACTTTTCGGACTGCCTGTAATAAATGGATACAATTTGTATCCATAAAGATGAATGAAAGTGTCGTTATTTCTAAATTACCCACTCCAACAACAAGTTAGTGGAGATAAACCACAGTACAAAGAGCAACGCATGCAACAGTTACTGCCTCTTGTGTTACAAAAGTGAACAACCATAAATGACAACAAAGCTCAGTAGAAACTGATACAATATTGATATAAATAAACACAAAAATACGCACAATCGTTTTCAAAGTTTTATTCAGCGAGTCTCAAAACATATATTTACAGTAAAATTTTGTGATCCTATTTTGGGGGGATTCCAATACTCACTCTGCCTACTACGTATATGGCAGATAAAGTAAAAATACTTGCGGAATAATTGGAAAGTGCTATTTTTGCAGTAGGTTAGTGAGTGAAGGTTAAATTCAGCGATGAATTAAATGGTGTGAATCTACAGCATACCTAAGTTTAGAACCATGGTTTATTTTATCTTTCTTCTTACATGGTTAAAAAGAGCCAGAGATACCAAAGCTGGGTTCGGGAGGTTTACTCTCAGATTAAAACTAAACTTCGTTAATTATTTCATTTCTAACGATGAAACCCTTTAATTTGCTCATAAATCATGGTTTAGTAAAAACGCTAAGTGCTTTTTTGTTCATATTCATTATTTTAAAAGGGTCATGGAAATGTAAATGGTTTAAGATAAGAGCTAATGTAACTAGGAATCCTGTCGCGATAACTACGGCCTCAGGTTTCTTTTTAAAAGAATCAAGAGCCACTCAGCTGGAATGTAATACGGGCCACAAATCTGGCTAACGTTTTCTTTCCTTTTTTTTTTCTTTGTTTCTTTTAAGCATTAGATGCCAGAGAAAAGAAACAAAATATCTGTCAGTAAAAATGAACTTTACAACAACAAAAAAGAAGCTATACCTCCCAATGTATTTCTAGAATCTCAGTAGGGTGTTAGTTATTTTTTTTTAATTTGAGGGGTGCACAAATGTTACTTCCTCTAGTTCACTCATTTCCCTCAGATATCGGATCATTCTTTGTTGGGCTGTCCGACTTCAACTATTTGATTGATGTTAGTAACTAATCTGTAATATTACACTTTCTCTTTTTCGCAGAATACTAATGCTTTACTCACAAATATTAATGTTTTCGGATTATCTTACCTTATAAGATTCTGTCATGTAACTTCTGTTTTTTTGGATACTCATCAAGTTTACTATGAAGTGTGAGTGAGTGTGTGTTAGTGCAGTGACAGCGTGACTGCCTCTGGTACGGGGAACCCGATTTTGATTCCCGGAAGCAGCATGTGGATTTTCTCCCCCGCTGGGAAGACTGGATGGTGTTCTTTCATCCTCCCCACGGCAACACCTTCACACTATCATTTTTGCCTGAATACCGAGAACGGGTTGTAGTCTTTCCTACGACTCCGCCACAGCCATTGATCGCCCTTCGGGTTGAATACTCATCCCTATGTATGTGTATATACACCTAGTTATTCAGGTATCACTAACAATATAACTGTATAATACAAATGCACTACATTATATCGTTCATCGGCCAGGAGGAGCCCAGGGCGCTGACCGTGTCCCATTCTCCAGTAAGCACTCCACTCTTGAGTCATATTGTTGTTAGAGGTGGGTGACGCAACTGCCTGGCGACAGGCGTTGGCCTGCCAACTGCGACTATTCCATTAGCTAACGCAATTTCTAGGTATGGCATTCATCTGAGGTTTTTTTATGTTCTCCAGCAACTTGGGCAATGTAGATTTCATCGCAGCGGAAGGCCGCGCCGCAGCCCGGGTTCAATCCCAGGCGTATAAGGGATTAGTGGCGGACAAAGAGGTGTAGGGGCGGGTTTTCTCCGGGTTCTCCGGTTTCCCCCGCCATCGCATTCCTTTGATGATCCATTTTAATTCCATGTATTATCAGTGTTATTGCCTACGTGCCATATGTAGTAAAAGCGGGCGTTAAACACTATCAAAACAAGGAACAAAAATCGCAACGGATCTGAAATAAACGACTGAATGGATCATTATTAAGCTTAAGAATTGGAATTATTGAAATGAAACGCTGCTTGGAAGGAAAAGCCTTCTCTGTCCATATGCAGTAAAATAATGTGTGGTGCCGATATTCTAGCGCTTAATCAGAGAGATTCTACAGGAATGAATGAGGGACATTATCTATGTGGACATGGACTGGAATTTCTACCTTGAAGTGTTATGGTTATTAGGTATACTTGATTTCGTGGAGTATTGCACTCAAGTTATGGCATTCGTGTACTTCTGTAAAATAGCCTTGGATACTTTAATGATGAATTCACTTTAGGCAAACTACAAGATAGTCATTGTAGGTTCCCGGATAAATCTGCCAGCATTTGCATCATTCGTTATATTAACCACAGTGTTAATGCGGGGTCCGATAATGCACGTCACAATGCACCGTATGAAATAATTAAATTAACATTATAACCCATCCTTTACTGCGCATGTACTCTGATTAGACTGAGTAAAGGCATGTACACGGGTTTAACCCTATGAGATGATCACCGCCTCAGTGGTGAATGTGAAACTATTCCCAAAACCTAAAAAACAATAAGTTCTTTTACTGCTGTTTAAAATCCATTATCACAAAATACGGCAATGCAGGTGGTGGACACTGATGATGTATGAAATGAAATGATTTGGGAAGAAAATTTGTGTCTCCTGCAGTAAAAGCGGGCGTTAAACACTACAAAAAAAATTGTGAAGGAAGCGTTACAGACCAAGTTTACTATACCTCCCCGACATTTGGCAGTCATGAGGACTGAGGAAACCCTGGAAAGAAAACAAAGAAAAAAAAACTGTTAGGGAGAACGGTCGTGGCGGGATTGGAGTTCACGAGTGCGATTCGTAACTACCTCGACCATCCGTACCGTGATTCATTTCTCGTTAATACGCATTATAAGCTCTAAGAAATAATTAGTACGGTATTCCAATGCAGCGTTTCTTATTTTTATGTCTCAGGCAAATAAAATAAATAAATAAATAAAAATAAATCAGTTTTTTATTTTAAAAAATTTACTGAAGATTGCAACCCGTATTCTAATTGGGTAAGGAAGTTATTAGAACCAACCTATCACATTCTTTGTCATGTGTATGTTAATCTAATGACATGGTGTAGTAAAACACGTAGACATTTTGATTGGACTTGTTGTGCTTGCTAAGTAAAGATAAGCTCACAATGTTGCAAACCTTCAGATACATAATTTAGCAAAATGCCGTTATCTTCCAGTTTGCAACATAGTGAACAAATTTGAGTAGCGCACAAAGCGCATAAGAGTCTTATAGAAATAAATATCGAATTTCGTGTTGGAATTATGACAATACGCTGACAATTTACTAACTTTTGAAGTACAAAATGCCGTATATCTACGGGTATAGCAGAAATTCCTGATTCTAGTAATCAGAAAGATAGTAGTGCCGACAATGCTGATAATGTCTGCATCAAGTTAATGGCAGCTATAAAATTGTGATATTCCTTAAGCTTTAAAACTAAAATATGACGTTCAAAATTAATTTAATTGTCTTTAGTATAATGGTTTGATGGTGATGAAGTTACGCCTGTCAAGTTATAGCCAATACATGAGAAATGAACTGATTTTTTAAAATCAAATACATTCAAAATAATGCCAATTTCATACTATTAGTTTCATATGAAATAAGAGATACGTTTCCATCAAAGCTGTCAGTTACTTGGGTAACAGGGTAAGCATTAATGGCTTTTTTAACATTTAAGATAAAGTTTAAGTAATTAAATTTTCTAGTTTTCATGGAAACATACTTTACAGTAGCATCACTGAATTGAGGAACATAATTAATTGAATTAAGTCGGGTGAAAGTAAATATGCGTTAAATAAAGACCTTTTTATACAATGTGTGATTTCTTTCTGTCTCTCCCTTTCTCTCTCTCTCTCTCTCTCTCTCTCTCTCTCTCTCTCTCTCTCTCTCTCTCTCTCTAAAGTAACAATAGAAAATTCGTTGTGACTTTCTCTATCTGTTGTGCAGACAAACGTTATCATACTAAATACTATTCTTTTATCAACATCATGCTAATCAACCTAAACATAACCGGAAATGATCCTTGCAAGTCGAATGGAAATAAGGAGATACACTCGGCAAAGCAATATTCAAATCATTTAAAAAATGTTGATATTCGATGAAATTCAAATTCGGGTCTCTAGGCATGGCAGGAGTAAAACAAATGATTTGAAATGACTGGCGATTTGCAGGTTGAGAAAAGTTCAAGCTTTTTAAAACTGAAACCAACAGTAAGGAATATCTCGAAAATGCTAACGCCACAAACAATGTAATGTATATGACATGAGCAGTGTGTTTTAAAGAGAACTACAATTTGTGTGCAGAATATAATTTTAATCTCTTGCGGTTTACCAGTTATACCTACCAAGTTCATCCAGAATGTAGAAGTTTTCAAAAGCTATTCCCAGAAAATGCAAGGTTTACGTTTTACTTGTCATGTAAATATTCGTATTTTTCATGTATGGTACTTTAATCGAAATCGTTACAGCCAATTTTGAGAAGACCAATCGATTCGTGAGAGGGGGGGGCCCAGAAAATGTTAGTGTCACATCCATGGAAGATGCTAAACTTAAATACCAAGTTTGTTATTGATCGAACTTTTAGTATTTTAGCTATATTGTTCACACACACCTTTTTCTGGAAATGCTTTTGTTTTCACTCAGGGGTCCTCAAAGTATGTATTTCCGGTGAAATTTCGTTATCGAATTTTTGGATGAACTAGCATACCTTCTCTGTCTTCTACGGGCATTGTACATATGTGCTAGAGAAAGTACAAGGGAATGTGATACTACACTGACATTGACCCACTTCTTCTCCAGCGTCAAGCTGCGTCACATTGGGACAGGGATTTAATGGACTCTAAAAGAGCGGAAAAACCGATTTCTGATTTCTCACGATTCATGATCGTCCGCACTATGTTCTCTTTCCGCTCGCCCTGCTTCGCCGGCGATCGCTCATGCGATCATGTCCAGTACTCGTGTTCTGTTGTTACCACGAACGCACAGCATAGAGTGGCTGGTAGTGTACACAGCTTGACATTCGGGCGACGACGACGACAATCTGAGGGCAGCCAGGGTGGGTGCCTAAGCGACACTGGGAGTGCAATTTGGATTACAATCGGCCAAAAATTCGAATATTTCTATTTAATAGCAAATAGCTGTTCAACATTTTGCTAGCCCGCTGCCCTTCCTTTGATATCGAAAACCATTTAAAGATCAAATACACCTGTATCCTAGCATATTATTGCATTAACAACTGTTTTTCTCAAAATTTCGATTTCACAACTTCAAAAGTATGCCTGCGTCTCAGTTTTTGTTTAAATAGCTCTAAAGTTTCCCAAAATATGCAGAACTATCTACTAGAATATTACATGCCCTAACACCAACAGTAATTTTTAAAAATAGATACTTTTTATGAAAAACACGATAATTTTAGAGATTAAAGGTTCCAACTTTAAAAAATGTAGTACTTCAGTAACAAAAGTTATCGAAATATTCCAGTTTAAAGTTTTGTGTGTGTATGTGTGTGTGCGTGTGTGTGTTGGTTCAAAGCTCCATTTCAGAAAACGGCAACCAATTTTCTGAATTTTGAGGTGCTTGTGACTTTTCGGCTATGCATTTTACATAATAACATTTGTAAAATATTTGATAGCTTGTAAAGCATTTATCCAATTTTAATGCAATTTGGTGTGCATATGTATTAACATTACAGCAATGTAATTACTGTAAAATTTTCAGGAAACCACTATAAAGAATTACAGATGGCTGAAATGTCTTTCTATATACCTTTAAAATACCTGCACTTATTAGAAATTGCTGGTTTTGGATGGGATTGTGGCTGCAGAATAAGGGGGAGTGAAACGGGTTAGCAGAATTGCTGCTCGTCGGCTACTGGCTAGGTTGAAATGGCCATTTTGCTAGTGTTTATGTGTTTTCCAAAATATTTGTTTTTGGAATAGCTACTGTAAATTTTGAAATCCAAGCATCTTTTCAAGAATTGTGTAGAAGTTTAACTGGTGCTGGTGGTGTAGATGTTCCCATGTCATCGTCGGTCCTCGCGCGCCATTCGGAGACCTATTACAACAAGATTTATGTGTTTTGAATCAACGACGTTCATAAACCAGAGTAGACTGAAGAGAAGAGACTCCATCGTAAAATATTATGGAGTCAAAATGGAATGGCACCATGTTTCTGATGAATGACGTGACGTAGAGCCCGTGACTTTTGCAGTACTGGTATTCGAACATGTTCCAGCATTAACGGCATTAGACAGGCCCAAAGCAACTCCATATCTAATGAACCCGAAACAACGTAAATACATAACGGTTATCTTGCGTTTAAAACATATTTGTAATTTTACCCTTCTGTTTCTATACAAGCCTGACACTTGATAAACAGTTGTGAATGCATAACAAAGTTTAGTTGAACAAATATTGCAAACCGCCTGCAGCACTTGCTAACTTTTAATTTGCCAACCATAATGATATTTGTTGCATAAGCCTCATATAGTGATATTAATTAATTGTTTGTTTGTTGTAATTTTTTCATACAAGCCGTATGTAAGACACAAGTTGGAAACACAGAGTCAGACTGAAAAATTCGATGTCATAGCCGGGATTTGAACCACGGATCTCCCGGTTCCTGGCCGGGTGCTTGGGAAGCCTGAAACCTTAGGTACTTACAACATTGTAAGTCGCTATTGAGGTATGTTATCTCAAAATAATTTGAGAGCATCTTGTGGGTCACCAGGTAACATGCAATCCAAGAGGGAATCTAATGCTGGGCTGGTATGTTGCCATGGTTGCTCGTGGTTAAGCAACCGGCTAAAGACTATGAGATCCCTGGTTTAAATCCCGACTATGCACTGAATTTTCTAGTCTTACTTTATCTGTCCATTTCATATAGTGAAGTACTCCCCCCAAGTAACCATCTGGAAATTGAACAGCCCAGTTAATTAGTCTTTCATGCAAACACGTTATAATGTGAGGCTTCAATTTTCTCGGATTTCTTTCCACGACTGCATCTATATAGTCTAATTTTTCCGCGGGAAGAAAACTGTTGGATGCCTATGTTTCTGTTTGTTTAAACGAACCCAAAGAGTTCATATAGTCTAATAAATTGGAGCTGTGTGAAAAACAGCGACACCACGAAATTTCTATGTAGCTATAAGTTGACATTCCACATGCGAATCTAAGCCTTAACACAATAAACACTATGTCTATAAGTACCGTAATCACCATAAAGCTTCACATTACGCTGATACTATATCCAACGAGATAATTCAATCCGATTCCCGCTACAAACAGATCTGTTGGCACCAGTAATATCATTCAAGGCATCCGCCTTTTTGTATGTAAGAAAGTACTAGAGGCTATGAAGAACAAATGAATTTCCAAAGAATAAAGCAATACATATTTTGAAAAATGATTATCGCTTATATTCAGTAGAATGTGCGAGTTATCCATTTTATGTTGACAAGCGTTTATGAAATGTGTTATAGATCACTTTGTATGCATAATGCTGGTACGAAAGTAACTCTAAGTTCTTATGACACAAATTAGTTCTTATACTTTTGAGCTAACCCTGAAAAGTGTAGAATTGGGCATTCTCATTATAACTTGGCAGTAGGTTATAAGTGACCATGCATGCTGACGCAATTACCTTGAATACACTCAAAATAATTTATTATAATAAATTGAAAGCAGGATGGAGAGTACCATAATTATGCCTGGGTAAAGCATTTTGTAAATAATTGTTTTTACGTATACATTAAACAGTAAGTACTAAGAACACATGCCATATGAATGTGTATAAATGAGAAATCTTCTAAATACGGGAGCCGCATAAGAGAAAACCTCATGTAAATAAATAGTATTTGAACATATGACTATTGTAGGTATGCTAAAAGCATGAATGGGAGTTCGAATTATACGAAAATATAAAATGAAGTAATGTATGTTACTAGTGTTAAGTTCAATTGGTATTCATACGCCAGTAATATCTACGGAGATAACAAAAGAATACAAATCCACTGTCTGTAGATGAGATTTTGTTGTTTTATCTACGGTTACAAAAGAAAACTTATTATAAGGATAGCATTGGTTCTTCAAAAAAAAAATATTCCAAGTTGGCGTTAATACGCTGAGTGGTAGTCGAGTTTAATAAGTCAACGATATCTCTAGGGATATTGTGTATAGTTCATTAATAAGTTATAATAATTATCAATTATTAAAGTTGAAAGAAGACCTACGCACAATACAATGATAAATGATAGTCAAAAGGACAATTAAGTGCAAATAGAAGAATGCCGTACAAAACACGCCATTGTAAACGACGTTTATGATTTCACTTATCACCCAAGTGTGTAATTATTATAGAATTTTGTTCAAAAGAAAGAGCGATTCCATATTTTGTTAAGTGTTACTAGAGTTCAACGTTAATTAGGCTGAAAAAATAAAGCCACTAAGCAAATATTGTTCAAATCCTGCTTAATACTTTTTTTTTTTTTTTTTACGTTTATTTTTTAAAGACAATGTAAACAGAAGCCCTCGGCAGAAACTTACAAAGTTATTATTCAGTAGTTAAATCTTTTTGCACCAACGACCTGTAGAAGAGTCTTGCTAAAATAGTTATACATAAATTGCAATCTTCATTAAAAGCTAGCCGGAAAGACCCATCGTTTAACGGAACTAAAAGCTACTGAACGAGCATTATAACGGCTGGTATAGGGATTGTTCGACTGATTGTTAGGTTTACTTACCAAGCAGGTAAGTAACCCTAACTGACTGGGCAGCAGAAGCGCACGGTTGCCAACCCAACTAATCGGCCACCTTACGTAAGCGCCGACATGTAAATTGGTAGGGGTTGGATTGTGCAATAAGTTGAGTATTAATAACACTATTTAGGGCAATTACCAAAGTAAAATATATTTAATAGCAGTATATTCCTAACATGTGTTTTCAATTGGCGGAAATTTAAAGAATGTTTAATCATTTAAAGTTTGATGAAAAACAATCTTAGGTTTGTTGAGTCTTACTTTACTGTTTTCCGGCGAAAGCGTTGCGTCCCAGTTCGTTGCTACCGACACTAGTGTCCCAGGATGTTAAGATACAATAATAAAAAACTACAATAAAACAAAAAGCAAACAAATAAAATAACACTCTCACATCCTGTTTTACTCTATTCCCTCCATCCCCTCCCTTCAGCTATTAAACAGGAAAACATAACAAACAAAATAAATAAAAAAGACACTAAGAGATACGAATCAGGAAAAGTATTGGGGAAAAAAATATGATTCGTGAAAGGGAGAGCTGTAGTACATTTTCCGCCAAGACTCTTGTTTTAACTGAGATTGCTCCAGAATTTCCTCAATCCTCATAACTTGCTAATACCAGAAAAGTATCCCAAACTTAAGCCTTCTCAAATTTTCCTTCCAAATTATATTTTATTTTATGTATCACCGCTGTCCACCGCCTGTGGTGCCGCATACAGTAAGAACGGACCTAAGTTTATTCTGTTCATAAGCCCGTCTGCCAATGAATGAAGCTTCAAGTTCATGATTTCATCATGACAGAGGATGGCAGAAACGGCTTTAGGCGAGTACAAGAACTTTAATCCGTGACCACAGAAATGACAAAAGTAATTCTAAAACCTCGCTACTACTCTACTACTTAAATGTGAGGATAACCGTCGGCTCGAAAATGGAATGCAACCCAATTCCTGTAAGTCGATTTCTCACGTCATAGAAAATGACTTGCGTTTTGATCACACTTTACTAAGAAATTTGATTGCTGATTTTAATCTGCAAGACATTAATTATTTATTCTACGCAAGGGATGAGACTAAGGATGTGTCAACACAGGAACAATTCAACATTTGTGTGCTCCGATTCTGATCCCATGTTAGCTGTAATCCAATTTGCGTCATCTTTGTGTTTATGGTGGAAATTTGCATTTGAAAAACAATATAATCGTTTACATAACTAGGAATTATTTCCGGGCTGATTTTCCGTGATCTGCTGGGGTAAGACCAAGGCAAAATTGCCCGGAAAGAGCTCCTAGTTATGTTGACTCCGGCCGTGAAAGCCTACGTTCTCGCAATATAATCGTTTGCAACTCCGTTTACTTTATTTAAACAATTTTGCTTTTATGTTTGCTTAATGAGGAGGTCTATGCTGGAATTGAGGGGATGGCCCGTTCTGTAAACTCCTGGGAGCGGAAGGTGCCTGGCCCTCCAACAAGTAGAGTCGAAGTCTTTCAAAACACTCTAAAGTAAGGAAAATGTTAATATAAAGCATGAAAATTTCAGAAATCTTTATGCCACGAAACCCAAATATGTGATAATAGAAGAAAACTGTATAATTTGTTCCACGCGTAGATTCTTTAGGTAACATCAAGCAGAATGAGGAGTACCTTCTTCACAAGCTCCTCGTAGATAACTCAGAATGTAAGTTGTTCTGCCATTCTAGTATAGGAACTTTATTTCAGTCAAAATTGATTTAAACAATTTTCCCACTTAAATGGTTGCGTAAGTTTGGGGAGCTTCATAACTACCAGCTTCTATCTATAAAAAAATTAACTTAGGCATTACATTTTTATTTATACAACTCTTCATTTTCAAATTATACTACTAATATAAAAACTATACTTTTTCTAAAGTATGTTCGTTTATTCAGGTGGCTTTTAGCACGCGTTTTTGGTAAAATATAGATTTTTTCAAATAACATCTTCCTTTACATTAGGTACTTAATTGGAAGAGAAATAAAAACAGCACGATTTTGAAATTGACAAGGTTGGCCTTTCCCGACTCGTGTGAGAAAACTCTCCTGAAGAGAAATCTAATAAGCAGGGTTAGGATTTTTAAGTGCGCACATTTTAGCTTACTGTAAATTAAAGCTGTTCGGAAACATATCACAGAGTAAAATTTTGTTTCCTAATTTTTTTACGCACCTTTTTTCCCTTTTTGGGACCTTTATTTCTATTTCCCCCAACCATGCCCATAATCCCCTTTCCTCCTGTTTTCCTTTTAAGTTTCATTCCAATTTATTCTATAATATGTCTAATCAGTATAAAATATGTAACTTTCTATTAACATCTCTTCAGCTTGCAGTGTACGTGCGAATAGTAAGCCTACTTCTTCCAGTAAACACCACGCGGGAGTTGAAAGCACACCTGCAACAATCGAAAATAAGTGTGTGCCCCACTAAACCTGTTTCTCTCGCTTTATCGCTATAAAGTAGCCCGCAATAATGCAGTTAACAATGAGTGTTTCAGTCCCAAAAGAATCAGTACTACTATTCGTGAATGTGATTTTGGTACGCCTTCTGTTCATGTGGAGGCGGAGGCTGCCCATGCAGAGACGGCAGTAACCTCCCCCGCGTAGTTTCGAGAATTAAGACTGGGTTCTGCTCGAAGCTACTAGAAATCGCTGAGACTATAGTTCCAGTATGAATGCGAAGAACTTTCTGGAAATTATCACGGAGTAATAACAGATGATGGACAGTGAGTGGACACAAGAGTGGGTTGTGTGACAGTCTCTTTGATTTAGCAAGTGAACTGATGTTAGCTCATTGTTACATTATTAACCAAGTGAACTAGATTTAAACATGCTAAAGGTGTCCAGTACCCAATTTATTGTTCTACTTCAGGAACTACTGATGGAACTGTTACGCGATGTACTATTTGCGATTCAGGAATTTTGTTAGATAACAACACCAGCGATAGCACGTCAAACGGCACATTTCCAGATCTAAGGATTAAATGAATAAGACTCTTCAAGCTCGTTTGCGGTAATCTTTATGAAATACTATTCAACAGACTTCTATAAAATTGCAAAATTTGAAGAACTGAAATATTGGTTTTTTGCAGGTCTTACAAAAGCTGGAATTCCACTCAGTGAGGTGAACCATTCAGTCTTCAAAGAATTTCTTGAAGAATACACAAAGATGAGAGTACTTTAAGAAAAAAACTACATGGAGCTTGTTTACAAAGAAACTTATAAAGTATCAAGGAGAAAGTGTTTGACTGTGATGTGGGAATCATTGAGAATGAAACCATAGACTCAATGGAACAATATGTTTTTCCCTTAGCTAGGGGGAAAGTTAACCCCATGTTGCTAAAAATGTATGAGCAATAGAAAGCCAATGCCTGTAAAGTATTTCAGCATCTGAACATTCTAAAGTATGCAAAAAATAGGAAACAATATGACTCTTAAGGTACTGTAAAATATGAAACAAAATACAGAAATGTTCATAAAGAATCCAAACTAGGGAAAAACATGACAAAACTGTAAAAATATTTGATAGTCTACAAAAGCGATCAGGTCATCTATGAACATATGGAAATGCTATAAAATGTAACACGTAGAGTAAAAAACGTCAGAAACACTGGAACGATGGCTGAAATTACAGTAGTAGTGTAGAAAAGTGTTGCAGAAACGACATTATCTAACACAGCATATTGCCAATTACTATTAAACATAAGAAAAGGGCTACAAGGCTGCATGAAAAGGACTTCGCCTCAATATGCTTAAAGCAGTCTTAAACTTACTTAAAATATGCTCAGTATATTTTCGTCACTGTCACAAAGTCCTTAAGAGCCTCCCAAAAATACAATCAAAGTGGGTTGAAATACCTATTGTCTATAGTTCTAAATACCTGAAATGACATAAATGGTCTGTAAGCAGATAGAAAGCATTACAGAACTCTGCAAAATAATGCAAAATAGACTCAAAATGAGCTAAATTCTACAAAAGTGTTGCACACCTTAGAAAACACTGCAAAATTATGTAAAATGTGAGAAAAACGTCAAAAAGGGCTAAACTGGCCTCGTTAGAGTCCCACATACCCTCAGAATAGTTCCATGTAACTACAAAAGAATTAAATGTCTTATGACTACACAAACTACCTAGACCAGAGTACTAAACAATCCTCCCCAAATTGTGCGGAATGACATTAAAAACCACTCTATACAACAGTGGCAATGCTAAAATAACCTTAAAAATCCTGAAAAATGCATGTAAAAGCATTGCAGTCACCCACACATAGTTCTAAAATGATTGTAAAAATTGTTAAAAGCATTAAAAGCACTGTTAAATACTATATCTATGAGCTAAAACTCATTGCAGAAGCCTAAAATACCTGTTTTAGAGTGTCCCCAAAGTCTTCAAAATGGCTCGAAGTTATTGGAAAGGAAGAATTAAAATTTCAGATGAATACTCTGCAACTAGCTGTCCTATAGTCCTAAACATCCTTTAAATTACATGGAATATCATTAAAAGCATTCAAAACCACTGTAGCAGATTTAAATTTACTTTACAACTCCGGAAAAATGCATGGAAAACATTATATTCACTGAAAAATAATTCCAAAACTTACAAAGATGTCTTCAAAAGTGCAAAAAAAAAAAAAAAACATTAGAAAACACTGCAAAATACTCTAAAATATAAACAAAAACCCATAGAAAAAAACCTAAGTTATCTGTTTTGGAGCCCTCAAATACTTTAAAAATGGCTCGAAGTCTCTGAAAGAAAAAAGAGCTAAAATGCCTGACGAATACCCTGTAACTAGCTCTACTAGAGTCCTAAGCATCCTCCAAATAAGATAGAATGTCAATAAGAGCTCTCGAAACAACTGTACTACCACTGAAACCACCATAAAAGTCCTCAAAATGCATCTGAAAGCATTACAATCCTTGAAAAATACACCCAAAACTTGCTAAAAGTCTGTAAAATTGACAAAAAGCTTAAAATGCTGCATGAATAGTATAAAAAAGGTCCTCAAGCATCATCCGCAATGCAAGAATTCATTAAAACATATCAGAACTCTGAAAAAACAGTACAAATAATAGCAAATCAAAGCAAACGACCTTGAAAAGAAGCTGGAAGGACTGAAAAATACATTTAGTACTGTGAACCTAGTTTAGGTTCCCCATTCTCCTAGCATGTTTTCTTAAATTCCCTATCTTTCCCACTTATGCTCACTAGCCCTATCCCTAAGCTGTTGTTAGGGCATCCCCCCTCCTTATATTCCCAATCTTTCCCATGTATGTTCAATTGCCCCTGACCCAGCTCTCTCCTATCTTAACTACTAGCCTCTACAAACTATTCTTACGGAAGCTGACTTTTTCCTTGTTTCATGTTCATCGAAATAAACCTTTCCAGAAGTGGCTTAATTACATATTTCGTTGTAGATACGGAAATAGGGAAATCAAAAGGAGTCAAGTGTTTTAATGTATGTCGTTATATGCTGGCGTTAATGTTTCTATAGCTTTTCGGTTACATTGAGATAAATCAACTGAATAGCACAACAGTTTAAAATAAATAAAAAAAATTGTAACCAATAACGAATGCCTTAGAAATGGCCGACTCCACAAAGGTCATTTTAAATAGCTGGTGATTTCTAAAAATATATACATGTTTTCTGTATTAAGAATTTGTGAGTCCATCATACTATACCGTTAAACAAAAGTACACAAATTGGTTCCTAAATAGATGGACAACAACATAAACTATTCTAAAATAATTCAAGGTTTAACATTTTGTTTTCAGTAAAAATAACTTGAACGTATTAACGCTATTTTATTAATAGGTTAGTTATTATTAATGCTATTTTAATCAAAATCATTGTTGAAATTCTTGAAAAATCAAAGACTTTGAAAGTTTTACACGTAAAGCTCAGTTCTGTATCGGAAGGCACTGAACTCAACCATCATGACTCAATTTTAGTTATGCTTCTCACTCACACATTCGTGCAGGGAGTTCTCTTTCTAAAATCTGATGTGTTACGTTCACATGAATTTCTTCACCTATTATCGTTTATTACTTTCGGTTCTGCTTACCTATAGTAAGTAGAAGCAGTATTACATTGTTCCCAAAATTCGAGATTTTAAGACATCCCACCAGAAATATGCGTTTAGAGGTTCTCTGATTCCAAACAAGGAGGCATTTTCAAAAATAGATCCATACGTATGTTTGTGTGTGCCGGTCTGTCTCTGTGTACAGCATAACACGAAAACGAAAGATTGCTTAAATACCAAACTTGGTATTCTATTTCAGTATCTATCAAAGATTCAACACGAAGATTTCCAGAAAAATTCCTTCATCTTAAGCTAATATGGACATTAAATATGAAAACAAAACCTTGTATAATATGTATAAAATAATGTACAGCGTTTAATATCATTCTAATAGTGTAGTTCTGTGATACGGCTAGAAACGTGATGGCAGTCCTTATTTGTATTACCAGTTTATCACACGTTTCTGATTGGTACTTTGTTTTACATTTTATAAGCATTTCCGGGATGAGTATAAGAAACTAACGAAAGTAAACGAACGTTGCGGATGAGATCTTCAACCAAAACCACAGGAAGCCCAATTTGGCAATACCGGAGGTGAATATTGAAAATGTATTTACCGATAGTGTTCCAAACCCTGAGTACGGGGAGTGATCCAGAAAGTAGTGATGTTTTGTGTATTGTCTCCGCGCGGATCGATATCGCTTTTCTATCCAGGCTGGAATTGTTTCGACATCGTTTCCCAGCTTCGTCTGAATGATAGTCGAAACAATTGTTGTGCATTCTGTGATTTTCAAAATGAACTATGATTCAAAGTCCCACCGACTAGTAGCAGAGGGGTATTCAGGCTTTGAATGCTCGAAAATTGAAACCTACAATAGTTTGCCATCAACTAAAGAAAGTGTGTGGTGGTACAGTAATGAACGAAATGAATATGAGAATTAGATATTAATGTTCAACAGTGGACTAACAATAATGTACATGATGAAACGCCACCCTAACATCAGGCATTGATCACACAGGAATTAAATATTCAAGTGAGTAACAACATTCTGTAGGACAGACACAGAAGAGTCATACATTTGTTTTGCAAACATTTCCATTTGGGGAGGAGGGGCTTAGTGAAACTGTGTTGGAACTCAATGGACTGGCGGCAACCAACTATACAGTGGCATTCTAAAACTCAAGGACTAATATATCAAATGCTTAAATAATTTAGGTGATTATATCAAGAAATAAAGTAAACTTTAGTTTTCTAATTGGTGTGTTCTAAATAAAAATATTAGTCTTAATTTATTAAAGTCAAATGGCCGTTATTTGCTGCAAAACATCACAGGCGTACAAAGAACATCAGAAAACTCAAGTGGTTTCGCACATATCTATACAGATATGCTTTGAATTGCATACATCTTCACAAAGTGTATAATTGTTCGCCAATAAAGGCAAGTCTTCGCGAATAGAGCCAATTTTTGAAAGCTATTGGGTAACTTTCAATAATAAGACCCCTGCAAATTCCTTTATGCTTTTTTATTTTATTTTTTTATATATTCTTTTATTTATTTGCTGTATTATTTTTTGTCACAAACTTGCATATCACGAGTTTTTACGGTTCTAGCTACAAGCTTATGAAATGAAACTTATATCGGAACCTTTAGACGAAAAAAGGAAAATCCAGAATTTGTGTTACAAAGGAATGTGAATTCTCATGCATCGCGCATAAGCATGGCTAGTATTAATTTAACGTTGCGCTTTGGTTCTGTAATAAAAATTACTTACTTACTGGAGTTTTCTTTGAATTAAGAAAAAATGATGATTAATGGGGCTATCGTAAACGACAACTACCAATTCTCAAAAAGCAAGTAGTACCAGCAAGTATGGTTGCAATGGAATGTGATAGGATGTAATACATGCAAAGAAATTGTCTTTGTGCCACAGAGATCAGATCTCCGAGGTTGCAATATATCTTGAAAGAGGTATTCAAAGAGTGAGACAACTTCCTGTTAGTATTAACTGACGATCTTCAGTCGTGTATAGCATTTACAGAATATAGTGACTCTTAGGCGTCATAGAAAATGGATATTGTTTCCTAATTAGTAACACGTTTCAAAACATTTTATTACATTATAGTGGACGCATTACAAGGGAGTTCAAACTCGAAGGAATCTGAAAGTTAACCAACTTACCTTGGTAGCTCTACGCTTTTTATGGAGAACTGACGACAGGTCCTACAGCAAATTATTGCAATAGACGTGAGAATGTTCGTTTGTCTTACCGCTCCTCAACAATTGGGTACACCATCGGAAAAGTTGACCTGTTTCTGCTAGTCCACCGCAACTCAGAAATCTCATCCAAATTAAATCATATTTTAACTTTGCATTTTTAAAATACACCCAAAGATGTACAACAATGAGATCACAGTGGTAATAATTTTCAAATGTATAATAGAGGTATTTTGAACCCGTTTAACTTTTGCCACAGCGTATATCTCCCCTTCAACTGAGATCTATAAAACGAGACTAGTTTATATTTAAGAGCATATTTGATGCAAATCCCGTTTAGCTCATTCCTAAACGAAGTTCTCATTTATATTGGTTTCATTTATTTTGATTAAAATTAAATTGAGTGTTATTTATGGACGCTGTATAGCCATTATTATTGGGCGAGAAAGATCGCTTAATTTTGTGCAGAGGTCTCTATGTCAGACTTGAAGTTCTTTCAGGCCGCGCCGTGGCCGAGTGGTCAGACCATTCATCTCTCACCTAGACGGCCGGGTCGATCCCAAGCAACGGCATGTGAGATTTGTGGTGGACAAAGCGGCGCAGGGGTGAGGTTTCTCCGGGTTCTGCGGTTTCCCCCGCCATCACATTCCATCGGGGCTCCTTCTTCATGTATCATCTGTGCCATCGCCTGCGGTGCCAGAGTAGTAAAAATAGGCGTTAAACACCACAAAAAAAATTGAAATTCTTTCTTAAAAGTAAGACATGGGACCAACGGCTTTACTTCCCATCCGAAGAAACCATGTTAAGGATTTTTACGCCCGAACAAAATCCATCGTTCCCCGCCGGGTTTGAATCCGCGACCTTGGGACTAGAAGTTAGCTTGTTACACCTAAACCGTTTTTTTTTTTTTTGGTAGTGTTTAACTCCCGCTTTAACTACTAATGGCACCGCAGGCGGTGACACTGATGATACATGAATGATGATGGAGCACTGATGGAACGCCATGGCGGGGGAAACCGGAGTACCCGGAGAAAACCCACCCCAGCGCCGCTTTGTCCACCACAAATCTCACATGCGGTCGCTTGGGATTGAACCCCAGCCGTCAAGGTGAGAGGCTAGTGGTCTAACCACTCGGCCACGGCCCTAAACCGTGAACGATGAAACCATTTTGATAGTACCCAAATAGATGATATAGCCAAGTGGCTATAGTGGCTCAGTTCTTGTGGTACCTATTCCAATTCCGGTACCGCTTAATGTGGATAAGAAGTTTTAAATGCCTTTTCAAATGAAAGTTCCAAAAACTGTCTTTCCATCTTTTTTGTCATTTCACTTTTTCCCTACTATTGGTCTCAAGGGGCATTTGATAAGAACCTGATGTGAAACATATAGGATGCCTGAAACATTTGTGAAGATTTTGCCTCACTTGATCTCTCATGGGATCACACTCCCTTGTCGGGGGATATTTGTGCAAGTCCCCGGCCTGGTTGAGCAGAAAGGTGAATTCCTGGAATATTTTGGAATAATATTAGAAAGCTATTCCATAGCAAATCGCTCCAGGTTGCAGAGCCACCGTTCGGAGGTTCACAAACTATATATCTGTTCCAGGGGGGAGGAACCTGCTCCCTGTAATTCCATCTACTCTCCTCAATATTCTGGTAGTGTTTCATAATTTGCTCCTAAAATCACTCCTTTTGTCTTAAAATTGCTCCCAAGTACAACATTTGGTTTAGAAAATATTCTGCACATACAGATGTAATGACTAATCTGTTTAAGTGACAATTTATGTTTACATTCTGATAGCTGTGTGTCATTTACAGTCTACGCTCACGTAGCGTGCACGTATTACTGTCAAGCAATATGCTTTATCGGGTTCCCTGTACCTTTCCTCCTTATTAATATAAAGTCACTGAGATGTGAAATAGGGAGGAATTAAAGTATTACAGCCTGGAAAAGTAAATATTTATTACTGGTATGAACGGAAGAGAAAATGAAGGTTCCAAAATCTAGGAGAAGATAGCAAGTAAAAGAGTAAACAAATTAATCTGCTCTGTGTCATTTATCTGCATAATTGTCTAATAAAAAAAATCAACAGAATATCCAGAGAGATTCTTGATATTAAAGTAGCTCTATTGAATATTAAAAATGTTTGTACGTTTTTCTAATACACAGTATAAGCTCAAAATCGCGGTGAAGCAAATCCGGTGCTTTCCCAAAGAATATTTTACAAAACTCAAGGATGGGAGCAATTGCATCCACCATCTCTCTTGTTTCCGAACTTGGGGCTCACTCATGCATGGTCTGCAGTTTCAAGAGCAAGATCTCCTGCTCAAAACTTTATTATTAAGCACGGCGAACAGCAAAATGCTAAGTTGAGACGGCGGGAGCTTATCTTCCCAGCTGCCCTACTTAATAGCAGCCAGCTAGTTGCGCGTTAATCCAATCTCCTGCTGAACAATCACTAAGCAAGAACACAAAGTTAACAAGGTCCAAAATGTTTGTGATGATGAAAGAGACTTAAATTTTTACCCACCTTTTGCGTTTTTTCTTTTATATACGTATATAGCCTTATTCAAGGGTACAATTGCTCTTTTAAAAGAAAGGTATGACACAATTATTTCGACCACTGAGGATAAACTGTTGACGAAATTACATTCAAAGGAGCAATTTTCTTTCTGAAACAACTAGAATAAAAAGTTTCTATACATATACATTATAATGGGTTTAAACAATTTGGTAATATCTTTATTTTTTTAAAAAATGCGATTTCTGCATTGTGTTGTAACCCCTGCTTACTTAGCAAAATCAAAGTTAAATACTTTATTTTCAAGAATTACTAAATACATTTCATAAGAATTAAAACACACTTATAATTATGGAAGAGGTGAATATGAAAAAGTGTTTGAAAGATTTAGATAAAACCTGGAATATTTATAAATGTTACTCATGAGGCCCCTTAAACCGATATAAAATTATACAGGTAACCATTTGGAACACAGAATCGGATATTCAAGACCTAATTTTCAGATTAAATACGGAAAAATGGGACAGTAATATTCTTTACCAGTAATATTCATTGAAATTACTCCACCTCATTGTAGGTTTTGTCTAACTAGCGCTACAAATATCTGGAAGTCGCACATATTTTCATCTAAGTACATATAAAAATTGAAGAATAATTTCATCTCTGGTGTATTTTTAAACGTTGCTATGACAGCAAATAAATGTCTAGTTATGTATATCACCTAAATTAAATTTTCAAAGTAAATTAAAAAAATTAAGACTATTAACTACAATTGTTTCAAAATTTCAGCATGTCTAATGCAATGTGACATATGATTTACCCCTATTTAACCTGTTTTTATATTTCATAGTTTCCGATGCTGCGATTTTTACGCTAGCTAACATTGTTTATATAAAACTTATTAATTGTTCTCATTGTGTCCATATTTAATTAGTTCTTGCCTTTATTTACAATTTAGCAATAGTTTTTTAATGTGAAATCAATATAAATAAATACAGTACATGTCATTTTTAGAAGTGCATACACCTATATTAGTCAATCGATGAGTTATTTAGCATGGTCATTTCATGATTTCACAAGAAGTTGACACCATGTGTATTTTTACGTTTTATCTTTCATTCACTACTTAAATAAAGCATAATTCTGGTTTATTTTTATTTGTTTTACTGCTCTTTTCTGGACAATAATTGGATTCATTAGATATATTTAGAATTAGATATATATATATATATATATATATATATATATATATATATATATTAGATATATTCAATTAAATAACTAAATGACTGGTCTTAAACACATGTTTATTACTTAAATCCCTAAGCTTAAATGCAGCTTCAGGGTAATATGAAAGTCGCTCAGGCTAGTTCCTCGTTCAACGGGTGTGTCTTGAAAAAGCCCTGTTGAGTTTTGCTACTCTTTTAATGCACTAAGGGTTACCTAATATGGGGCAGTTGGCCTACCTGCTGTAACGTTTAGTGGATGCTTGACACACAACTAAGCGCACACCAGTTCCACATTCTGATTTTACCACGTCGTTGATTCTTAAGCGCAAGCTTCACATTGCAGTTAATGGCGATTCACTTATTATTAATACGACAAAAGCAATACTGAATCTTATTTTCAGCGTTCTCAGTTGGGCTTGAAATAATACAGAGCTTCTAATCACAAAAGGAAAACCAACAAAGGTTTTCCTCTTTCCTCTATCTCAAGCGTTCAACTTCATATTACAATGTCTTGGAATACAGTTGATCTATTGCGAAGCAACAAGTGCTTTTCTTAATGCACTTCATCTTATTCATTACTTCAATGATGATGATGATCATAATAATAATAATAATAATAATAGCAATATGGGGTTTTCATGTTTAAAACTCCTGTAATTACATTTTTTACACATTTTTGAATGACATACTGTGTGGTTTAATAGCTTCTCCCCTAATTTCAAGCCTGAGAAGGTAATTTTTCAATTCATATTTTTGTTTCAGAGATATCTGAGGCGGAAGCCTTGGTGACTTGTCCCGTATACCTGCATTAAATAACTGAATATTGGAAATACTTGAACAAATGAAATGTCAAAGTATTAAAAGAATCAGATCAATAACAATAGATACCTCAGGAGTTGCTGATGATAGCTGATGACCTAGAAACTTATTTGGAGTAGGTATACACTATATTTTAAAGAGACATGGGTTTTTGTATGGTATCTACATATTTCGTCTTGAACCGTGGCACAGTGGGCCACACGATGGGCCCGAGTTCGATCCCGAGTGTAAGCAGTGATCCCAGCCATGAAAGCCAACACGTCGCCTGCGGATGCTATCCACATCGGTTAGGTGATCGTCCACCTGCAACTGAACGTGTAGCGGCATGGGATTATGATTAACTATTTCTTCAGTCAACCAGTTATAAACAATTATATATTATTTTCGAATGAAGAAGATTCGTGGACTCTAGCCGAACGATTAAAAATTTTCATATTTTTTATCACGCAGATGTCTTTAATATATGATGATATAACAAAATATAACAACATTGAAATTGAAAAATGTTTGACATAAAGCTTATATATATATATATTAGATATATTCAATTAAATAACTAAATGACTGGTCTTAAACACATGTTTATTACTTAAATCCCTAAGCTTAAATGCAGCTTCAGGGTAATATGAAAGTCGCTCAGGCTAGTTCCTCGTTCAACGGGTGTGTCTTGAAAAAGCCCTGTTGAGTTTTGCTACTCTTTTAATGCACTAAGGGTTACCTAATATGGGGCAGTTGGCCTACCTGCTGTAACGTTTAGTGGATGCTTGACACACAACTAAGCGCACACCAGTTCCACATTCTGATTTTACCACGTCGTTGATTCTTAAGCGCAAGCTTCACATTGCAGTTAATGGCGATTCACTTATTATTAATACGACAAAAGCAATACTGAATCTTATTTTCAGCGTTCTCAGTTGGGCTTGAAATAATACAGAGCTTCTAATCACAAAAGGAAAACCAACAAAGGTTTTCCTCTTTCCTCTATCTCAAGCGTTCAACTTCATATTACAATGTCTTGGAATACAGTTGATCTATTGCGAAGCAACAAGTGCCTTTCTTAATGCACTTCATCTTATTCATTACTTCAATGATGATGATGATCATAATAATAATAATAATAATAATAGCAATATGGGGTTTTCATGTTTAAAACTCCTGTAATTACATTTTTTACACATTTTTGAATGACATACTGTGTGGTTTAATAGCTTCTCCCCTAATTTCAAGCCTGAGAAGGTAATTTTTCAATTCATATTTTTGTTTCAGAGATATCTGAGGCGGAAGCCTTGGTGACTTGTCCCGTATACCTGCATTAAATAACTGAATATTGGAAATACTTGAACAAATGAAATGTCAAAGTATTAAAAGAATCAGATCAATAACAATAGATACCTCAGGAGTTGCTGATGATAGCTGATGACCTAGAAACTTATTTGGAGTAGGTATACACTATATTTTAAAGAGACATGGGTTTTTGTATGGTATCTACATATTTCGTCTTGAACCGTGGCACAGTGGGCCACACGATGGGCCCGAGTTCGATCCCGAGTGTAAGCAGTGATCCCAGCCATGAAAGCCAACACGTCGCCTGCGGATGCTATCCACATCGGTTAGGTGATCGTCCACCTGCAACTGAACGTGTAGCGGCATGGGATTATGATTAACTATTTCTTCAGTCAACCAGTTATAAACAATTATATATTATTTTCGAATGAAGAAGATTCGTGGACTCTAGCCGAACGATTAAAAATTTTCATATTTTTTATCACGCAGATGTCTTTAATATATGATGATATAACAAAATATAACAACATTGAAATTGAAAAATGTTTGACATAAAGCTTATGAAATTTTCTTGAAATGCTTCTTGTTGTATCTCTGGAAAATAATTAAACTCCGAAATTTAGTTTATGAGCTGTGTGGTTTACACACAGAACAGACAGACACGCCATTTTCTAAACAATGCTTATATTCAGTGGACTCAAAGTTACGTGGTATGGAGAATAAAAACAGTGCTCTCAAAACCATACAAAATTGTAATAAAGTGATTGAATTAATAACATTTTACTGTGATATTACTTTACCAGCACTTTAAGAACTTGTTATGGAATTTTATTCAAGGTCACTTAAAAGCATGTTCGTCCAAACGTGCAAACTCCTTGCATTACAGAATGGTGTACAGTTACAACAAAACGATTACAAGGTTTACCAAGTATCAAATGTTCTAACATCTATAATTATTTAAGTAACAATTTTACTGTCTAAGTTCATTGTTCTAGTAAAGCAATACTTTATGCTAATGGATACCTTTTTTTAAAAATAGTCACAGAGCAACTGAATTTTTACATTAAATGATTTCATGTATAATATACTAACTCTATTTATTATAGAAAAAAATATTTCTTTACTCTCTAAAAGTCTGGAATCTTCCAGAGTTAATAATTTACTGTGTGAAAACTGGAGTTTTATTTCGAAAAAGTATATGATTGTTTTCTTTGGTGTGCTTTTGAGGGATAGGATAAGTATTCTGAAACAAATTAATTACAAAATTGCATCATCGAGAGCACTTTAAGTATGGAAAAGTTTTGCGAGAAAACCAGATTTATAACTAGGCATTTTCATTAATAGGAATGAATTTGTCCATTTATAGCTATAGTTAAGTGGTAGTTAAAGTGTGCCAAATGGAAAAAAATTATATGAGCCCTCTTTGCTCAGAGCTCTTCATCAGGATTGAGGATGTTTTACGTGCCATAAATCTGCGACACTGGACCAATGACTTTACTTTCCTTCAGGAGGAGATAATACTAAGGCTTTTAAACCCGAAGAAAATCTTTCGCCCTTTGCCGGTTTTGAACCCGCGACCTCGGAAGCTGGAGTTTAGCATGGAACCCCATACCCGCGGGAGGTGATCGCGGAGATTTTTCAGGAGCACTTATGAATACATTCTTGTATCCAGCGTAAGTGTTATCCTGATGTATAAGTGATGCTGAGTTGTTCTACGGCAATTATCTCTATCAATATACTGCTTGTAGGATTGGTACGTAATTCAAATGAGTGTGTTTTGAACAACATTGACCTTTTTCGACTGGCTGGTCTGCAGAGTGGCACAGTGTAGAACAATAATCCACTTTTAAGTGAATGAAAGCCTTGTAGCTATATATCCATACATGGTTGCCAACTCCCCAGTGGCATACCGCTAGAACTTTCAGAACATTCAACCTCCTTTGATATTCATCGCTTAGATTTTGTATATGATATTTTTTTTAGAATATAATTCCTAACCTCGTCTCTTCTTTTAAGAATATCAGACCTAATAACTCCGAAGAATCCACAACTTCAAATTTGACATAACTAAATTGTAATTGTGGAATATCGTTTTATTTGTGTTAGAAAGTAACATGCACTTTGTCTAAGAAGGATTTAGTTTGAAATCACGTTCTTAACACCACAAGGATCTTGATTAAGACTACACACGGATGGGGTCTCCTGAAACTATGGCGGAGTACCACTAGGATCTTAGGGTTCTTTACGTCTCACGTGCCTCCAGTAAGAGGGAGATGAGGGAGGAGCCCGAAGCGCAAACAGATCTAGATTTCGACGATCGCAACCATGGCCGGTGACCCTAATGATTACAGACAAAACACCTCAAATGTCGCCCTGTCCTAATCACGAGGCTCGAACCTCCGGTGGTAAATCGTGAGGGCTCAAGTCCGAAAGAACCGAATACGAGTTCCGGTCGAACGGTACCAATGACGATCTTCTTTGCAGTGCAAAATCCATCATTCAGCCTTAACCCGCCGAACACCGTCACCTGGTCCTTCACTCACCTCTCGCCTGGACAGCCCGTGTTCGATCCCAAGCAACCGCATGTGAGATTTTTGGTCGACAAAGCGACGCAGGGGCGGTTTTTCTACGAGTTCTCCGGTTTACCCTGTCATCACATTCCACCGGTGATCCATCTTCATCCCATGTATCACCACTGTCATCGCCTGCGGCGCCCGAAGGGGTATAAGCGGGCGTTAAACACTACAAAAAGAACATGAAAAGGCAATGACGGGAATAGGAACTGATGGACAGGAATATTCAGAAGATGAACCTATACAGAATTCGCCTGGAGACCCGGGGACGCTCCGAAAAGCCATAGATCAATTAGGCCGGACATGGGAATCCAACCCACCTCCTCCCGAATGAGAGTAGCACACGTTACCACGGCACCACTTGCTGGGTTCTGAACACCGCTGCTGAATTTTCTGGACTGGGTGTTCCTAGCGTTCTTGAGCTGTCGTGATACTTTCTTTATAATGGATAGTTAAATCTTCTTGGAAAAAGTTGGACTTAACTAGCAGATTTGTTGCTGATATAATGACATTTATGGACGGTAAAAGGAAAGTTAGTTGATTAAAGCATTTTGCGGTATAGCCCCGCATTTCCGCCCCCCGAACAACAAATTTAGGCAAATCTGAAAAATTGGCTTCAAAATTGCCAACAGGGTATTTAAAATATGTATATACAAGTAAAGAAGAAAGCCTTCAAAAAAGGAAAAAATTGTACGTACTTATGGTAACTAACCTTGAGTTAGTTCAGATTAGAAAGATTCGTTGCAGCGTGTCCAAAATTTAGAATATATTAACCACACACATACATTCACACACACACACAAAGGATAACTCCGTAGAAACAAAAAAAGTATAATATTTCAACAAAAAATGTCAGTAGTTCAATACTTCAAGGGTTTTCTTCTTGCCTTGTTATCAGCAAACACATTTATCACGTTCTCATAGTTAAGTTTCACAGTCAAATCATATTCTATTGCTAGTACAGCTAGATGATTCAAACGCTTCTGAGTCTAAGAGGCACGCAAGTAGTTCTCAAGCCTTCCAATAGCTGAAAAAGATCGTTCAGCAGAATAGTTCATTGCTCGTGTGCTCAAATAAATTTAAAGAGCGATCCAGTCGTCTGGATAAATGTCAAAGGCATATTTCTCTCTTAGCATTTTATTTAAAACTGGCAAAGAAGGAACGTTCTCATATCCAGAACTCAAAAGGAAGCTTTCAAGATGGACACATTCTGTTCGAAAAGGCTTCTCTATATCCTCTAAATAAACATGCTGCAGCTGTTCTGCAGCATTATATAGCTCATTAAGGCCCATTTTCGTCGAACTGGATAAGGATGAGAACTTTTTAGAAAACTCTTGGTAGACTCCAAGACTATTCTTCTTGAGCAGTGTGTCCAGTATAATTAAAACATGGTTTTCAATAAGTCGTCATCGGATTTGCAAACCACAGTTTCATTTTCTGGCTCAGTGCCTCAGTCATTCAAAATTTCTTTCGTTTCGTCAAATGTTTTCCTTTAGTTTCACTGACTCATACAAGTTGTGTAGTCTCAAGTTTTCTCTCCCCTATCTTTTTGTACACTTCAAAAGACTTTGTCATCTCATTTGTGAAGATTAGAAGTAAGTATAAATTTTTACTACTGCAGATATGTCAACTTCTGACTGTAGTATTGTACTCACTGAATTGAAGGTTTCCAAAGTACTCCCACACACTATAGCCATGAATGCAAATTTATTTAGAGTTATGCTTTTGCAATATCCCAGTTGCTTCCGATTTAATCACAGCTTTCTTGCTTTCCTCTTCAGAAATGTACTTAAGAGCTCATGGACTGTATCTTTTAAAACTATGTTTCAAATGCTGAAGGGATTCTTACTTGGAGAGTGTAAATACATTCTTCGTAAGCAGCTACTGCAACTTCAGGTAACTGAAATCGTTGACCTCGATATTTTACTTTCATTTTCCACAATACAAAAGCAGATCTGGGTCCAGATCTGGATTGAAGCAAAAATGAGACAAATATCTGACTGCTGATCTTTGCAGAAATTGAGTTGTTTCTTGTGCAGTGTGGGCAGAGACATTGTCACGGTGCATTAAATTTCACACAAGCCAGTCTTAGGGTCGCCTTTTTCTCAGTTCATTGAACACTTGTGACAGACACTTTATGTTCTACCATCTGGCAGTAACAGTATTTATCCCTCAAGCGGAATCGTCACTATGTGGCCAATTGCTTAGAAGAACGTACAAATCTTCTTGCCAAACTTTCTCCTTCACTTTGCTTTTGTTGGGGGATGTTCTTCTGGGAAGACCTAGACTGATGATTGTTGTTCAGTTTGTAGATTATACTGGTAAACTTATCTTTCCTAACATGCTAAAGTGTTAAATATTGTTTTTCGATCCACTTCCATTGAATTTTTCAACCATTTCCAGGAACCATTACACACGTGCTTGTTTCTGCTTATTTGTGAAGGGATGGGGGATTCAGAGACTGCAGAGCTTCTTGACCTCAAGTTTTTCTTTCAGGATTGTTTTCACTGCTGCTGATCCAACATTTAGAGCTTCTTAAATACTAACCTGTGTGTAATAATAATCTTCTCCCAACATGCGCTGATTTCACCAAATTGTCATTTATTGTTGCTGTAGTGGGCCGTGCTGCTCGGTTTTCATCTTCGAAGACATATCTTCCTGTTCTAAACTGTTCATTCCATCAATAAATGATAGATTGCAAAGGGCAAAGATCCCAAAATGTATGTTGCAGTGTTTCAAGGCATTTTATCTCCCCATAATCGGAAAAACCCCCGCCTGAGATCCATCCTAGCATAAGGCGTAGCAACACCTGCTATACACATACAACTCGGGGCTGATGATACACATTTTTAGAGCGCACCAAGTTGCTACCTGATCTTCAAGCTGAAGCTAGAAAACGCCGCTTTGGCTTACCTCAACTCATTTCTGTCCATTCTCAAAATCTTTGGAGTGGCCCTTTGTGCATATTCTAAGGTAGCTCAAAGCAGCTCTGAAAACGATGCACATGTGTTAGAAAGATTATTCATTTTGACGGACTCCGTATTCAATCAGTAAATATGGATTTTTTATGGGAAATCACTCAAAATCGAAAACCTCATTACTATGTTAGTATTGGAGACAGCAGTCTTCAGTTAATTAAATGAATATTTATTTATAAGGTACTGTTAATCCCAATAAATGCCTTTTGATCATGACACGTTTGATCCATATAGGTGTATCGTCAAATCTCTCTGGGCTACCCGCTCTATGGTGAAGTTTTATAATCTGAATTAATTAATACGTTATTAAATTAATTATATTAAGTTAAATGGAAACCGTGAAACTTAAAGGCGAATTTCTTTCTTTCCCCTTATATTTGTTTATGGACGCTCTTTAAGTGCTATGATTCTCGGCGTCACATCTATATTGGCCGTTAAATGACCGCTTAAGTTTGCTCAGAGGCATCTTTAACAGGCTTAAGGATCTTTTGCGTGCCATAAATCTACGGCGGGGACAAACGGCTTTACTTCCCTTCTGAAGGAAGCCATGGTAAGTATTTTTACGCTGGAAAAAATCCTTCACCCTCACTTGGGTTTCAACCCACGATCTTGGGTTTCTTAAGGGTGCACGTTTCAAGAGGAATTGAGAAGCTCCTGAAGATATGCCGGATACATGAATGAAACGAGAGCGATTCATTATGCGCTCATCAGTCACGGTAACTAACAACGAGAGCTCCGATTTAAGAGGAAAATCTGCGGTTTAAATTCAGACCCTAGAGTTGAGGCCTACACAGACGTTGTGTTGCAGGGCCCATGCAATATGAGTGAAGTTATAGATTTTTCCATATGTTTCGATAGTTAGAATACGCTAAACTGAACTAAAACACGGTCGTCTTTCCGCTACTGACTTTGCAGATTAATTTTAAGTTTGATATTTGATGGTGGTCAGGGCATATTAAGTTGTTATTGTATACATCTCTGTGTTTTCGTATAAGTTTTAAAGCCTGGTCTAAGTCCAATAGTTTATATTTAATTAACCTTTCATGGCCCTTCTGTTCCAAACTTAAGTGTAGCCAAACCATCTGTAACCTACTTTAAGAAACGTAACTATTGGAAAGATTGACTGAAAAACTCAAATACATAATCAGAATTTGAACCACGAATCTACTGATCACCTCCCAGCTTGTCTAACCGCTGAGCTACCATGGCAACATGCCCACACGACAATGAATTCCCCAACCGACTCCACATTCTCTCGGCAAAGCATAAGGAAATCTAATTATTTTGGCATGACCGCCAAGGCGACTTACAATGGCTATTTTAAGTCCCGGGTTTCAAAGTTTAACCAAACAGTAGGTCAATTCTGTCTATGGGAAATTCAATGTCGTTTCAGCATGTTGCCATAGTAGCTCAGTGGTTAAATCTGCTAAACGTATACCAGGAGACCCGTGGTTCAAACCCCGGCTACGGCATTGAAATTTTCATTCTAACTCTGCCTTTCCAACTCTTGTGCTACACATGGTTTTTGTGGAGGAAACTATCGAAAAGTGAAACTATTTTGCTTTTGTACAATGGCGTTATTTAAACATTGTTTCTCCATATCCTTTGGAAGTTAACATATTTTATTTCTTCTTTTGTTTTGCTTTATATAATGATTTAATAAATGCACAGAACAAAAACATACACATACCTTTCACACTGCGACATCTTCAATTAGACTCAGTAAGAGGTTATTTATCTACTGACAAATTACATCATTAACAGAATTTCAGCAACCACTATAACTACAGCACGCGAAAATAGTGCTATCATTAGGTGCAGGGGAGCATAAAGAATTTTCAACATCTGTCTTAGTTTTCAGTAAATATTAACTGCGGTAGAGCGCACCATCCAATCCAATTGTCTGCACCCAAGACATGGGTAGCACAGGGACAACATGGAAGAATAATTACTTGATTCTTAACCTTAGCCTCTTTCCAGTGTTTAATAATCTCAGTGGTATAACTCATTTCTCTGGTATAAAACGTATATAGACTAATTATTGCCAAGCACACATTTATTGCAAAATTTCCAAATATCGAATCGGTTCATTTGAAATAATACTTTATTAACTGTGATTTAGTTTTACCGCAGCGGTTTAGTAATTTTTGTGGATCTACTAAACCCCTGCGATGACTAAATGTGCTCGTCAACCATCTATTGAACATTTACTTCTTTTTTGTGTTAGCAGTGAGTTTGTAAAAGTATTTTGTGAGCGTAATGGAAGATGGATATTCCTGGATAGCAGTTTAGACAATGCCTTTAGGCAGCTAAAATCGCTAATAGCTTTGTTTCGTAAAATAAATGATGCATAGTAACAGAACCGTCAGCGAAGATTAAAACCTACTGCCCAATAAAGAGATCTTTGAACCTCTGTTCACATTGTCTTAACGAACCTCCATTATAAGAAATATTTTCTTTTGTCTCGTGCCTTTCTCTCTTAAGATAAAACGTCGGTTTTAAGTAAAACATTCAACCCCTGCAAGCACTTTAAAAAAAGTTTAGTGGCAGCAGTTATCTCGTCCAAACCGACAAGCACTCAACTATCCTCGCCAAGCTGTCGGGGTTTTCTTTCCCCCCACTTTCTTTTTCGTTAGGGAAGCCATTGTAACGCCTAAGAAGTTGAATGGAATGATAAAACCATAAAGCTTTTCTTGTCATCCTGCCCTGTTGAAAGCGAAAGGAGAGCAGGAGAAGCATGAAGATAAAGAAGAAGTGGGGTGGCTCCAAATAACTGTCCGGAGAAGTAATATGTATCCTTCACAAGCCTTTAAAGATTTCCGTTTCGCCATTACTGCTCACGCCTTTGCGGACATACTTTCCAGCAGCAATTTATTTCTTCCTGAAATTCTCGCCGTCATTCGTTGCTAGGCCTTGTGTTAAAAATAATTGTTTCTTGAATCACTGCGGTTTCTAAAGTCCATATGACTGTGCATTAAGCAATGCCTACAGATGTGCAGTAAAGCTTATAAGTTTCCTTTGCGCCTTATATTCTGTTCCCGCGGTCAATAAAGTTGTCTTAGTTATAATTGGGTGCATTTCTTGTCACGAAATCGGGCATACAAATTATGCAATGGACAATAAGAAACAGAATAATAAAATTCCTTATCCTAAATAGTTCAGAAACAAACACAAAAACGGCAAGTTGTTTTATTGTTTTTTTTTATTTAGCTTTTGCCTTTGAACTACTTATTTTAAAAATCGTGTTTTGGGGAAAAATGCGAATAAAGGTGAATCACCTAATCTAGGCTTATTTGACTTTTTGGAACATTTATCTAACTTCTTTAATTTTTAATCAACTTGGATGCAATTTTGAGTACGTACGCTGTAACCACATTATTTTGTGCAAAGTTAAAACTCTGTAGGTTCAAATCTTGGTTCAAACAATATTGGAAACTATTTAAATAAATTAATAGTTGCACTTGCAATGTCCCTGGCAACAAAGTGTTCATACAATCGTTTTAAATGTTTGTAGAGATGCACTTTGCACAAGGATAAATTACATTCATATTGAGTTTTTGTATATAGTTGTTTCCTTGTCTTAGAGAAAAATATAAATTTCATAATGTTAAAGTATATGGTGTAGTTATCATATATATTCCAAAGTATAAAAACCACACTGAAATAATTTGATACCAACACCCAAAATAAAGTTTATGTATACTGCATACTGCTATATACTGTGCAAGTTTGAAGGCATTCAGTTAGGAAATGCCCCACAAAGAGCATTTTGTCTAGACTAAAAACTGAAAAGTTGTAATCCTAGACAAAAACAAAAGACAATAAAGTCATATCTGAATTCCTCTGGAACATATGTACGCCATTCAGAACTCTTGCTTCCTTCTTCAAAGTATATTTTCTATAAATTGTGATGTTTTCTGGCCTGTTGATCATGTTATTTTGGTAAAATGTTTACACAATTGTAAACTTGTATTGAACTGAAGCAAAATACTAAAAGAATTATCAAAATTGCATTAAATTTCTTATTAATGAACTCGTTCAAATTTCGAAGATTATGTCCAAAAATGAACCTTTGGATAAACACAAACTTATCACACTGCCTCGTGTACCACCAGCATCTCAAAAATAAATATTCTCCAAAATATAGGAACAAAAGTTTGGCAAAATCACTAGAGTAGAGTATGGAAATGGGATGTTTTAGGCTATATCAATATCTCTCAAAGTTGTTAAAATACTACAAATAAATAAGAAGACGACCAAAACTATACTAATAGAAGCTGTATGCTTCTGTGTCTGATAATAAATCTGGATTAATATTTTAAAAAGAAACAAGTTGATTTCTATAAGACTTTCGCAATTGCGATTACATTCTAAAAGAGGAATAGCTAGTATTTCTGTTTTCAAAATTAGCAACAGTCTCAATGGATTCGCTACACATTACTTTTCCTAGATTTAGTATGATAGTACTTCCACCGTAGGTTGTAATTTTAATCTCATGGATCATTTGGCATCCCCAGGAAACCAATATATGGTGAGATGAATAATGGGAAGCTTTTTCTTAGGGACGACAAATATAATAGCTTTAGACCCACCGTAGAAACAAAACGCAGTTCCATAAATTCTAGCCTTGTGACCCAAAAACCTTTGTATTTTTAACAGCAACTGAAACTGCGGTTATTTACTACAAAGCCCTACTTATATAATGGAGGGTTTCAGTGGCAAACCTTACTTGCGATACTTTCACTACAAACGCATACATAAAGATATTCTGCACTGTCAAAACATATTTTCAAAACGCAGAAGAATGCACATGTGCAAGTGTTAGAATATCATACTCATTATTATTTATTTATGTTTATTTTACTTTGAATATAAGTGTTTCTACCATTTATTAACATCAAGTTGAAAAGTTACAATATAATCTCTGATGTAGGTATAAAATGAAAAATATATGCGAAACCTAACGACAAACTTTCCGGCGCTTTTCGATTTTGTGTGAATAATTGATACTGACATACACAGTGCGCTACTCTGAAGCCATAAATAGCATTTTCAGAGAAAGAGAGAGAGAGAGAGAGAGAGAGAGAGAGAGGGGTAGAGACGGAGAGCTCAGACAGAGAGAGTGTGTGTGTGTGTGTGTGTGTGTTTGTGAGCGCGCGCGCGCTGTGTGAAATTTTCACCAGGAATGAATGACCCATTGTTATAAAACTTGATGTATAGGGTATCTGAAGTCCCATTTAGAGAATGTGATGTGCCTTCTTAATTACTTGGACCAAATGAGAGGTCCAATGGGATAAAAGTTAAAAAAAAAAAAAAGAGAAATATGTGACGAGTTTTTGTTTTCTTTCTTTTGTTTCTAACATTTCGATAGTAGTATATTTGGAGGTTATGAACGTTTTCTTTACTTTTTTGTGTACGTAAACCGCTTACTACCAGAAACAGTGTAGTTCCTATCGCATTGTACGCACAAGAACGGTACCGACAGTTAAACTTCTACTTATGAATTAGGTTCTCTAACAAATTGAAACTGAATCTCACCTACGACTACCATATTAAATGGACAGGTTTGCCGAGGGAAAGTACACAAACCGGAAATAGTGCTGTGCTTCTCTATAAAACGCGATTTTCAAATTTAAAAGTTCAAAGTTATAGAAAATAAGAAAAACCAACGGGGTCAACTGGTTTCTGGAAAACGTAGATTTTCTTATTAAATAGATTCGCTTTCCGGATTTATCAGATTATATTACAGGTGAGGGCTGCAATACCAGGCTCCAAACAGGTAAAGCTTTCTTCACCTCAGTCCTTCATTTTTTTCAGATTTCCGACTATGGTTGATAAAAATCAGTTGAGTGTCTTCTGTAGCATAAGAATTGAAAATGGAAGGGAGGTTTATACTTTGAATGGTCAGTATGGAGCTCTACTGTAGACAATTACAATTTTCCAGTTGCAGCAGTAATGCATACTGGTAACTTAAATACCTATTAGTGAATTAATTACCATACAGAAAATGAACAGTCATTCAAAGCTGGGGTCTCGTTCGAGTTTCACGAAAAACTAGCTGAATTTGTGAACTCTCATAAATTGAAACTGTTTTATCTTAAAGGATTTATTTAGGACAATATTCAAGTGTTAGAGCTTTGAACGGTCGACATGCAGAATCAATGTAACAGTAGATGAAACCAAAATAATCTAAAACATCCAAAGGCACTGCCATAATTAGTGGCACCACGCGAGAATCATAAAGAGATCGTTGAGAAACTGGATAGTCGAAAATGGCCATAAAGATCGCTTTGAGCCACTTCAGCAATAAATCTTGCCACACGAAGAAATCCCAGTTTTTAACGAGTTGGAATGTTCCTTGCTATCTGTATGCACTGTATAATGTGTAATAGTAGGTGTCAATAGAAAAGTGTACAGAAGAGTAGAACCGAGTGGCAAGAGGGTGATCCAATAGCTCACTAAGAATGACCCTACCATCACATATATTTGGAATCGGCCTCCAATTTAAAATTACCTAAGAATATCTGTGGCCAAGGTTAGAATTACTTATTAAGTTGTGGTTAGTGCCTTGGCTTTACTAAACGGAAACTCGGAATAGAAAAGCAAAAAACAAACATTAAAACAATGCTAGGGTGGAGCTTTGATGGTAACCTGTGTGTCACAAATTTAGTCTAAAAGGACGTTTAAGTCATGAAGAAAACCACGAATACAAAGGTGGTTTTACGTCTGCTTGGCATACCGAGGAAGAAGGATCAGCAGGAAGCTGTAAAACAAAATGGGTAATAAATGCGCTGAACTTCTTCGTTTGAAACGGTTGTGACATATATACGACTCAATTTGTGGGCGCCAGAGTGTGTGACCAATGTGTTCACATGCATCCATTCTCCTGGAGGATTCAGGTAGGGGCTGTGGAATGTCCTCGAGTACAAAACCTTGGAGAAAATCGAATTGGACAATAGTGTGTCTATTCCTTTGTACTCATATTCTTTAGAAGGAAAGGGAAGCAAACCAGTTTAATGCAGGATAAGAGGTCCACATGAGAATAGGATGTCATTCTATAGCTGCATCTGTTTCTGCACGCCAACAATAGAGCGTGGTAACCTTAGTCCGCGTGATAAACTGGAAGAACTCAAAGCCTACAATGATTCTTCAACGCGTTTCTTCTCTAACACCTCTGTTTACTCTGAGGCAAAGAAGTCAAACCGTACGTGACTTATTCATCCTATGGTTCTTTTTGTTACGGTGATACATGTGATTTCCTTCTTAGAACCTTTAATATAGACAGTGCATTACTGTGGCCCTGTGGTTAGCGGGAGCGGGATTGGATTTCCGGCAGGGGCGGGGCGTTTTTCAATTATGAAAAAAAAAAAAAAAGCCTCTTCTGTGTTTAAGTGTATGTGATATCACTTCCAATCTGCGGAATTCATCGCTTCACGTTAACTATTACGCTCTTGTGTGAGTCATGTCTGCCACTTTTGCTGTAGCTTTAAACAACAACAACGATGATGATGGTGATGATAATAATCATAATAATAATAATTATAATAACAGTAATAATAATGATGATGGATACAACCAGAAGCAAAATAAAAAACCTCGCACATGGTTCCTAGGAATTTCTCAAGCAATGATGCAATGGGAAAATGAGGAACACTAATGCATAAAAACAAAAAAACAACAACAAAAAACGGAGAAACATGGATAATGAAAATAAGAAATTAGAAAGATATATATATATATATATATATATATATATATATATATATGAATGTCAGGATAATGCATCTACATTGTAAACCCGAAATATGCTATTTACAGATGTCAGGCCTTCCATCTGCTCTGCCATCTTACACTGTCTTCGTCAGCTAGTAAGTAGAAACTGAGGCGACAACAGCATTCCATAATAATGAACAAAAAGTGCCGAAATTAGGTTTAGGTTTCTTTCGATATCAAAATATATCCGGACAGTTCTACTAACCTCCATTTAGGCTTCGTGTACGTTTTTTATTAATTTTTATACGGCCAGTCTTCATTTAAAATTAAATCTATTTTATGCTGTTTGTATTTGCGCATGCCAAAGGATAGAGAAAGTTCTAGTATTTCAGCATATGTTGCCAGAACATTTTGACATTTTGGTATCGGCTGCTTAGTATTTTAACAACACAAACTTGAAGTTCATAAACTGAATGAAATTTGTAACCGAGCATAATCAACCCAAAGATTTTTATTCCTAATGTTATATATATATATACTTTATTTACTTAAATATTTTATTTGCAAGTTAACCAGCATAAAGAAAGCGATACTAATTTCATGAAAATGTTAGTCACGGCTCCAATTATCAATTTCTGAGAAATTATTTGAAAGTTTCCTAAATACTGAACATTATATACTTTGAGCAGTTCTTAAACATCTGAATTGGGCAGACACAGACCCGCAACCCACTAAACAGATGCAATGTTTCTGACTTATGCCCAATGCTATGCCCTTATATGCACATTAAGGTGACACATATGTGAAATTTGGAAATTCTACAGCAAATAAGATATTTCATTAAAATTTATACAACAATAGTGATAAATTTGCTGTGTATCCAAATTCTTGCATGTATTGTTACTAATGTGAAAATTCGCTGTTTCTGACCCACGTAATGCATTTTTAAAAGTATTGACATAAAAATCCAGTTTTACAGTAAATGAGTTTACATATATACCTGGCATATTATATTATTATCTTAGCACTGAGTAGTGTAAGAATCGTTTACTTTTCGTACTCTCTGAAACTCTTGATTTTTTCAAAATTTATGAATTTATTTATAAAAATAGGAGCACTATTTAGAGAAAGTGTAATGTATTTTTCAGATGCAATATAAAAGTTTTGAAGCTAATTAGTGAAAATTTGCATCATGTGGTGTATTTTGAGTATGGAAAAGTGTTGGGAAAATTTTGTGAGAAAATATGGCTTAAATTTGGAAGTACTGATTAACAAGCATGCGCGTACCCACTTATAGCTTCAATTAATTGGTAGTTAAAGTGCGCTAAGCTAGAAAAACGATATGCTTTTTTTTAAAGTTTGGAATTCATATAATTTTATTATGAAAAAAGGTACGTTTTCATAATTTTTAGACAATTTTTTTTCTCTTGCAGGCTGTCAAAGAAAACAGAATCACTGCCTTCAATCTGAAGTAATAAATTACTGCAGGTGGTTGGAGAAATAATGCTCAGTTTTCATTTCACACATACATCGTGTAAGCTTAAAAAATTGCGGTCGCCGTTCCTTAACTCCCGGGTTACTTACCAACGAGTGTAAGTAACATGCACAATAATAAGGACAAGCCCTGTGTCAAGTAGTATTGATGTCCAGCTATATAAAACATTCCTGACATCTTCATATACATTGGTTCTTGCGTATTCAAACATTCTATTTTTGCATTTTCTGTGCAACACGGCTTAGAAACTTTTTAAGAGATTGTTAGAATGTTGCACCATTTTCGTACATGTTTCCTGTGTTAGAACCTTCTAAGGCTTAGAACTTAGCCGTTCAGTTGTCGTAAGCTTATTAATCAGACGTCCCACAGTTATGTCTACCCAGAACTGAATAATCAAGAAATTTCTGCTCAAATTGTCGACCTACCCGACTATTTGATTCGTTTGTACGTATGCGTCATACATAAACATAATTTGTACAACACATTTCAGTAGACTAATAAGAGACAATAACTCTCTTAAGAAAATCACACACAACAAACATGTCTTGAGTAAACTTTAACCCTTGAGATGCCCCAGCTATCGTAATAACACAAAGTAGCAACTTCTTCAAAGTTATTCGCCGCTAATTGCGCAGCGGAAAAATACCTATGTCCTGAGTACAGCACTCTACGCACATTGGAGTTTGTTGCCTCAACATAAAACGACCTCACCTAGTAGTTTAACGTCCATTAAACTGGTTGGTCATATCGGACGATGACTGAGATTGGTGAAATGGTGCTCAAATTATCTTGGGGTCCATGGAGCTTAAAGTTTCTCGACATTGTCTTCCCAGGATAAGGAAAAACCCCGAAAGAAAACCTTATCCGTGTAACTCACTCTAAGCAAGATTCGAACTCCCGACCTCTTGAATGTGGGTCTCACTGTAGAAATCTTATGTTTATAGCACGTAACACTTCCCCATAATTGCTGGGTTTATCTTGAATGACGCCAAAAGTGGCCTTCACTGCAGCAGGTATAGCGTTGGATGACAGCTACGGTAGCCTAGCTCACGTGTCAATAGATAATGACATTTACAATTCAGTGGATAGTTATTTGTTATAGGATATAGAAGGAAAAGCGTTGTGTGATGAAGCTGTGTGTTTGCGTTTCCTGTTAATATACGTTACGGTGTATTCTACGGAACAACGTGTGTCGGATTTTTATAGTTTTGCTTAAATTGAGTTACATCTTTACTGACCACTTTAATCTATTCAGAAATCTGGTGATCTAGTGTTAATACTCCGAATCTACTATGCATATATTTACAATTGTTTTCTCAGGGTAGCTGTATGAAGGGATTAACTGTAAAAGTTGAATTACACTTGAAAGATCCAATGCCATGTCCAGGACTCGATCCATAGATCTGCGGCTCTACGTGCCAATGTTCTTATCATTATAGCTATAATAATGCGAAACCAGTACGCGTATTAACCCTTTTCATCTAACCTCAAATATTTTAGATAACATCACTCAAAGTTTTTAGTAGTTCATTATCCCAAACAGGCGACGCGTACACACTCTAATAATGTCCGCAGTTTTTAGTTAGCATCTATTACGGTATGCAATTAATGTTTACTAATTGTTCTATCACACTAGCAGTATGGATAGTACATTGGGAAGTCCTATTTTGTTTGTTCTTATCGAATACTACGATAAGCACGTAAGCGATCTAAGCGTTTTAGTGTATTATTCCAATTTGGTTTCAAAGCATATTAATTAACGTTTAAGCTAATATATATTATAGTATTTCCTCGTTGGAAATTCAGGAGCGTGTTTGAGTGTAGGCTAAAACGTAAGCGATTTGCTTGGGATTGAAACACCGATAGTAAAATAATGCAATAAAAATTAACAGTGCTAAGAGAAAGTATTAGACAGTATGGGCCGAGCCCCACATCAACTGTTTTTGCACATAGTTAAGAAGAAAATTATGCTCTTTGTAAATATATTCTGCTTTTCAGGGCATTTACCTAAATATCAACGAGAGAGAGAGCAGTTGATCATAAACTATTTCAGTCAACTTGTACAGATTTCTCTCTGGTGTAAGAATATCTATACCCCCGCAGGTAATTGTGTCAGAATGTACTGTAGCATAATAAGCTAAAAAGCAGGTATATAATATAAATATCTTAAAAGATACGACTAAGGGATAAAAGGGGAGGAATTCGCTAAATGTGCACAAATGTCTGGCGAAGGTTTATGAACTATAAAGTTCGGGTGTTGTGTCGGCAATAGTAAATAACTTATTGATAAACTTAATGTCTGACGTAGGTTTATGTCCTATAAAGTTCGGGTGTTGTGTCGCCAATGATAAATAACTTATTGATAAACTTAAAACCCAGGATTTCTGAGCATAAATATATCGTAGATATATAGGACAAAATCGCCTTATAGTAATTATAAATGTTTATCTCGTTGATATATTTAATAAAATAAAAGCGCAGAAATATCAGGATTACCTTTCAGTTTTGGTACATAAATGTAAAATATAGATTCTTGACTTACGCTTTTGATGTGGCCTGGTGGAAAAATTTAAAGAGAGACAGAAGTCATTCCCAGTTAACGAAGGCTGTATAAAAAACTTGAGTGAATTGGATATTCCTCTGAGTGTTCTGTGCGGCTGGAAGAATGGTTAATCATTCAGCAGCAAAGTTCAAACTTTCGACAGAAAAAAGAGCTTTTGAAAATCCGTTGCAGATGAGTTAAGGGGTCGAATCATTTTACTGTCTGTGATCTTTGTCAAGTCATATCTCGTGTGTGCACATACACTTCTTCAATAATTTTTGTCGCCATTCCGGAGCATGTCAGCAAAATATAGAACGCTGAAAACTAAATTAAGTTCTGGTATATATGTGGACGAAAAAAGAGACAAAGAAAAGCTGAAGTTTCTATGTTTAGCTGTAACATAGTTCATTTTAAAATGAAAAAACCTCCCTTGAGCGGTATTGGAGTTTCTCAAGAGACAAAGATTTTTGACTTGGGAGTCAACAATCAACTTGGGAGTCAACAGACTTTACAACTTGGGCGCCTAGGTTTGACTCTTAGTTTGAAGTAGTCCCGTAGTTGGTTTCGCTAATAAACTGTACTTATTAATTAATCATATTTCCATGGCTGTGGCCCTCGCGAACAATGGGCACTCTTTTGTTATTCAGGTAGTGGCATATTACCGAAATACCACGTGATATACATTTTATTATATAGGTTGATCGCATTTAACGGATTCTCATACCAGCGCTTGCACCAACTGCACATCGAAGCAAAAAGAAAGCAATCTAAGAAGCATGCCACAAGGTGTATAACGAATGTCAAAATAAATAGCTTGCTTATCTAATTTGAACGAAATGGGTGTCCTGAAGAACGTATTACGATTCGCGAAGTTATTATTATACTAGAGTTGTAGCGATTACTGGACACATCGCGAAGTTCCCACGCTTCTTCGCGTAACACACGTCTACCCGATACTGGGTTCCGAAAACGTATCTCATACTGTACGTTGTCGCTGATGACCTTATATAAATAAATTTAAAAAAAGCTTTACGTCTGGGACACTGCAACACACATCCCAGAGGAAGCTGTTCCCTTGCTGTTGAGCCTAGCAATATGCGCGCCACAGTGTCGCCAACCAAGCCTCCCTCGCCTTACGTTATACTCAAGACTGTACAACTCCACTGTTTAACAAATCGTGGCTTATTGAGACTACACCATTGCACATTATGATGTGTAGTTCATTATATTATCGACTATACACTCTGACACTTTGGCTATTATTTAATTTATCAATTGTATTTCTTTAATTCCAATTAGTAACTATCGCCGTCAATAATGAACTGACTCAAGTTTCAATACAGCATCGAAGATACTCGCTTGTTTAGTTTTGCGGAGCTTTATGCTTTGAAACTCAAGAATTATTTCAAACGGCCTTATCGAGGGAGCGTATGCCGTGAGAGCGTTTAAATTTGGCATATTAATTTTCGACCCCACGTGCCAATCCTTCTGTCTTCTGTTTGTACACACGAGCAAGCGTTCCACTCAGTGGTGGTACAATGCTGTTTGCAATCATGCTATGGTTTCCAGAACAGTTGGTCCAACAAGCAGGGTAAACTAGACTCTTTCATATTTTGTAGCATACAAACAAGCTGGTCCGCCCAGTGGCCGAGTGGTTACATCGTTCGCGTTTCACCTAGGTGGCCCGGATTCGAATCTAAGCGCCCGGATTTTTCTCAAGCTCCTCCGGTTTCCTCGCCACTCATTCCACCAATTACTCCATGATCACTTTTCCTATCATCCATCTCACTTGCATTTCATCATCCATTTCCTCACACTCATGCCTGGCTAGGACCGACCACTCGTTCCCGGTTCTCCGTTCTGGAGTTAAGTGCTGTTGTTCCCCGAACGGATTCTGAGCTCCGTGCACCAGCTTGTACGTCCTAGAGGGGTCAGTCCTACATAAGGGGAGGGTAAGCCGACTATAAAAAACAAAGATGCTTATGTGTGTGGAATAACTATTACCAAATTCAATTTTCCCCAACTGAAAGCTGCAATAACAAAGAGTACTAAACAATAAAAGAACATAAATTCATAACTGCAATTGTGATCAGTACAAAACATTTTAACAAGGTCTCAACGATATAAAATAAAACCTAACCTGAAATAGTGATATATAATAATTCTAAAACACAGAAATGAGTATATATGTACAACAATGAACTACTTACCTACCGTACAAATACCGATGAGAGCTAGTGACACTTTAATCACACTGAGAGCCAATTTTTTAATAAATGATTTGTTTAATTCATATTTCTACAAATGATACAAAAACATAGTATGGTACCCCTGGATTCAATTAATAAGCCAGCAACGTCAACTGAAATAAGACGATATGTATTTGATTTAAAAGTTTTCAGCATTGATTGTTGTTTGTTCCTGCTTCCTGAAAGTTTAAACGAAATGTTATATTTATTTTTTCAAATTGATTAAAAGTATGGGATTCTTTGAGTTCCACACTTTTACTAAATGGGCAATAATGGATAACATTTTGTTCTGTAATTTAATACTCGTCTTGCATCTTAATAAACAGCAATTTCCAGTTTTTAAAACTAAGAATCACATTACGCCAGTGCTCCAATAGAAGGGAAGCTACGTTACGTCACACTGCTCTCCATTATAGGTTGTGACTCGTGTTTAAAGCAATGCACCTCTAAGTCATAATATTCCACAATTTTATTTTGACTAACCTATTTTAACCACATGTATAGAATATAAAACAAATTGAGCATATAAACTTTTAATAGCAATGGCAAATATTTTTTAGGAATTTTTTTTATTTATAATTATTAACTTTTGATGTGCTGATATAAAATAACCCTGTTATAAAATATATCTCTCCTAAAATGTTATTTTGAAGTTTAAAATTAACAAAAAACACAAATTGTTTCCAATTGTTGATGAACTGTAATTGTTAGAGCTCGGTCTGGGGTCACGAAATTGCCGGATTGAGCTTCGTTGCACACATGGAATAACTACGACGTGATGGAGTAGGCGTGGTGTCTGCAGCCCAGTTCGAAACGTGTTGCACTGTCTAATACTGCGCTCTGTCCGGCCTTGTGCACATAGCTTTTTTTTTTTTTTTTTATTAACGTTCTTTCCTATATTTATCCCATGTTTCTGTTGCTTTTTTAATTATTTTCCTTTCCTGCATACAGATACACAGACATACACATATTTACAAACGGTCATGCTCAATGCGGGACTCGAACCCGCGATTACCTGCACCACGAAGCACCAAAATACTTTAGCGAGCGCGGCCATAGGGTCCAGCAACTTAGGTAAACCAGTGAACACTAAGGGAGAGCGCAGATTGGAAAATGTCGAAAATACGAAAGGATAGGCGCTTGACACTGAACAAATCTGTGGATTATTCAAACATATTTTGAGTGACAGGAGGAGAGCCTTTTCTTTTGATGCAGTACAAATGTATCTTATAATTCACTGCATGGAATTCTGAGTGAATTTGGTTGATTTATTTTCATTGACTTTTCAAAGCTCTGCATATTATTATCCTGATTTTTTTGTCAAGTTTATATTTTATTTGTAAAAGTACAGGGCGTTTTTATTCAACAACTATATTATGAAATAATCGCTTTATTGTGTTACTTTATGAATTAGAACGATGTATATAATAACAATACATGTAATGAGCCACTTTTGGAACAGGTTATATTTCAACGTGTACATGTTTATACTATAAAGCCCTCACGGGCACATAGTGAAACGATAGAGTGCAAAATCAGAGCAGTTAAATATTGGATGAGAATCGTTCACGGAAACCAATCTCTAATTAGGGCAGTCTGCTACCGTGAACAGTTGCGAATGGAAGGTAATTTGACGTGGGCATCAAAATTAAAGAAAGGGTTGGAAACCATTGGGATGGGAGACATTTAGATGGCGGGGCAGGAAAACAGGCGAAGTATTTGGAGAAAAATTAAGAAACGTCTCTGTGATATTGACAGACAGCAAATGATTGCGCAATGCACAGAGAAGGTGTCATTAGAAGTACAGTCTGGGCTGAAATCGGAGTGGGGTATGGAGCAATACATCAAAACAGGTACCAAACTCATTAGAGAGGGGCTCGCGTGGATTAGACTAGGAGCATGGAGGAGCACGAAAATTCCTGACGAGAATGGTACGAGAATCTGTCCCATTTGCGAGGAGGAAGAGTCGTGGACTCACATCTTGGCAAGATGTAGGGGTACGGAGGAATGGCGGGAAAAATATTTGCCGCGATTTTTTACCACTGCGAATGTAGGGATAGAAGCATGTTGGACGCTACTGGCAGGCACGGAAAATATGGACGGGCTAGGTAAATTTATACTTAAGGCAAGACAGCTGAGATCTGAGGAGGCTGCCAATAGAGAAGGGGGGGGGATGAGATCAACTAAACAAAAGTGACTACAATGTTCTACATACATATATATTATGTCACACTTAGGTCACTGTTGTGCTAGGGTTGTATATATTATGTGTATATATGTCTTTTAAGTGTAATTATCTATTATAAGAGGGTGCATTTATGAAGGTGTACTCTGTGCTGTAAATTTAAATTGCTATATTTGAATATCTTTGTATCTTTATTTTTGGATTCACTCTTAATTTTATTGTTGTTTAATATTGCTTTTGACTGTGTATTTCCTTTGTCTTTTTATTTTCGTGTTTACTCTTTTAATTCTTTGTTGTGGTTGTTGTTTTAATATTGCTTGTAATGTGTATTACAAAAGCACGTACGGTCTGTGGACCCGTGCGACTGTTGAAATTCTATGTATGATATTGCTATGTTAATAAATACACTTATTCATTCATTCATTCATTCATAAAGCCCTCACCACTGACCAATCTTTATACCACTGACTCTGTGTATCCGTAACTATGCACTTTGTAACCCAAAACCCAGCTCTATTAATTTGAGTACTAGAAACGTATACTTTTGTGCAAGTATTACACATGCACATTAAGAAGTGGTACGCAAACTATTTTGAAAGGTGACAAAAATTTAATTTATTTGAGAAAAACAGCTTAAATATATAATAATGTCCTTTATCTCACTGCATGGGGTTATCTGAGCAGTGTAATAGTAAAACTGGTCAACACCAGAGATTAAAGTTTTCTGGTACCAGTTGAATGTTACGGAAAGTCACAGGGTAATTTGAGAATTTAAAAATATTGGCCGAATCCCACTGTAATCAGGTTCTGAAAGAGCAGTGTTACAGCACAACCGGCCAACTCTAACGGATGTGGGAAAGCAAAAGTGGCCAACATCAATATATTGTGTGTTACATCAAAAAGGGCATTTTCATTTCTAATTTACTTATTTAAATGTATCGAATATATAATTTAATAGTTAAAAATAAATGCACAAAATTATGTCAATAGCATTGCAAATTAAATGTGATTAACCCATACTAACTGGAAAGAAGTTTCAGCATATTTTAACAACATCTTAGATGTTTGCTTCATACCACCAGTATACCCCTTTGTTGCAATTGAAATGACTACGCCCAACAATATATAAAGAAATCACAGGGGCACGTTATTTCACTGACAGTCATCACTGTGGTGGACAACTAATCAGTTATAAAAGGTATTTTCCATTAAGGCTTTGTTCTATGCTCGTGTAACCCCCCCCCAAAAAAGGAGTGACAATCAATTGCCCTTAAGATTAGAAGGGGAAGGAAGAAACCGGAAGCGGTATGTTAAAACAGCAAACAGGTACGCGAGTTAAATTTGCAGCCATATATGATCACATAATTTTAAACCTGTTATTTAAGGATACTAATGTTCAGTCTGATCGAAGCAAAAATTTCCTGCATGCTAAGGCCGTGCTTTTCCTGATGTGATAGGTAAGCACAAGACCGAAAGCTTTCCTCGCATTCCAAAGTGCCATCACCCGAATAAAGAAACCGATTTTTTTTGGTAGTGTTTAACGCCCGCTTTAACTACTGATGGCACCGCAGGCGGTGACACTGATGATACATGATTGAAGATGGAGCACCGGTGGAATGCGATGGCGGGGGAAAACGGAGAACCCGGAGAAAACCCGCCCCAGCGCCGCTTTGTCCACCACAAATCTCACCACTCGGCCACGGCGCGGCCTGTCTCTCCACTCTGTGGTGCATCACTGTCAGTAGCTCATATGCTGGTAGAGTGTGCTGCTCTTGTACCTTTTCGCACCACTCATGCTGAAATGTACTTTTGTGCAGCACGACAGAAACGTTATGCTTTCATTATGAAATCAAGTAGCCCAACATACTACAACCGACGTCGTCCAAAATCTACGGGAAGTCCCAAACAAATTTCCAAATCATATTTTGTTCTGAAGGTAGTAAATGTATGCCGGGAGGAATTTTTGAACATACTTGGTTGGACAAAGCATGGAGTACAGGATGCTGGGAAAACCTTTCTGCTGCCTGGTGTTTCCAGGAAGAAAGGAAGGGGAAGAAGTAGCATTAGCTCAAAGTTAAATGAAAAATGGATTCAGTAAGACACATTTTTTGCCAATTTGCAAGTTCATTTGGTGAAATAACAGTACCTAAGAAACTGAATGCCTAAAACAGGCTTACGGTTGTCAAGAAAATTTAGTTCTGCCAAATATGGCCGAGTAAATGAAATGTTACTGTGGTAACTGTAGCTTCTCAAATTAACAATTGTAAAAGTTATTCCTGGAGAAAGTTTGTCATAAGCAAATATGTATATATTCACTTGTAGTGAAAATGAAAGCCAGAAAAGCTAAAATGAAATTGCTTCAGCAGCTCATATAGTTTTCGAGAAGTCTGATGTGTTTGTCACAACTAAAAGTTATCTCTTCGCAGATGGTTGTGGTGGACAAAACAAAGTCTGATCGTGAGTGAAATGGTATGTATGTGGTTGCATTGTGAAGTCTTAACAATGTAAAAAGAGTTGAGGTGAAGTCTTCAACACGAGTTTATTTCGTTAGTACACCAGATCAAATAGTTAGGAGTTATACAAAGATTATAGTTTGGAGGGGAGCAATTGCTGGTTCTGAAGAGTATATATACCCCTATTCATATGTACACTTCCTCGGCACACTTTTGCATGTCCATCTTTGTTGCACACGCGTACAGAGCGCTGTAGAGCTTCACTTCTAGCTACCTAAAGTAAATATAATAACAGTCCACAGAACAAAATTCATCTGTATACAATAATTGGTGAAATCACATTTTAATGCAGCTGTTGATGCTGATCTTTCCATTTTGAAAAGAGAGAGGAATATGCAATACATGAAGCAAGAAACAGTATCTGTAGGGGTTGAATCAACAAAAAGAAGCTGCAGTGGTTTAAGAAAGAAAGAAACTTATAAACTACTGAACAGCCATTTTGAAATGAATGGAAATCTATAGAAGGTAGTTTTATGTAGATATATTGTATTAAAATACTTAACTTGATGTTGTAGAGGGTGATGCTTTTGAGGACGGTCATACGACCATGTCTTGAATGTATGACGTTGAGCAATGTACTAGAACCGAAATGTGTGAAATTTTATTATTATACTACCAGAACTTATGATTATCTATATTATAATGATACACAGTGTTCTATTATATAATTGCAAGCTGTGCTTCTTATTATTATAAAAACAATATATAATATTATTATAATGCCAGCAAAACCAGTCAAGTCCGTAAGTGGCACAGCAAAACCAGCCAAATCTGTAAGTGGCACAGTAAAAGAGGTCATTTCCAAACAGTTCTACCTAATTTTCACGAAACTATCAAAATATAACTTTCGCCGTCAATCCTAGTATTACTGTTATAAAAACTACATCACCTTACAAAACAGTTAGAAATTTGAAAGGAGACAGGCGCATTATTTTATTTTAAATTTTCTAAAAACTGATCAAAAAGGGGTCTGCCGGTTTTCCAACGATGTTACTCATTAGGTTGGACTTGAAAATGATCGATATAATTACAGGGCACAAAAAACATATTGAAAAAAGAAACAATCAAATTCTCGGCATTTTGGTAAAAATTTACCGACATAGGTTAATAAGTGCACTAGCAGAACTGTACCTCCAATCCGTAAACTGCGGAAGCTCTCCGCCTGACGTATCCCTCCCCCTTCTTGTTATTAATTTCTCATTTTTTTACTTTCTCCATACGCACTATGTGCATAGTGTATAGAGAAAGTATTGCACTTCACCAAAAATTCGATACCCAGATTTCACCGGAAATATATGTTTTAGGGTCCCCAATATCCAAAAAAAGCATTTTCACAAAAAGGTTCGTGTGTGTGTGTGTGTATGTGTGTGTGTGTGTGTGTGTGTGTGTCCTTGTGTCTGTGAACACGATAACTCAAAAACGAAAAGTCGGTAAAATACCAAACTTGGTATTTAAGTTTAGTATCTACCAGGGATGCGACACCAAGATTTTGAGAAAAATCCCCCTACCCCCAACTACCCTTTACATGGAACATTTTTCGAAAATTTTGATTTTCTCAAAACTGGCTCTAACGATTTTCATTAAAATTTCAGATATTAAACATATTTACCTGACAAATGAAATGTATATCTTGAATTTTCTGGGAATAGCCTCTGAAGAGTAGTTTATTCTGGATGAATTTTACTAAATTTTGAATAACTGCTAAACCGTAAAAGATGGACAAAAACTTACTACACAAAAATGTAGAGCACATTAAAACACACAATTTATGTTATATACATTTTTTTCGTGGAGTTCGTCATTTTTGTGACATTCCTTATTTTTGGTTTCTGCTATGAAAAACGTATACTTTTCTCATACTGGAACTTGTCAACTCCTATCCATATAAACAAAGGAACTTCATTTACATAGCAACCAGCTTTTGACTATCACTTTAACCTACGGTTGTCGCTTATTTCGCTTCTACTTACAAGGATGCCAGTAATAAGACTATTTCTGCTAATTTTTTCTGATTAGCATAAAGTAAATAGAAGTATAAGCTTTTTAAGAATTATTTGTTGCAGGGATATGGAGAAAGTCATGTGAATGGTACACATCAGATTTTTTCCCTCCTTCGCCTCTTTCTTTGTTTCTCACTCTCTCCATCTCTCCTTGTCGCTCTATCTTCTTGCCCAACTCTCTCACGTTCTCCACTTTTTAATCTCAGCTTCTTTGTGGTAAGCATGAAGGTAAGTTTAAGAAAATCAATAAATGTTTTTTTTTTCTGGTGTATTAATATGAATTAAACATTAAACATATTTAAGGAAGTAAAAGCTTCTGAATTTTCCTGCCATGTATCACGAATGGCTTATTAGAGTTTTAAAAGAATTTAAGAATTTTTTTCATTATATCTACGAGTTATTTATGTAACGTTCGGGTCATTATGACCCTACACAAACATATTATTCCAATGTCAATATTGACTTTTGCATCGAAATGCTGAAGATGTAATTTTGGATGAGGATAATAAATTCTCCCATTCCAAATCACAATAATTAAATAAGTATCTGTATGTTTACAACAATGGGCTTGATTCTGGCTTTTTCTGGGAAATAAGTACCAGTTGGAATTCTGTGCTGTTTCTGTTCAGTTTGGATTTGGACACCATGGCGAGTAGACCGGTGCCTGATGATGAACTAGAAAAATTAGTAAAATACTTCAGCAGATGTAGAATCATCAGTTTCTGAGTTCGAAGATCATGTCAGTAATGAATCTGAAAGCAGATGTTCCGGTTACAATTATGAGAAACCACAGGCTGTTCAAACAAGCGTACAGACTTTTCTTTCTAAAATGGAAATGTAAAATTTCATTTGAATCCAGCAGCACAACATAGCCACCTATCAGCTTCGAACATCATCAGGAATAGCCCAGGAGTTACAGGGTATGCAGTCTCTAAAATAACTGATGTAAAAGGTTAATTTGTAGCAGTATTTTTTACAGAGGTCCAAAATGAAATAATAGAGATGGCAAATATTGAGGAACAGAGGGTTTATGGTCAACAATGGACAAATACTGGTTATTCTGTTTTTCAAGTATACTTAGGACTTCTCTTCCCTGTGGGTGTATATCGATCTCATGGAGTCTACAAAAAGATTGTGGGATAACAATACCAGACGAAACATATTTCGAGCAACGACGTACTGATAAACTTGCTACAGTTTGTGGTATTTGAGAGAACTGGATGGAAGTCCTTCCCAAACTGTATAATCTATGAGAAAATGTAACTGTAGACGACCAATTAGTAGTATTTAGAGGCCGCTACCCTTTCAAGTAGTATTTCCCAAGAAAACCAGCAAAATGTGGAATCAATATAAATATGTGAGAGCAAATCTTCATGTGCATTGAAAGCCCAAATTTATACAGCAAAGGAGAATATGGCCGCAAAAGAAACAATCAGGGAATAAGTGTAGTAGCTGATCTCACTGCTGATTTACGAGGTCAGAATATCATATGTGACAACTTTTTTAAATCATACAATTTGGGACAGCTGCTTCTGAAACGGAAATTTACAATGTTGGGAATTATACGGAAAAATAAGCCGGAGCTCCCGCAAAATATGACAAACAAGGAGGTACACAACTCTTCATTTTACTTCAGAAATTGCAAAACTGTGGTCAATTATATTCTGAGACCGTTAGTCGGTCTCGCTACTAAGACTATTGTTATTTCCATCAATAGTTAATTAGTTAATGTTTTTAAGAGTGTTAATAATTAATTATTTCATATATTTAGAAGTGTAAAGCTAGCTTCTAGCAAGCGAAGTTCAGAGTTGTTTACTCAAACTCGGCTGGTGGAAAGGGGAACCCTCTTTGTGAGAAAATCATTCTTTTGTTAGGCACGTAAAAATGGAAATGGCGTGTTATTTATGGACGCTCTTTAACTGCTGTGGTTCTCAGCGTCCCATTCTATACTGGGCGTGAAAGACCGCTAATTTTGCTCAGAGGCCTCTCTTATCAGGCTTGAGGTAAATCTACGACACGGGACCAACGGCTTTACTTCCCTTCCGAAGGAAGCCATGCTAAGTATTTTTACACCCGAAAAAATCCATCGTCCTCCGCCGGGTTTGAACCCGCGACCTTGGGTATATGAAGCTAGCATGGTAACCATTACACCACGGAGGGCGACTGTGTTAGGCACGTACATGGAGTGTATGAGTGTAATAGAGAAATAAGTGATTGTGAAGACCCAACTTGTAGCGAAATGAGTCTTTTTCCACCGTGTGATATTTGTCACGTGGGTGTTATGATGCATTCTGGGTAGAAAATGGTGCATTATAGGCTACATCAACGCCAAGTTCGCGGTCTTTCTGACCAATCAGGAAGAAGCCGCCATGACAGAAAATATACAATATGAGTAGGAGACTGTAGCGAATCGGGACACTCAGTGATGAATATTTAGGCACTCAATCACCACATCTGGGCAGTCAGTTATGCAATCAAATACACAGTGAGTTATGCATAGCACGGACTCAGTTACGTACATCAAAGCACACGCAGTTATACGCATCAAGGCATTCAAAGACACTCAGTCGCCATGTACGCGTAACCGTTGAAGTTCAAGGCGATTACTCGTTAGAAGATTATTAGTACGGTTTAAGAGTAATAAGTGAAAGAAATAATTTTATTGAGTGAAGTTAGTGTACGTTGCCAAGGAAGGAAAGCTCCTAAAAGTAATTGTAACCTATGAGATTGTAAAGCAAAGTGCTTGTCGACATGTCTTCTAGTCAGGAATAAAGTGGATAGAGAAAATATAAGTGTATTTAACTATTTCGTAAGATCACTCCCAAGCTATCCTCATTACTACCACCCGAATGAGTCAAACCCACATGCAGATTGAGCTGAGCCGAGCCAAGCCACCGGTTGTGTATCTTCTGAACACGGTACGTGGAGATCTACTCTTTTGGTAGTGGAGTGAGTCTGGAGGCACCCGCCAACATAAGAGCAACACCAACTTCATACTTGGCTACCATCACGTGGACCAATAAACCAGCCGCAATTCCCAAGAGAAATAAGAATGTTTTACTTATGAGCACTGTCCACCATGATAAGGAAATCAGAGATAAGCTGATAAAAGACCAGAAATGATTTTGGACTATAATAGTTCAAACAAAGGGGCCGACAATTCACTCGATCAGATAACAGGTGCATATACATCCTAACGAAAAAGCAATAGTTGGCCAATTATAACTTTTACAACATTCTTGATGTCTCCACTTATAATGCATATGTATTGGGGACTTCAATTGACCGTAACTGGAATGCAAGGACATTGACCAGAAGGCGAATATTTTTGGAAGAACTTGGAAAAGCCCTAGTAAGACAGCACATTGAACCACAAAGAAATTCCCCAAGAGCAGAGGAATCTTTGAGAATGGTCAAGTGAAAATGTAGCTAGTGTGTTAAAATCGAAACAACAGAACCTACGATACGAGCACGCTGTCGGTTCTGTCCATCAAGTAATAACAATAAAATAAACATGTGTGGAAAATGTAACAAACATATTTGCAAGACACATGCCTCCTACTTGTGCCCAAATTGCCATCAGTAAGAAGGAAAAATGTAAAAGTAAGAAGAAGGGAACTGTAGCCTTTCAAACATAAATAGTTTCACTGAACAGTGCTTGTTGTTTCAGACTTGTACATATTATTTATCAGACATGTTGTTTAAGTGAACTTCAATAAAGTTTTGTACACTTATTATTATTAACAAAGTATTGGGAGAGAACAACAATGCCAACTATGTTGTATGTTATCAGCTGTATAAAATGTAAGTCTGTGAAGTTTACAATAGTATTTTGACATGTCGGGTCATATTGACGCGAACGGATTATTTGCGAAGCCAAAGTGAACAGAGTAGCAGGGTTAAAGCTGGAAAGTGTTTCACGACTTGCTCTAGATTCATAATGGATCATTAAGTGGTAGGTATAACATGCAAGAGTTTATTTCAAGCACAGAAAAACGGAGGCGGGAGGACTTTAAACGATATAATTTCCCTTGAAGGTGAGCAGGAAATTCTGAGGCATATAACCTTAACAAGAGGAGTAAAATGTCACCTAACAAATCCGTTGTAAAGAACACAGGCAATAATGAATGCAAAAGGATGTAACTTTAAGTGGATTAATTGTAGATAGTGGGCACAAGACAATGTAAGCGATTATATGATGATAAAATCCACATACTGTGTAACGAAATAAAGAACACCAAATGCACAAACAGCTTTCTTCTTATTCTTATTATTTTTATTATTATTATTATCTTATTATTATTATCATCATCATCATTATTTTGATTCCCATGTTGGTTTTTAAGGCACACATTTCTTTGTTACCTATTCGAGAAGACTGTTTGGCATTCAGTAAATGCATTTACTTCTCATTCACATCATTCTAAAATGCAAATTATGCATACTATAGATGGGGCACGAAAAACCGGCCCCGAGTACTAGCCTACTCATTATCGCTTGTCAATTGTCGTCCGTTGTTGCAAAGCAGTTGCGGCTACCAACAAGTGAATATCTCAGCGAGATGTATCCAAGAAAAATTCGCAGTAGTGGAGGCGTACGTGTCTACCGGTTCATTTAAGGAAACACGGGACGGTTTTGAAAAGAGATTTTCTGACGTTTTTATACAAGTAAAGAACAGAATAAAGTACTTGGTGACAAAGTGGCATACTACAGGGTCAGTTACAAACGCAGAAAAGTAAATCGAGACCCGTCAATTCGTACACCTGTTGTGATCGTGGATATTCGACCACAAATGATCCAGAGTCCAAAGAAGTCGACTCGTTAATTGTCGCAAAAAGTGAACGTTCGTGTATAGTTTTTTTCCAGAACAGGATCGCCCTCAAACGTGACCGCTCTCTCCTACCACTTAACAATAGCCCTTAACAAACAAAAGAAAACTCTGTACTAGGGGCGAGAGGCAACGAGTAAATTCTGTTTCCTGGAGAGTCTGCTAGCAAGTCGAGAATTGCGCCTCACTTAAGGTACCAGTAAGTTTAAGACTTGGCAACAGTGGGGGTTGGTTTCCAGCCGTACACACCCTAACCGCTAAACAGAAAGCTGCAAACCCTTACTTCAAAGTCAAGCGGACTTTGGAAGAGGTGTGGGGCAGGGCCATCATGTACTGAAAAATACTCTACGTCTTGTCAACGTGTTTTACGCCATATAGGCTGAAGCCCTACAAGATAACAAGTGTACAGGAACCAAAGGAGGAGGATAAGACGAAACATCTGTACTGTACATGGCTGTATCAAACAACTGAGAGTGCAATGTTGTATCCGCTGTAGTATTCCATAAGAGATGAAACCTGGTTCCATCTGACAGGACATGTGAATTCCCTGATCACCAGATACAGCTTAATAAACAATCCCATTACGATTAATGAGGAACCTTTTCACGGTGAAAGAACCGGAGTTTGGTGTGCCGTGTCAGCATGTTGGATTGTAGGCCCATATTTTTGTAAACAACAGTAAACGCTGATGTGTAGGTATATCTCGAATCCTTCAGAAACGTTACGTACAGTTGACCCCTATGAACGTACACATGCTGTCCTTCAACAGGATGGGAGGACCTGTCACACTTCACGCGAGTCAATTTCATAAATTCATGAAAGATTCACAGAATAAAGGACTATCAGCAAAGGAATGTATCCGTCGCATTTGCCGGACTTATTCACTTGTGACTTTTATCTGCAGGGAAGTCTAAAGGGAAAAGTGTACGAAATTAACCTAAAAACGTTACAAGACTTGAAGGACAATATCCGTAATGAATTTTTTAGAATTGAGGAGGTAGAGTTGCGTAAAGTGTATATTGACTTGTTAGGGCGCAAGCGAATCTGCATTGAAGCACGAGGAGGTCATTTTCAGCACCTAATGTAATGTTAAGACAGAATCAATTCGGTAATTAATAGACTTTTGCATACCTTATCTGTTATTTCTGTTTTATCTAATTATTATATGTTTATCCATTTGTTGTTGCATCTGATCTTGGCGGGCAACAATTCGCGCGTAATTGGTGGGCGAGCAATCTGTCCTCAGAGCCAGTTTTTCGTGTGCCGCTCGGTACTCTCAGAACAATCGTGGCAGGTAACAATTCGCACATAATTGTTGGGCGAGCAATCTGTGATCGGGGCCAGTTTTTCGTGTGCTGCTCTGTACTCTCAGAACAATCGTGGCGGTTAACAATTCGTGTACAATTGGTGGGCGAGCAATCTGTGCACGGGGCCAGTTTTTCGTGTGGCGCTCTGTACTCTCAGAACAATCGTGGCGGTTAACAATTCATGCATAATTGGTGGGCGAGCAATCTGTGCTCAGAGCCAGTTTTTCGTGTGCCGCTCTGTACTCTCAGAACAATCGTGGCGGTTAACAATGCGTGCACAATTGGTGGGCGAGCAATCTGTGCACGGGGCCAGTTTTTCGTGTGCCGCTCTGTACTCTCAGAACAACCGTGGCGGGTAACAATTCGTGCACAATTGGTGGGCGAGCAATCTGTGCACGGGGCCAGTTTTTCGTGTGCCGCTCTGTACTCTCAGAACAATCGTGGCGGTTAACAATTCGTGCACAATTGGTGGGCGAGCAATCTGTGCTCAGAGCCAGTTTTTCGTGTGCCGCTCTGTACTCTCAGAACAATCGTGGCGGTTAACAATTCGTGCACAATTGGTGGGCGAGAAATCTGTGAACGGGGCCAGTTTTTCGTGTGCCGCTCTGCACTCTGAGATCGATCGTGGCGGGTAACAATTCGTGCATAATTGGTGGGCGAGCAATTTGTGATCGGGGCCAGTTTTTCGTGCGCCGCTCTGTACTCTGAGATCTACTTTTTTGGGCTTAATCTATAGCATCGATAGTAAGTAGAGGAATATCTATTTTCTACTTAAAAATTCAATATCTAAATGTGTCTGAATAACAACCATTTTTTAATTGAAATGCGTGTTTGTGAATGTGTAGTGAAAACAACAGTATAACTCAGAACCGAAGATATTATTTAAGTCCAGTATCTTTGATGCAGCTATTTGAACATGAAGCAAATTAACACTTTCGTAATTCCAATGTACATCAGCATGTCTCGAAAGCCAAATTAGTCTAACTCCAACACGGCACAGTTCCCTGTGTACACCAAACGCGATACAGTTGTGTAGCGGCAGCAACAAATCACAGGTTCCAAATCTTAATATTACTAACCCATATGATCAATAATCATAATCAAATATTTAACTTAAGGCTCTTCAAAAACAAGCTATCAATATTAACTAAAATTATTGACACAAAACATAACACAGCATGTATTGTGTGCCGTTACTAAACGTGCTACCTTTCCTGTGTGTTCACTGTAGCGCTATGACAAAACATCGGGCACTAAACTGGTGAGGGTCGCAGGTTCGTTGCTCACACTCTTTCCCCTTCTCTTAGTGATGCTGAATCAACACATAGCGGCTATTTTTTTAGACATACTTATTTCATTCATGCCATTCGGTATAGCTAATAATATGATAGTTATTATGATGCTCCTTTAAGGGTTCATTCTACCGAAAAACATTATGCTGCACACGAAAGCATGTGGTGCGCAAACGCATCAGGCTTGAACAGATCTCTCTCAACGAAAAAAAATGGTAAATCTGTATGGTATGAATAATTACTAAAAATATTGCTGAGAAAACCAAAGTTTTGAAACAATTTTAAGAATCTAAATTTAGGCAAATTTGATATTTTTAAGAAGTAGGATTTTTTTTGCGCATGCTTCATAAACCAGTCCAACCCACCGTTCTTAAACCGATCCAACAGGAAAGTGCCAACCGCAACTGGAATAACATGATATTTTCAATTGAGGTGACACTTTCTTCCACACGTGAGGGAAAGGTGATTTGTCTATCGTCCAAAGGAGTCTCGATATGATGCAAAATACGCGGCTTTGCAATTTCGTCATGGTCGTGTATCTACATCGTGTTGGGGCTCGATAACAAGGGACGATCTAAGTGTACTGTGGCTGCTTGATTATACAACGAACGGTGTGGTATACAAGGTAATATTCGATGATATTTTATTCTCTCTGTGAGGATAAAAGATCCTGATGGAATTGTTGAATGTGTACAGAATAATCATTCTGTCTACATATCTCGAAAACCTTGAAATAGGTTTCCACAGAGGCCGGATATCAGGATGGTTGACCTGTTCATCATATTTGAACGCTATTGGGAATGTGTGGGCTGAGGTAGATGGCCGAAGGACAAGAGATGGCTTCTGGGTACAAATTCAATAAGCCTGGGATGTAGCTTCTCGTCCACACTACTGCAGGCTTTTAATTTTGTCTATTCCCCGAAGATTGAAGACGGTTATACGGGCTGAGGGTTTATATACCCAATATTAATTATGTTTATTTTTGTGTTTCAGTGTTAGGTGTTAGTAGGTAGTTTATTTACTTATATATATTTTAGCTATTTTACACAAGTGTTAGTAGAGTTATGTTTTTGTGGGTATAGATAGGTCCATAACTTCAAATGCCAAAGTTATATTAATGAAATATTATGTTGTACATATCCAGTCATAAAATTAACAAACATAAAGAAAATAACAAGAAGCGTGAAATTTGAACTTAAGAACTTGGGAATAGAAAAGCAAGGACTTTTCTCGGCATCATAACGTTGCTCTATGGTGTGTTTTCATCGCTCATAGGTTAACCATTGCGCTGTCAGAGACCACAGTACAGTTCTTTCGTGTAAGTTGTGAGCACAGTATTTACTAAGATATACGAAGCTCTTGGACACATGGAATCTAGGAATGATTCATTTTTTGTGTCCACGAGTGTACTTTTCTGCTGCCAGTCAGCTGCTACAGTGGATACTATGAGTCTTTTTCTCAGGGTAGGTGTGAATGGGACAAGAATGAACAAAATCATTTTGCTGAGAGTATTCTATGAAGGCGAATAACTGATTTGTTTGGAAAGAGTTTCGATTGTATCAAAATTGATAATCACTTCTTCCTGAATATAAGCACGAGGAATTAGCGTCCTTATAAATCTAATAGCTTCCAGAGCACTATGAACGTTGCGTTGTAGGCGAAATTCGTTTCATCAATAAAGTTACAAGTTTTTGTTACCAAGATTCGCTAAACTGATATGTGTAGATCCCATACCAATCATCGCTAAACGGATGATTGCTGCCCTACAATAGCGGTATCACTTCCGTAACTAGTAAAAACTGTATAACAATAGCAACTTAACGCGCACGAGAGTAACGAAATGTTAGCGATGTATGTACATTTATTCACCTAAGTTCCGCCTACTACCGACTATCGCACCATAATTCTAATGTTGTATGTTGGCAACTTTTACACTCCACATGAGCTTCTGAGGCAGACTCTTATTTCTTTGTCTAGTGATTGCTTAACCCTAAGTATTCTTTGCCTTCGATATTTCTCAGAAATGGTCTAAGGGAACGTTCCACAAACGTCTCTTAGATTTTAGGACGTATTGACCTCATTACTCTTACTCTTACTTTCAGCAAATTGTTTTTCTCACCGTAACTCGACTTTGCTAATAACTCTTACCTATTAGCAGATTTCAAACTTCTGCTCTTTTAACATTATGCATTGATAAAGGCTCACAAAGCTACAGCTTCTAAATACATTTTTATAGGATTGGTTCATTTCAATATATGAACTTAGCTATTCTAATTATTTCTCTATTTTTCAATTGTTTATTTATAAAGTAAAATATTAATTAAACACAAACATAATTCCGGTAACATCTTACAAAGAGGCAGTGCACAAATCTCAACGAAATTCAACCACCACAAACAATGCATTAAATGGAATAATTTCCATTATTTTTTTTTAATCTCTCACAAGGTGCTCTATCCAATTTAGTTGAAAGGCATCTGATATGTTTGTTTCAAATTCCTATGAATGTTGCATAAGACAGCCACAAGAATGGGACAAAACTTAGGCAGAGAAAAGCTACATGGTCATTTGAAGTATACTGTTTGTGTAGAAAAACCTGTAATGATTACACCAACCGTTTCCGTGATATTTGCTGTTACACATTTCAAACGAAGTAGATAGGTACTGGAACTGCTACCTTCCACAGATGTCAGCAATTTAGTTCAATGTGTCACCATTGGTCAATATAATTAAAGCAAAGGAATACATTTCACATTGGATGGATGGATGGGTGGATGGGTGGATGGGTGGTTGGAGGGATGGAGGGAGGGAGGATGGAGGGATGGGTGGATGGATGGGTGGGTGGATGGGTGATGGATGGATGGAGGGATGGATGGGCGGGCGGACGGGTCTCATGAGGAATATACTTGCCTCTCTTTAGTGAGAAACTTTGCAAATGTTAAGCTTTTAAATCTTCTATCTTATTCCTCTATAATTGTGTTCTATAATAGAATAGTAAATACTGTTTAACGTTAAAACCATTCCTAAAAAAAAGTTGGTCAAATTATATTTTTATGTTTTAGAAAACAATCTTGTACTAAATTATTAACCCCTTAAAATCACAACTATTGTTGACTATCAGAAAAGGATCTTTGGTTCCCTTCAACCTTCAAAGAAAGTATATTAAATATTGTAAAAAAATATAGCTATCATGATCTCATGATTAAAATTTCGAGTTTCCTAAGATGTACAAATACAATATTAAAAGAAAAAAAAAAACTCATGTTCTGCAGCATGTTAAGCAAGTCACTGTATTATTAACACATATGTGTAATGAAAAGATCAAAATATCAATCCGATGTTATATATCTAATAGTGTACCCGAAATTGCTTTATTTTCGAGTTCTGATGCATAATGCACTATTTAGATAGCTATTAAAGCATGAGCCAGTGCAGCCTTCAAACATATCACGTTCTTCTACACAGTCGCTGTAATGGTGTAGAACACAGTTGGAGAAAGCACTAATCTGTTTATTGTACGCTGGTGTTGGTGTTTTGTACGCTGTAGTATGGAGCTATTGTGTACAGGCACCATGTTAGCTAAACGAACTCAAACAATGAAGACAAGGTAAACACTTCCTTTACGGAATCCAGAAGACAATTCGTAAGAAGCAAGATGGCGGTACCGGGAGTTGCAAGTAAATAGAACACTATTAACCTATCAGACATTTGCCTGTCCCATTTGCTATGCGAGTCATCTTATGGTTTATGCACGATGGCGCTCCTGCGCATTTCACTCGCGAAATTAAAACATATTCGGGTAAGTGATAGCTCGTGCAAGACTAGTTTCTTGGTCAGCTAGATCACGGGACCTTATGCTTTTGGACTTCTGAGCTTGGGGCCGTGTCAAAGCACTTGCCTGTGGTACAATCGAAGTTTAAAAAGTAGCAGAACTACAGCAGCGAATTGAAAACTACTGAATAACTGTGCAAAAGAGTAAATGGGCCTGAAACATTCAAAGAGCAAAATAGCATGATTTCATCGTGGCGCTAACCCTCAGGGACTTCACTTTAAATGTACTTTGGTTTTAATTACCTTATATAGTTTGTACTGAATGTGAGCTCTGTATATGGTAAATTTCTGACACATTGATGTTCTTTTCTTTGTGTTACACTCGTGATTCTTACTGTGTGTGTGATTTTTTTTAAAGAATTATCAGTTGTTTTGTTTATTAACAACTATTCTATCTGTTATTACAGTAAGTAGTAAGTGTAAAATATTATCAATTTTGTAACTAAGTAAAGCAATTCCACATAAAGAGCTACATAACTTTTTACTTATTTTTTTTATCCACATCACATCTACGAAAGTTGTAAAGAGACTTGTGAAACATACTGTGCACAGAACCTCATACTTTTATTTTAAGTTATGCATAGAATTTTGAATTTCTAGAAGGAAAAAGCAGCATTTGCTGCCCTATTGTTCAATGTATGAGGATTTTTACGATAATAATTTTAATACAGATATTTTCCCGAAATTTTGTCGAAAATTCAGCATCGTAACTTGTCTTAGATTGCATTTTGAAAGGAAAGTTTACATTCTTCTTTTTAAAATGCGGTTTCTTTTATTTATTTACCTCCGCATTAGCACGTTACTTTGAAAATTATAATACGTAAATCTGAATGTGGTTTCACAGTAACTTAGCTTAAGCCAAATTGCTTAATTTGCAATTACCAGCTAGCATGGAAACTGTTACAACGAATAATGTAACGTGCCTTAAGAAGCCTTATCATATAATTAATGAAATAGTAAGAGATATGCACATTGAAGTGGGTTTGAATTGTGCCTATATTTTCGCAAATATCAATGGCCCAACTGCCCCGTATGCGGATATCCCTTCCTGCGTTGAAAAGTTAGCACAACTTAACTGGGCTATTTTTAGTTAAAACCCGCCAGTGAGGAACTGACCGTAGTGACTTTTTTTACCCCTTCAGTCATCGCGACCCGCTCATCATCTCCGCTGATAATCAAGGGGAATAAAAAAAAGTCACTCAGGCCAGTCTCACTCAGAGGATTTGAATTTTAAATAGCCCCGTTGATTTCTGCAACTCTAACTCACGAAGAGATATCTGCAGCGTCAAATATGAGGGAATTGGGTCACCTGGTAGAGAGACTCAAATGTTCTCTTTTGTATGCTTCAGTCATTTAGATGTCATAGTTGCTATTTGTGTATACAAAAAGTTCATGGACTTTAAAGGTCTCGCAGTGTTTATGAGAAAGATAACAAGAGGTGGATGTTAAAGCTACTCGTACTTGTGACACGTCAAGCCGTTAACAACTGTTTCCTGTGTATGGAATAGGTGGCATTTTCATGTCTGGCGACAAAGTTCTTGTCACGCCGCCACTGATTGTGAGTTATGGACAGTCACACGCTAACACCGTCGTGGATGAACCAATTGGCCCCATAGGGAGAGTCAGCCGTCAACTGCCCCCCCTTAGATAGTACTAGAGGTGACGAACCACTTTTATTCTTTTCGTGTCATTTCTGCGTTTTACCGAGACAAAAGCTGGACTGACTTGACTCATTATTAACTGGGTTAAAACACGTGTTTGGAAGCGTAGATAAAAGCAGTTTGGTTAAAATCTAACTGCTGCCTCAAGTTATGTAAAAAGCGGTGCTGCAACAATATTGCTACATATTGTTAGATGGTATCTAATTGCTTTTTGTAGACAAGCCGTATGTAGACTAGAGTTGAAAGGCAGAGTTCCATTGAAAAATCTAATATCATTGCCGGGATTTGAACTAAGAATCTCTCGGTTTCCATCTAGCTGCTTTTACCAAAGAGCTACCATTGGTTGATATGACATTTAAATTCCCCGACCGACTTGCATGTTTCCCGGCAAACCATAAAAATATCTCAAATTTATTCCTGAGATAACTTGACCCAATAGCGTCTTACAACCTGTATCTAAGTCCCGGGCTTCATAGTTTAACCTACTATTAGGTCTATCAATGATAGTTGATTGCCTTCTCCACACAAGGTTAGTGTTGGGCAAGTGGTGGAAAGGTAGAGTTATACTGAAAGATTCAATGACATAGCCGGAATTTGAAAAATGAATTTTCAGTGGTTGACTTAATATGTGATTTAAATGTGACTCAAGGAGCTTAAATAATAAATGGGAAGCGCCACCAACAATGTTTTAAGAAATTTCACAAATTTACTGTAATCTATGAAGCATAATTTATCCATTCATTTATCTATCAGCATAACAATATTTTAAAGTATGAGTTAACCTTTCGCCAAGCATAAGGAGAAAGTGATATCAAATATTTTAAATATTAATACTTAAGTATCTTGGTGTTATCTTAGTTGCAATGGCACTTACTATTATCTTGACCCAAAACATTTCATTTATATAAGTTAAAGAATGATTTATAAAAGGAATCAATAATTTTTATTAAATTTTAAGCTTATTTCTGCTATAGTGATGTACTAGATTAACTAGAATATCTTTATAATGTTTAGTTCAATTTAGTGCCCTCTTCGATGGTTGCTTCTTTGCCCCCCTTTTTTACCTCTCCAGTCTTTTACTTACACATCATAGCATACCTGATTAAAAAGCTAGAGTGCAGGGGAGGAATATATGAGATTATGCTATTAATATCATCAAACTTTGGTTTGTTAATGGGTAAGAAAAGTTTAGATTTCCTAACCAGTGACGCTAATGGCAATTAGCATTGCGCTACTCGTTCTCTAAAAGGGGACATAATGATCTATTTAAATTTGATTATATTGGGCAAATAAATAATTCAAACCACATCTAGGTATTTCATTTTCCGTTCTTTAAGCTACAAAATAACCCTCATTGTCCTTAAAAAGGTGAGAAATTTAAATTAAACCTTAACACGTAAAGAACCTTCAAATTGGGAATTAAAAGAACTTTAATCACAGATGCTTTGATACAATGCAGTTAGCGTTCATCTTTTGGGAAAATGACGATTCGGGAATCACATGATACAGTCCCTCGCAGCATTGACAGATTCCCTGGTTGCTGCTTAAACTCAATTCGGTATATGTAAAAACATTCAATATGTACGGGAAATTTTGAGTCTGAGTAGATCGCTCGTTTCCTCACTGTGAGGCACGAGAATATGGGTCGGCGGTGTGCGAGTTGTACTAAATTCAGGTACTGGCCGTTCCGTGATGCACATACTATGTAAACACAGGAGAGACATAAAGCAGTGTCGCTCAAAACACATCAGACTCTATAGTTTGTACTACATTTATGACGATGCTATTAAGCGACGTAGAAATATTAAAAATCGATGCCTATGCTAAGTTTACAAGCATAATGTATTTAGTTCCATATTTGGCAATAATGAGGTCAATGTGTAAAATTACACCAGTAGCAGCAAAAGGTCACGCAATGTAGCTATACACAAATTTTATTTTTAGTATTGAGCAGTGTACCACATCATGCTAAATGTTTTCAGTTTAAAATCTAACAATCACATTGCCACAGCAATACAGTTAGTTAAAATGTTAAGTCCACCATTTTACAGATGTAGCTCGCTGCATAAAAACTGGAAATGTTAGGCAATGGACAAAAAAAAATACGCTAAATACACAACAGGTTATAATGGGAAAGCTCCTATTTCAATTACATAGTCAGATATAAAGTTTAACTATACATTTTCTTGCAACCATGAATATTCCAGAAGAGAAAACAGACTTGTTTGCATATATCTGTGACACAATTTTTTGCGCGTTGTGTTTACGTTACATTGTTTTCCTTTCTATAGCTTACCTTACTGTGTATAATTTCTAGTACGTGTTCACCACGGGCAAATTTACTTACCTTCTCTTCACGTGGCCAAAACTAAAATAAGTAGAATTTTGAGATTGAAATGAGTGTCAACATTTAGTTTCAATTACCATGCGGACACTAGATACAGTGCTAAAAAGTGAAAAATGTCACAAAGGCAACGCACTAAAGTAAATGGAAAAATGAGTTTTGGAATCCAGAACTCGATATTTACAGTTGAGCTCTGTGCAATATGTCCAAGTAGGTTAATTGCTGAGAGGTGATTTTACACTTCAGTACAACATAAGTGGGTCACAATTTGCAATGTGGCCAACAAAAGTTTTATTTGGATTAGATACACTGATTTTTTAAACTAGGGACGGGACTTTGATACTGCGGATACCTCGAATACTTTGATACTCGGTGGTATCGAAATATTATGTAAATACTTAACATAGGCATCTTCGATACTGTTTGGATACCCAGTCTGTTTTAATCTACGCAACCCACACTGCGTTTTGCATCACTAATTACGTTATACGTGTAATTTAATTTGATATACCAGATTATATGTAGAAATGTTATTGGATAAAATATGAGTGAAGTGTGGTACTAATTTGAAGTATGCATGAACATGAGAGCGATCTGTATAATATTGGGGAAGTATTTTCATTTTTATAGTAAGTCACACAGTATATTGCATTTAAAGAAGCAGGTTAAATTTACTTAAAAATGATATTTACCAAACCTCCATTATATCCGCCGTCAAAACCCATGCCACGACATTTGGAAATAGGAAACGCGATAGTCTGTCCATGTGCAGTGCTGTAACCTCAACATCAGACACATCAGGTAAACTAGTGACGAGTTCAACTAGTGTTCAAACCAAAATATTGTTACATAAGATAGTAAACAAAGAGGATATTTGTATTATCACCATTTTTGTCATTATTGTACATTAAGATATACAGTATAATGTATAAACATATTAATATTAAAATAGAAACCTGTAAACTGTACAGTGAGTGCAGCAACAAATTCCCAAATAACATTTATCTGACCTCATAGTTTATATCGTGGTATTCAGGTAGATCTAATGACATTTATTGTAATCAGTCAACTTTCAAATAGCATTCAAGTTTGTTCCGTATTACCTTGCCCTAGATTTTAATGTCACGTGATTGGTTACCTCTAATTGGTTGATGTCGTGGAATAGGCGTCCTGCGGTACAAGACAATTACTTAGTTAATATTATTATTTGTCTTAATATATCCAAAGGTAATTTTAAAAATGTATTTGCTCATAACTGTATGAATCTAATATATTATATTACAGAGCTAATGCATCCAAAATTCTTATATATATATATAGCTAATCACTCATCACTATGTATTATTCCGCGCTGCGTTACCTTCCTTGTTGGTTTCGTTGCCTAATGTACTGCACACATTTGAAAAGTGACAAACAATCATGTTCCGTGCAAGGATATGCGATAAAAGAGATAAAAACACTCTGTCATGATAGATGTGCTTTCGTCATCGTATATATATAGATGACACAATGAGGAAGCAGGCAATCATATTTGTGAAAATAGTCTTTAATTTTTGGAAAGTTGCGCTTTTCTTAGGGCATGAGGCTATTCAGAATGCAAATGGTAGCTACGCGGGACCAACAACGGCTTTCCTTCCCTTGCAAAGGACGCCATTCAAAAGATTTCACAACCGAAATGATCCATCGCCCTCAACCGAAGTAAACTCCATCTCACATCAAGTTTGCTTGGTTCTAGCTACACAGCAATTAGCAACTGAACTTGATTGTCCGAAAGGCAAGATTGTGTGGATACATTGGACGAACTTACTGACGACTAACCCTGTTTCCGGAGACTGTTCTGACTGTCATACTTGTCTGGTCTGCTAACCATGCGGCGTGAATGTACGACTCTGCTGGTATATTTCGTCCAATGCAGTTCAGATTGTGAGTAATATAAGCTGGAGAAAATGCATAACAGGAAGAGCAGAGTAGCTAAATTAACAAGTAATAACCATGTTTCATGGATACATGAACAAATGAGCCAAGAGGTCGTACCTTGTTTTTGAGCTTATGCGGGAGCAATGTAGTCCTGAGGTAATACATGTGTTACAAAACTTAGCTTCTCAAGTTATTTTTCATTCAAAAATATTATCACTCTAAGCGTTTGAAATGTTATATAAGTACATGAAAAGTACTGAACAATTATTTCTTAAATATAATAATTATATGGGGCAACTAGGGTAGACCGTTTTGGGTAAATTAACTATGTGTGATCCAGTGACATGAGGTAGGTGGAACGTGTAGACGAGTTGAGCTGTGAGTTGTTTCGGTTCACCATTGATGATGAAAGAGGGTTGCTAAGGCTACGTGGGATGGTGATGATGATGAATTATAGTCCATCATAGTGTTATCTGAAGAGGAATAACTAAGAAAGGTGAGAGGAAACGGGGATTAGTGTGGAGAAGGTGGTAGACATAGGACAGTGAGATAGTGTTCACTTCCGAGTTCGAATAGAACTAACCTAATATGAAATGCAGAAGATCCCTAAGATATAAATGCTCCTAGGTGAAACTGTGTTGATTGGCATATATGCATAGCGATAAGGTATATTTTGATTCTGAGGTCTAGTACTATTGAGCTCCATTTTATGCCAGACAAGGTGGTTAAAGGTGACGTTTAAATGAAATCCCCTGCTCGCCCATTTTCAGTTTTAAATAAAATTCAAGTGCAGTAATTCTCTAGGTTACTTGCATTTCCCACTGGATGAAAATCCGGTTAACGTGTTGTTAACTTGAAGTTGCGAAAGTTTGGCTTTTGTGGTGTTATTTAGCATATGAAGTTTTTATTATCAGACTAATGGTACTGTTATGTCTTTCCATATAATAAGTTTGCTACGAGTCCTTAATTTATTAAAATACCTATTTGAATAACTCTGACGGTCACACTAATTATTTCTTAGGTTCGATTGCGATAAGATATTTCTAATTAAAACTACATATTAAAATTAGTGGTCACGCATAATTAGAATCGTGTTAAAATTTGAGCCTAATCCAGTACCGTAATCAAATATGACCTAAAGCTGAAGTTTGAATCTCTTGCCTCGGCAGCAGACGAAATTGGGGTACGGATATAGTCTCTTTGAGTGTAATTTTTCCTTGCCGCGCCGCGACAAACACTATCGCTGATACTTCCAACCCTGAAAGAAACTAACGGGATCAAGGATGTATGTAATGATAATGGTTAAGACATGGAGAAACAAAAAATTTGGGGGACGAAAGAAACCTACCCAGTATTCACCTATTGACCCGGGGAAACCCCCAAAATACTCAGGCCGGTCGGCCAGGGGAAGCAAAATCGCGACCTTCCAAATGCGGGCCCTAGATGAAACCGTCTGATCCATTCCGCTCGAAGCACCATGCCTAGGTGAAAAATGAAATCCTGACTTCTGCGTTTTCTTGATCCCGTCGTTACAAAACTAAAGGTGGCTTTCAGTTTTAAGGCGATCTCGAATTTAATCGCATTCTCACGATTAATATAATTCAGCCTGCCTTATTGAAAACGCTCCTTGTTGGTAATATATTACATAAATCACAAGAATTGGTTCTGCTTGTTTATAATCCAACACAACACAAAACAAAAAATCAATCTCTGTCAATAAGCGCCATTTTCCACGCAAATACAAACACCTGCTTTAGAGTAGCGTGTTATAGATTCATAATGGTGCAGCTATCCCCAGAGTTGCCTCGAGAAAAATTATTGCAACACCAGTCACGTAATTGAATGTCCCATGTTTAATTCTGATTTGCGCATCAAAATATATTGTTGATGTCCCAACGGTTATGCTAGAAGGCATGTATAAGTTAACTATACGGGGGTAGAGAACCTTCGTATATGATCTATTTATCCGTCTGTCCCTTTATTTTGTTACAAAATCATCTAAACGCAATTCATTAAACTATAATACAATTCTTTGAATTACATTTTCACCAAGTTAATTAAAAATAAATTCATGTTTAATTATAAACGCAATACAATTAAGCTGCTATGTCTTGCTGCAATAGTATTTTATTATTTATACTGGTTGGAAGGTAGCTGATGCACCATATGTTAAGTTTATATTTCACAGAATAAGTGTGAGAGATTCTGACTTAAAGCGATTATATGAACTCGATCAACAGAAATGAAGAACGGGTAAGTGATTATGTTATTGGCAACACAGACGAAAGACGGGGAGGAGCACTAAATTCTCAATAAAAAATTAGGGTACTTTTAGGTACCTGGAAGATTCTAGGTTTCAGAATGGTAATGGGGAGGAAATAGTAGTCCGCAAGAGTCGTTTTTCAAGAATAATAGCATAGCATTTTTAACGAGAACAATTCCAGAAAAACCTGATCTGTGGATTAAATTTCCTTATGTATTCCCGAAATCAAAACAGCTAAGACCTACAGGCAACGTATGTGCAACTTCCCTACTTCAGTAGGAATACTGGACTGCACGTGCGTCAGATTAGATTTCTGAGCGTAAAAATCCCTTAGGAAGGAAAATAAAGCTGGTGCTCTCATGTCCTAGATTTATGGCACATAGAAGAACCTCAAGCCTGACAAAGGGCCTTCTGAGCAAAATTAAGCAATATTTCATGCCAAATATAGAATGGGCCATCTGAATTTTAGTAGTTAAAGAGCGTCCTACAATAACAGTCAATTTCAATTTTACATACATGTTATGCTGATACTAGACCTTCAAATGTTTGAATTTGGCACGTTCTATAACCTGTCATGTTAAATTTTGATTAATGAAATAGCCTTGTCATAAATTACTGAATAGAAGCGAAAGCACCCGATAATAGGTAAATCGACTATTATCGAAAGGTAAAACTTCTTTAAGTATAAACTTTTTAGTTACTATCTATGCATACCAAATAAAGTATGTACTATTTCTTCAAACCTTTCTTCTAGGTAAAGCAAACGATAATGCTACATATTATGTATACGGTTCATTGTTTACAAGAATAAAATGCTCTTACGGTTACGTGTCAATAGCTCAAAATTAAAAGTTGATTGTTACAGAAACGCAAGCGTATCATTTTCATAAGAAATTTCACTTACTGTCCCTTTCTCGCAGGCTTATAAGTTTACCCAGAAATTAATATTGTAAAGTTACGTTAAACCTTGCCTTTCCAATCAATTGGGCTACGCCGCGGTGTCAAAAATCCGATGTTTCATTCATTTGACTTTCTAACAAACTTCTTACAAAAGATGTTTCTTCTTTACACTTCATGCTAATTGACATATACATTAGCAACATGTCCCTGTTACTTAGTCCCTTAAAAGTAGAAGGGGCCAATGGAATACACTAGGCCAGAAATACTCAAATGTTTTAAAAGCTACCGATATGGGATTGTCAGAAAAATTCACTTCTCTTTTCATGGCCAGGAGTAAAACAAAACAAACACGCACGACTTCCTCTTTGAAAAGAGTATAATTATTTTAAAATTCAACCCAATAACAAGGAATACATCGGAAGTTCTTACCTCCAAAATAAAGACGTATAGGACAAAAAATGTATGTTTTGACGAGAATTAAGCTTTAGTCAATTCCCAACGGTTTAAAAAGTATCCAAAATCGTTCAAAATGAACAGGACTTCATATACACATCCGTCATTAGGGCCGTAATGTGGCCGAGTGGTCTAACCACTTGATACTCACCAATGTGTTCCGGGTTCAATCCCAGCGAATTTTGGTGGACAAAGCGGTGCCGGGGTGGGTTTCTCAGCATTCTCCGGTTTCCAGCGTTATCACATTCCACCAGTGCTCCATTTCCATTCAATGCATCATCAGAGTCATCGCCTGCGGTGCCGTAGTAGTAAAAGTGGGCGTTAAACACTGTCGACCGCAGCAACCGGCATCGCAAAAAAAAAAAAAAAAAAAAAAAAAAAAAAAAAGACAGAAAAGATTGTGCTTATCAACTTTTTAGCTAGAACCAGTTGGAGCCACGAATGTGGGAGGAGCTGCTTAAATAATAGTTACCGACCTAACACAGAGCTCATTATGAGGCGCATTTTTTTTTCTTTTTGGTTTGTTTGTTTTATTTTTCCTTTTTTCTTTCTTTTTTCACATTTTTGCTATTTCTTATGACGCTGAATAATTTATACTGCTTCAACATATCCATGGTTTCTTCGGAATTAAAATTATCTTCAATACATTTAATTATCAGTGTTTTGCATTAAAATGAATATAAAGAATTTTGACAACTCTTTTAAGCCTGTTATATCGCAGTTTTTAAATGGTTTAAGTCTTACATGGTTCATTTCTGTATATATCAAATGACCTTTCAATTTTGTTAGGTGGTATTTCTTTCTCCATCTAGTTTTCGATTTGTTGTTCCTATAAAGTGGCATACCTACATTGTAATAAAGGGGACAAGAAAATATCATCCAACCACTGCACATAATTTTTCTCTTACACCCCTGCCGTTTCCTTCGTTCCATAACCAGAAACGCTCTCTGTTCATTGGTAAAGTTTTCAATACAACCAAAGGAAGACGCGAATATCTAGCTAGTGAGTGAGAGCGGCTCTAAGAGCCACTAAGATAAAATGCTTCCGTTTCCCACCACTAATCCGCTCATCTTTGTCCAATTCAATAAGTGACAGCTTAGGGATATAGCAGAAATGATAAGTTTCTGCCAACATTAAGTAAAGAAAACGCTATAGGAAACTAAAAGCACCAGCACCTTCTTTTGCTCTCCACAGTACATGAAATAAGTCAAAATAGCAAGCAACTGATGATAAATTAATGAAACAAATTGTCTCAAAATATACTGTTTAAAATATATGAAACTTTAAATTTAAGACAGTACTTTTAAAACATTTAAAAGCAGTTTTTGACAAAGTATGAACTTCAAATAAGTACATAATTATACCCGTTGTAATTCGTTCCTGTTTTGAATGGTTTAGTTCACTAATTTTGCAAGAATGAAAAGGGCAGAGCAGATGCATTAAACAAACTTCAAGTTATACATATTATTTTTCACGACAGGTTCACAAATTTAGCCAATTTAATCCACATGGACAGAGAAAACGAGAAAATGGAAAACGAAAAGAAGTTGTTCAATTAAAGGGTCAGTGGATAGTGAGATTCCTTAAATAGACTTCACCATACGAATCCCTGGAAATTCCTAAGGCTAAAGATTAAGTTTGGTTTCACGGTATTATCAGTTGTATAGCTGTAACACATACGAAATGCTGAAAAGAAAACATTTAACCTTCAAACACAAAAATATAATATGACTTTTCTATTTTGAAGGAACCATATCAATAAGACTGCGCTCTTCCAGAGCAAATGAATAGAGAAAGTTCATTCGCCTCTAAAGTCGGTAACTCTTTAACCAGTGTACTGTCCCAGAGGGACTCCTTGAATACCTGGACCTTTTACTAAAGATATAATTTGTTCAGCAGATTCTCAGGGCTTACGCTTCCAGCGAAGTCGGTATGGATCTTGTATAGCGACCTACATTCTTGGCCGCAATAATGTCAGTATTCAAGCACACAAGAATCTTGGCAGAGGAATCCTTTTGGTTTCCATGGAGTATGTCACAGAATCCGGAGCTAAGAAAATTGAGGCATACTTTTGAATATCCCTGCTTAGCTGTTGTTAGTTTATTTGGGCAAATAATTTGAAGCATCATCTGTTGAATTCTAGCTTGCTGATAGCTCTGTTCCTGCAGTATGTATTTAAGGGGCACAGTATGGCGCTAAACACAATATACAGGCATAAAGTGTAATCCTGTAGGAAAACAATTACACAAAGTCGTTAAATTCCCAAAACTAAAAACGTTAACTTTCTTACTGAAAATTACTCCCTGACTTAACTTTTCATAAAGAAGGAGTCGGGTTATTTGCCCTTAACACTGAAGCTTATAGATTTATTGGGTTACTCCTTTATTTTCTCTAGGAAGAGAAAATATTGTGGTTTTGTTAACCCCAGTAACTCATACCTTTTTGTACCCAGACCTTCGCGTTGGAAGGTTATATGAGAGTGTTTCTCTACATTGCACAACTTATATGCTAGCTCTTCTTTGAAGATTTGTATTGTATATAAATATTTCGTTAATCAACAATGTTCCGTCAGAAACCCTGTTTTCAGGTTTATCAGGACAATTTCTCCCAGTGACCTTCGTTCATTACCGTAATGTACTTTCTAAATGTAGTATTTAAAGTTTCTAGCATAATATACCAATAATCCAAACTCAATTAAGTTTTACATTTATAATTTTTATCAAATAACACCATCCATTTTTCAAACACTTAAACATATGTGATCCGCAATAAAAGTCATGAAGAGAATCTATCTTTTAGGACGCACAGACAAAATAATGTAAGCATACGGTCTCTTAGTCCACCACATACTTTATAAGTGTGGTTTTAGAAGACAGTATACACTTAACGTAACAGAGAAAGTTTATAACGAGCAGTATGTAACATAATTAATAACTTCATCGAAATAAGCGGTATAGTGATTTACTGGTGATTATATGAAAACTTATAACAACGCTCTGGCAGACTATGGTCTTCCTCTATCAGTACACCACAATACGCTGCTGGACGGTATATATCCTTCTAATCCGTATTCACTGTGTTAAATTTGTATTGTGAATGCAGACATTAGTGTCATTTAGAATATCTTAAATTGATGCATAATCATCAATCTTAATGAAGTGCTAAACATTTTCCAGAACTGCGCCAAAATCCTTTGAGAAAAGATCTGGTAAAGCATATTTAATAGATTTTTAACCATGGTAGCACTAAATTGCGAATTTTCATAAACCCTACGTGTTAAAGAAAAAAATTTTTTTTTTTTTTTTTTGTGGAAACAATTCTTATTCACTTTAAAAAGTATACGTAGTATTCGGATTAACTGTGAAAAAATAATAATTTGCAATACATAGATAGCAAAGCAATATTGCACTTAATATGCTCAAAACGTTTCACTTTATTAGTTTATATACATACCTACACGCTTTTTCTTTTAAACTGCACCGAATTTTCCACATATGAAACTATTTTATGCATTTAATAAAGCGGCCATGTTTGGTATAGCACCAGGAGTTGTGATAAAATTTGGTTTTGGTCTAACGCAGGAAACATTGTCAAATTCCGGAGTTACCAACATTTTACAGAGCTTCCTCATTAAATTCTCAATTTTCAGAACGTATGATAGTAGTTTTCCATCACTTTAAACCATATGTTAATGACCTCCTTTTGTTAGAGCAAAAATTGCTCTTCTAAATGCATATAAAATAATTTTGTAAATACCACGCTTGGAAAACTAGAATACCTATATAATTATAAAAAAAAACATACATAAAATGAAAAATCTAAATATTCAATATACTCTGTGATATTATTTCATCTTTTTGCAGTTTAAAACCCAAAGCTTTCTCTACGTTAATTTGTCTTCTGTGATTTCTTAAACTACAAAAGAATACTTTCTGGTATCAATGCAGGTACAATAAGCTTTCTGGGATAATTTTAGCCACTATTTTTTTGTAGATACAGGGTAAATTAATAATATTTAACGAGTGCGTCTGCGGCATTTTGTACCACAATATTATCAATATCACCGTCAATGGGCGCGTTGACTATGACTAGGTTATTGAGGAGACATCTAGCATCTCGACCCTAATAGATCTTTTGTACTTACACTCCCGGGATGAACAGATGAGGTGAAAGATTCGCAGGAAACGTATAGTCTCTATGGCACGCCGGCGCAGCCGATAGACACGCAGAGGTCCCTAACAATTACAGGTTTAACCCCCAGTACAGGAGGATAATTTGAGGATCTCTCGAAGGTTGTTCAGAGGTTCCCTCTGGCAGGAGCGAGGAAACACGACCCTAGCAGTAGAGACTCAAAAGGGTCTTCTGGCAGTACCAATAAGAAGTACCAAAGCGCAAGAATCTGTCCGACACGGACCGTCACCGAACCCCGTAGTCAACATAAAAGAAGGAAACGAAATAAGAGAAAGTGTAGGGAGAGAATAAATTCGTGGTAGAATACATGACACCAGTGTTTGGCTTGCCAACTGGAGAGGACCGCGAAAAACTCATGTTCGGAGTGAAGCAGTCACCGGGAATTGAACCCGGGATGCTCTGTATGCAAGCCAAACACGTTAGCTACCTCGCCTGATAAGACTCCTGTTACTCTGCTGTACTTTCTAAATAGATTAATATGATAGAAGATAAAGAGTTGAGATACCAGGAAGGAATCAACAGCGAAGGGAAGAAGAAACAAGGATAACCAGGTCGGGAAATAGATCAGAATAAGGGATCGATGAAAAAACTTTAATCTGAGAAATAAAATGATTGAAAGGAGCTACGCTGAGAAGGAAAATGGTGAAAATGATATGAGGTATAGAAATAAAAGAAGGCATTATTTGACAATTTAATAGTGAATTTAAGGCAGAGCAAGAAAAGTAAGGAAAAGCAAATAAAGAAGGAAAGAATGAAGTAGGAGTGAGGTGATGGAACTTGGTCGAGAAAAGAAAGAAAGAGCGAGTAGGGAGGGTCGGGAAGGGGAGAGAAGAAAAGTAGGGAAGTAAAAAAGAATGGTTATAGTGAAAGGACGGAGACAAAAATTAACAAAGAAAGTATAGATTCATAAGAGGGTATTTATTCCCCAAAGCCAGGACGATGATTTTGAGTTCCGGAGAATGTAGTAAATGATGGAATAGTAAATTGTGATTTTAGCTTTTAAACATTTTAAATGTGACAAAGGAACAGTAATAATTGCTTATGGAAATTGCGCAAATGTAATAAACGAGTGAGATTTCAGTTGTAAAAGTTTTGAAATTGAATATGTATTATACTGAGAAAACTGTAATGTGATTTAATAGTTGAATTTGGAATACTATCTACATTTAGAATATTAAGAGTAGAGCATTTAAAAGGTGGATGGAAATGTTACTTTATATAGCTAAGTAAACTCTGGTGGCAATCCGTTCCATCCGCAGCAACAATATAACGTCTCCCTCCAACATGTTTTTATTCCAGCTATGTGTCTGAGTTGATTGTGTAATGTGCCATGGCGTGGCAAAGTAGTTTGTTTTATAAATTTTTTAGCAAGAGACTATTTCAGGTCATTCAGAATTGGAAAACTGTTCTTTTGGAATAAGTACTATTGAAAGCGAGTTGAAGATAGGTAATCTTTTGTTATGTTTGCCATACTTTAACGTCGCAATTCCCAATAAAATAAAACACATTTTTAAACACCATAGCTTACCTTACATTTATGATTTTACTTCATCTACACAGTAGTGCTCTTCTTTATGTATTATTTTACATTAATTTAGAATAATTGTTATATTTAATGCAAAATTTATATATCTCTATATTGTAACTTTTCACAAATGAAGTGGGCCTTTTAGGTAATGTTTTCTCTATAAGCATCCTCTAATCAACCACATTTCTCAATTTTCTTTCTCGTTTCTGTGACAAAAACAACGATTGTGTGACCGTCTGATTACATTTCTTTTCATTCTCTTTACAGTATTAGCTATCTTGCTAATTCAAATATTTAAATCATATTTTAATTATTTACATTAAAATTATCACTTCTTCCATATTAAAAATTATAGTAAAATAACTCTTCTTCTTCTTACTAAGGCACTACTACTTTACAAAATTTCTGGCCTTCTCAATTTTTTTTTCCAGATTTCTCTATCTTGTACGCTAATAGGTCATTTTTTTATTTTCATGTACTTAATGATCAAGTACATCATCTAAGCATCAATTTTTGGGACGGCCCCTTAATCTTGTGTTCATTGGGATCCATTTGTATAGTTTTTTAACCATTCTATCATCCTGGGTCCTATTTACATGCCCAAACCACCCTACTTTAAGGCTTTTATTGATTAATATTTTCATTTTTGGTTAATTCATTTAATTCGTTATTATAACGTATTCTCTGTGTATTATCAATTTGTTTCACAGCTCCATATATAGTACGTAATATTGTCACACCTGCTGATATAAATTCAGAAACTCGCTTGGCAAAAAGGAACTAACCGGGAATATGAACTTTTCACTACAGCCAGGCGTGCATATGAGGACGCAGCAGCTCTATCAGAGGCCATAAGGTTCCACATTATTATATTAGTTTAAGGTGAAAGGCTAAGCTACCAATATAAGAACGCTTCTTACTATCAATAGTTTTTATTTTACCTTATATAGGAATCCAGACAACACGCCACCATCTTGGCGTGGGGCCAATCTTGTCTACCTGGAGGAGCCAATGCTCATTCCTACAACTATGCCATACTAGATACCCAATACCAAAGAGGAAGCCATTTTTATGAACTTTTAAGTTGGTAGTGTCAGCAACATATGAATAACTACTTCTATACAGTACTACCACATCTTAAGCACGCAGCCAGGATGTGACAATATCCTTCTTTCAAATGCCATTAGTTTTTGTTTACTTGTTTCATTAAGGACCCAGGTTTCATTCGCATATGCTACAATAGGTCTGATGATGGATTCATATAATCTTATTTTGCTGACTGGGATACTAACTTGCTCCTAAATAGAAATTGGTTAGCATAGAAGGCTCTACTACCTAGAGCAATATTTTCTTTCATTTCATTCTTTATATAATTGCTATTTTGATTATAGATCCAAGATATTTAAAGGAAGCTACTCCTTCTATCTTTGTGTTTTCTATTATTATATCTTTAGTATTTTCTTTCTTCGCTGTACACTTTAGATTTTTAGTTTTATCTACATTTATTATCAGGTCGTATTGCTTAGATAATTTTTTGAACCTTTCAATCAGCATAACTTTACTTCTCGTTATTAATAAGAAATCGTCGGCATATGCCAAACATTGTTTGGATCTTGTACTTATATTTCCTCTGACATTAATTGAGAGATTATTGAGTCGATTATTATGCTAAACACGGTGGCAGAGAGATGATCTTCTTATTTCACCCTTATTTTAACTTTAAAACTATCACTTAATTTGTTACCAATTTTAACTTCCAGTTATATTTATCAAGGTCAATTCTAATAGTCGAATTAGTTTCTTGGAAACATTGTATTGTAGTAGACATTAAGTAATGTTATTTCTGTGTACTGTGTTAAAAGCATGTATATAATCTATGAACAGCTCAAAGAGATCAATATTCTGATCATGACATTTCTCTATTTACCGTCTAATTGTAAATAAATTATCAATCATCGATCTATTCGGGCGAAATCCCATCTGAAAGTCTCCAAGAGTGCTTTCAGTAATTTCTGAAAGTATATTATTCAAATGACAAGTGAAGACTTTATAAGACACATGCGGTAATGCTATTGGTCTATAATTGTCATAGTTTAGCTTGTTACCCTTTTTAAAAATAGGGATTATTGTCCCTTCATTCCATTGTTGATAAAGCTGTTCATTATTCCATATTTTCAATATAGATTCGTATGTTTTAATGTTCTTCCATCAAAATTAATTAGTTCAGATATTACATTATCTGGTCCTACTGCTTTATTAGTCTTTAGTTTGTTGATTATATAATTAATAAAATTAAGCATAGATAGAGGCACTTCTTCGTCGTTAAGATCAATTGCCTCCTCAATATCAGGCATATTCACATTTTCTAACACTGGTGGTTTTAATAGTTCTGTAAAAGATTCTTTCCATGTGGCTAAAACTTGTTTAATTTGAGTAACCAGGTTTCCACCCGCACCTTTGCACAGAAAAGGGATAAAAGTTTTAAATGTATTAAATTTTTTAACTTCCTCGAAAAATGCTCTTGTTTCGTTTTTCTTGTAATTATTTTATATGCTTCTTGGCTAGATCTAGTGTTAGCCTGTAAGGTTTCGCTACGTGGCTTATTTTGTTCTTGTATGGCCTGTTTGCAATCTTCATCCCACTATTCATTTCTTGTCGTTCTCTCTTCTACCTGAAATACTTCATCAGCTGAATTTAATATTATTTCTTTAATATTTTCCCATTCGTCATTTACTGAATTGCTCTCAGGTTTATCTGTTAGTTTATCATGAATACTTTTTTGTACTGCTTTAACTTAATGTGGTTTGGAAAATAACCAGCATTCCATTTGACTGGTGTGTTTGCCTGACTTTTTTTTCCTTGGGAGTTTTTGATGCAGTACAGCACTTACTAAAATGGTCCGAATCCATGTTGGGGCCCCTCATTGACCTTACATCTTCTTTTAGATCTCGCTTGTTTTTATTTGATTTACAGTGTTCTGGTAAGGTGATCTCCAGGTTCCTATATGAATTTTCTTATTTTGATATTGTGTGCTCATAATTACGTAATTATTTACATAACAAAATTCACATAATAGTTGTCTATTAATATTTGTTTCATTATGTAATGTATGTTTGTCTGTTACATCTTTAAATGCCGATTCAAGTACAACTTGTGGATTAAAATCTACCAATAGTATTATTATTATTATTATTATTATTATTATTATTATTATTATTATTATTATTACTATTATTATTATTATTATTATCATTATTATTATTATTATTATTATGTCGCTTCTTGGTACTTTTTCTATCACATTCTGTAGGTTTTCATAGTACTGTTCTTTAATAGTCATATCCTCTCCTTCAGTTGGGGCATATATATTTATTAAGGTAATATTGTTATGTTGTCCTCTTAAGTCTCAATTCACAGATTTTATCATTATGCAGAATGAAGTTTAGTATATTCCATTGGACATCCGTATTACATGAAAGGCCAGTTTCTGCCTGGAAGAATATTAATATTAGTCTTCTCAAACTCCAGCTAATTATTGAAGTTTACCTGCTTTTAACAAAGTGTTAACATTCCAAGTGGAATTGCAAAGATTATTCATATTCCGTTTGACTTGCTTAAGTGGATATCCATTTCTCCGTCCGGCTTTACATCGTTGAGATTTCTGAGAAATACAAAATGTACGTAACTTTTAACGTCGTAATTCGCAAAAAAAAAAAAAAAAACATTTTTAAATACTATAAGGTACTTTACATTTATGATTTTACTTCTTCAAAGAAGTAATTCTCTTCTATATGAAACATGTTATATAAATTCAAAATAATTGTGATATTTAATGCACAATTTAATTTTCTCTATGATGGTAGCTTTTCACAAATGAAGCATGCCTTTTACGTAATGGATTCTATATAAGCTTCTTCTAATCAGCAAATTTTTCTCAATTTTTTTTTTCATTACTATGACAGAAACAATGAAGGTGTGACCGTCTGCTTACATTTGTTTTCTTTCTCCTTAAATTTCGTTTTAATTAGTTACATTAATATTATTACTTTTTCCATAATAAAAAAGTTCACCAAAATAACCCTTATTAATTACAATTATAGATCTTTCACACCTTATCCTCTACATTTATCTTTGATTTTGAGGACTGCAACGAAACAAACTTTAAAATATGAAAATTCCCACATAATTTTAACTCATTCAAACAATTACGCTTATACAACAAATTCGCTTTAAATATGTTTACATTCACTTTACTTACTAAATTGCTTAAGGCTTTCTCAGGGCTTTAAGATTATTTCTGTTACAGAATTTAGGAATTGCTGTTAGCCAGGAGTTTAGTTTCCTGAGTATTTATTTTAGTTACTTTTATTAATTAATGTTATATGTTAATTTTCTGCTGTTGTCATATGTATTGGAAATAATATAGTTTGGCAACTGTGTCCTGACTTAGAAAACTAGATGTCAGGATATAAGCGTCAGTGTGTGTGCTGTCTGGATTTGGGCGGATAAGACACAAAGAGTAAGAAGTCCAAAATGAGGACGTGAATATCTTATTCTTGACACATAACTTTTCCGTAATAATAAAATTATTATCTGAGAGTTTTTGTACAGTATATTTACTGGATTTCAGTAATATGGGATCAGTGTGGATCAAGCGTATCTTGTACAGGATTCCAAGACGTGGACGAGGGGCAGGTTAGCGAGAACCTCTGCTAGGCGAGAAATGAAGGAGTATGCGTAGCAGTTGTGATAAATGGGGCAGTGAAGAACTCGGTTTGTTAAGGGGCATTTAATTTATTGTAAGTTCAAACATAATTATATAGTAAGGTTCGAAATGGAGCATCTTGGCGCGTGAAGAGTGCATCTGCCGCAGTCTCTCTGTTATAAACTAATGGAAGATTATTTCTTTTGATAAGCCAACTGGAGATCTACCTCTCTAGATTATTATTGTATTCAAAACATCCGGTGGGCCCCAAACTTCACGTAATCTCGTTTTCATTTCTTGTAACTGTTTTTTTCTCCAAGACTATATCACGCTATTTTTTAATGTTTGGTCCCGTAACATAGCTTGTAGTTGCACGCTTTCTCATTTCTATGGTTCTTCAGGTAAAACAATTGGAACTTATGCATTGTTTCCTTTTTCTCCTCCTTCATCAGAACGAAAACGGTTTTCACATGAAAGGGTAACCTATAAATTATGTCCACAACGACACCTAGCAGTGCTTCGCTGCTAGACAGAGGTATTATCATTTCAAACTCACCTGTAATTATCTCTAAAGCAGTCACCTTGTAACATAGGGATTGTAGGCGGTACGTGCCAGCTAGTGAGGCTACATTAAGAGAGAGAGAGGTAGAAAAAAAAAAAACATGTATATGCTGCACTGCTCTAGCATGAGTATGGGAGCTGTTTGTTTTAAAAGCAAAGGAATGTTTATGATATTATCAGAAATACAACAATGAGTATGGCACGGAAAATAACCTGTGTTTTAATTTAGATAAATAAAGAAAAGAGGAATATATGTCACTAATTTTTTACCTTTGAGCAACACTGGCTGCAGAAATATTCCCCTAAACCACTGTTAGGGAATATACTTTTAGGTAATTTTCTAGATAAAATGAATTTACATTACCTTAAAAAATATTTATCTTAAAAATCAACAGAAAAAATCTCGTTGCGAATATAGACAAAGAGCTAGGCTAATTATAGTTTACATGTATCAGCGCTTGACCAGATTTTTTCATATTTACTTTCTTGAGCACGTATGTTAATCTATATAGTAGAAGCTGTATTTCACCCAAAAACATCAATACCGATATTTCACCAGAAATACATGTTTTAAGAACCCTTTATTTAAAAAGTGTTTCTGTAAAATAGTCGGTGTGTGCATGCATATCTGTCTGTGTATCTCCGCATATGTATGTGTCTGTAAACAATACGAGACCAAACTTGCTATTTAAGTTTAGTAACTTCCAAGGTTCAAACACAAAGATTTTCAGAAAGATCGCCACACCCTAAACTACCCGTTTTCGAAATGTTTGATTTTCTAAAAAAATGTCTCTAAAGATTTTGATTAAAATGTCGTATGTTAAAGATGTTCAAATGGTAAATGATATGTCTACTAAATTTCTTGGGAAGCCCCTGAAGTTCTCATTATTGTGAATGACTTTGCGTAACTGTTAAACCGTAACACATACACAAAAACTGACTACACAGAAAATGTAGATGACGTTAAAACACACAATATGTGTCATCTTTTCTTTTTTTTCCGTAGAGCCTAGACTTTCAGAAATATTCCCTACTATTGGTTTTAATTTCAAAATAATTTTCTCCAACGGGAAACGCTCATACGTATTGTTTTGCTCCTGGTCTTTGAAAGATCCTAATTTCAATGTCAATCACATAGTGGCAACTTTTAAGAAATATCACATCTTAGCTTGGTGCATTCCCTTATTTCCCTTCTACTTCTAAGGAATTAAACAATAAAACCATTTATGGTAAAACTTATCTGTATTAGCAAGAAGTAGATAAAACAATCTTTTGCAAGAATAGTTTATTTGCAGAACAGATAGAGAAATTCATGTGAATGGAACACATCAACAATTTTTCTTTTATAATTATTTGAACAGCTGCGCCGTGGCCCAGTGGTTAGGCGCTCGCTTCTAACCAAGGCTTCTCACAGGGAATCGCGTGTAAAATGTGTGGTGGACAAAGCCACTAGTTGAGATTTCTCTGCGTTCTCGGATTTCCACCGTAGTTCATTCCACCAATTATTCCACCATCAGCTTTCCTATCATCCATTTCGTCGTCATTTCATTTCATCCACTTCCATCACTCTCACGTCTAGCTATGGGCCGATCCCTCGTTCCGGGCTCTTCATTCTATGGTTAAATGTTGTCTCCTGAACGGGATTCTGACCTTATGCATTCACGTGTGTGTAAACCCTTAGTTAAGTAGAATAAATATTTGATATTGCGTGTGAGGAGACTGTTTTAAGAGTTTCGCAAAAATAAACTAAAATAGGTGTAACAAGGGGAGCTTTATGTGTTGGCATTCTCAAAATAATAATAATAATAATAATAATAATAATAATAATAATAATAATAAATATAATGTAAATGATACATGATATACATTTTATGAATTTGAATATTTGTATAATACTTCTCATTCAAAGCTCATGTAGTACTTTGTGTAAGAATTGCAACTACAAAATAGGGAGAAACTAACATTTTGTTAAATTGGAGGTAAATAGTCATTCCGATTATGATCCTTTATTGCTGAACTACAATGTAAAAGTTCAAAATTCCAAGTAAATGCAGATAGACCTGGGTTTGTAGGACTTTTCGATCATTGGAAGCAATAATTGTGTGTTAGGATTAGGAAGCACATTTCTAGACTAGAAGTAGCACAGTAACTGAATAAAGAATGTGCTTGTCAACGCGTCCCTTTATTCAGCACTCACCGTTCATGCAGCATTTCCTGAGAAGTCAGAAATCCAGACACTCATTCGTGTCTCTCATGTATGCAATTGACATGACTCCTGCCGAGTGTTCAAATTCAGACAGTTTGGAGATGTAAATAAGTGTACATGATCTTGCATCATGTAGTAAACGCTTAAAATTGTAGAAATGTAACGTCCACAGTAGCAAAATGTTTATTCGGGTAACGTAATAGTTTGGTGTAACGTAATTTAATAATGATTTCCCAGGACTCTGACAGATATTAAAAATGTTTGCGGAAAAGAGCAATGAAAGTGTATTACCCAAGTTAACCTGAGGAAAAAGACAACATACATAACAGTCATAAATGACACATCAACTTTAATGCAGCAACCAGCACAAATGACTATGAGGCAGTACCTAATGCAGGGGTAGGGGTACACGGACAGAGGGGCTTCCGAAAATAGGTCATAATGGCCCAATTTGTTTCCAACGGCACCCCTGAGGGGGATGAGGGGGAAACTCTAAGAGCGATCAGAACTAGACGATGATGTGCGCTAATTTCAGGATGACGCATATTTTGTCATCGGTTGGTAATGCCTTAGCTCCATGCCTTCTGGAGATACCGTTGTCTCAAGACATGTTTTCGAGAAGGGGACTCGGCAGACCAACTAAACGTCACCATCCACCGTCCTGGTGCAACACACGCCGTCGTCTGCTCCTTAAGGGGACACCAAAGTGCTAAAAGTGATGTTGTAAAGTATTAAAGCTAGAACTTTCATTTTTGTACAGACATTACCGGTAACAAAATGAAGCACTCATGTCAAATTTCATTCAAAAATGTGTTTTCATTTAGGATATATTAAATAATATTTTTGATTCTACAAATATTGGACTGAATGCACCATTTTTAAAAATTAGATGCTTTATATTGTAATAAGTTTGGTGTTGGATGCTTTCCTAAAGTTGATACTATTTTCTCTAAAAAAACTTATTTCACAACACAAAGTGGAAAAATTGCAACAACAAAAAAAAACGAGCCTATAATTATACTAATTAATTTTTAAAAAGCATCTAAGATTAATATCAAAATTCCCATCAGAAGTTTTATTGCACACTTTTTGCAATGCTTTGGGGAAAATGTTCAGAGTTTCTGCTGTATATTTGTGGAAGAAAATAGATTTTGAATATAGGAAAATAGCAACAGATTTAAACTTGAGAAGAATTGCTTTATAGGTTGATATACAGACGTATTTAAACAATACAACGCTTTAAAATGGCGCCCAAAACTTGTTTTACATTCGCCCTTTGACAATCAAATATTGCAAATATGTACTTTAAAGTATGGTGCATTTTTTGCACAAAAAGTCCAAAAACCGACATAATTTACCAACGTGTTAAAAATACTTTTGTGGTCCCTTAAATTCTGGAATAGTTGAAAAGTAATGATGAACAGAGGAAATGATTGACAGGAAATTCGTGGTAGAAAAAGAACCATTCCCAAGCATTCGCCAACCGATGCGGCAAAACTACATGGGCCAATCACCGTCGCTGAGGCAGTTGAACACAGGACTTTACCCATAAGATTCGTAGTTATCGGGAAGCCATCTTGCCCGTTGTATGGCGTGGACTTCGCTAGTAACCAATATTCGATAATCAATAAAATATGTTTTCGCCAGTGGTTCGTAAGAACAAGCAATGTGGTATAATAACAATAATACATAAATTGTTAATATTAATAATTATGTACATAGTTACAAAACTTAAAATTTTTGAAAACTGGAATTCTCAAAGTTGTTAATTCAGGATACAATACTTCTTAGTTATGTATAATTTAGTTATATACATATAATATGTGTGTGTGTATTTTGATTGGTACCTATACAAGGAACTATGTCAAACTGAAATATTGTTAGGGGATTGTTTACCGTATTAAGCATATGTAACTGACATAAGTTAAAATATATAAATTAATATTTAAAGCTAAAATTAGGAAAAGTGGAAAATTCACATTTGGATTTCCTCTGAATGATGTTGTGCTATCCGTTGTAGGGTAGGACCATATTGGTTATATAAGCAAAAACTTATCAAGAGTAACATTTTTATCTCTATACACATACTATGTGCATAATGCATAGAGGAGGTACTGTATTCCATCCAAAAATTCCTTGTCAAGGTTCAACGGAAATATATGTTTTGAGGTCCCCTACATCCAACACTTTATTTAGAAAAAGCTCGTTGTATAGCTGTGTGTGCCTGTAGACAGAAGAGCTCAAAAACTAAAAGACCGTTAAATAACAAACTTGGTAATTATGTTTGGCATCTTTCAAGGATACGACATGAAGATTTTTAAGAAAATATCTTGAATTTTCTGGGAATAGCTTCTTAAGATCTGCTCACTCTGGATGAACTGTGCTGAATTATGCATAACTGGTAGACCATAAGAGATAGACCATAATTATTGCATAAAAAAAAATATAGCTCTCGTTAAAACACATACTTTATGTCATATACGTTTTGTTGTAAAGTTGGCAGTTTCCGAGATTTCCCTTGTAATTGATTTCAATTTTAAGCTATGTAATTTCTCAAACAGGCTCACGTTTTGTTTCATCTCTCTTTTGTTTTTCTGGAAATGCAAACAAACCGAACTTCAATTGATCACATATCGACCGCATTTTAAACGATTTGACTATCGCTTTAGCCTAGTGTATTCGCACATTTCCCTTCTACTTACAAGGAGGCAAGTAGTAAGACCATTTCTGCTAATGTTTATTTCGATTAGCATGATGTAAGTAAAAAATAAACTTTAATAGGAATAGCTTGTTTACAGAAAGGATAGAGAAAGTATTGTGAATGTAACACATCAGATTTTATTACAGAATTTGAAAGTGCACATGTCAAAAGTACATTAAAATAGCATATGTTTCGTATTTCCGCTGTGGACTGTGTTTATGAGGTAACGACACTCGTGTTCATATCATTTTAAAACTTTTTTTTTGCCAAAAGCAATCGCAATCACAACCAACTCACCAAAGAAGGAAAACTGCGAACCGATGTTTGCAAACGAAGAAATAATGAGAACCACTAAAGGTATATGTATTTCAAAATGTTATAATATACAAAAGAAAATGTTCAAAGCTTAACCCAAGGGAAAATATTCACTCATTTAATACCATAAGTAGCAATTATCCTAATGTAGCTTGACCAAAACCTTGTACAATTTTCCCATTATGGTGTTAAAGTTTGGAAAGAGAATTCCATCCCTTGTATACGAGTTGGATACGAATGCTTTTATTGGGATTATCTCTGCTTATTTCATAAATACTCCTTTTTATGATATTAACGAATTTATAATAGAAGTAGAATTAATTAGCAGCATGTGTTAATATCTTCTGACTATATCACACTATTAATTGTTCTCTGACTATATGTATCAAACTATTATACTATTGCCCTCAGTTTCAACATGAAGATTAACATCAGGTTTTTGAGAGAAAAATGATTTTGCATTTTCTGAATTTTCACACTTAACGCCTTTGGTAATTCCGGTCTACATTTATACGAAATTTCTATTTAAAACTTCTGATATTTTGTAGAAGGATTAGAATTGAAACACAGAGCCCAAATCAGCGATTAGTGAAGTCCGAGGTAAGGGATCTAAATTCCACATTCCCGAGTCACATATACATTTTGGATTCTGAGAATTAGCCATACAAGTAAATAGCTACAGTAACATGCAGGCAATGGGGAAATAATGTGTTAGTGTTAAGGGAGAAAGTTCTAAACTAGAGGCGGAGCACAATCGAATGAAGAGGCGTGTATCCTCACGACTCGTTGATTCTACCTTCATTCAGCATTCAGTCAGGAATCGAAACTCCAACAAGTCAGTCCGCACACTCAGGTATGCAGAACCTACAGTTGACTATTAGCACTCATATTCATCACTTCATATTTGTATTTCAGCGATGTAAACCCTGTTCCTGGATTATGAACTAAGCGATATTATTTGCATTAAAGTATGTCCACAATATGAAAATATTTGTTTGAGTAACCTGGCAAAAGCATGGCTTTGAATAATATAATATAATATAATATAATATAATATAATATAATATAATATAATATAATATAATATAATATAATATAATATAATATAATATAATATAATATAATATAATATAATATAATATAATATAATATAATATAATATAATATAATATAATATAATATAATATAATATAATATAATATAATATAATATAATATAATATAATATAATGTAATATAATGTAATGTAATGTAATATAATATAATATAATATAATATAATACAATACAATATAATATAATGTAATATAATATAATACAATATAAGAAGGTGATTCAGTATGTATCCGTGTTAGTAATGAATACGCCATTTTTGCAAATAAACCATTTACTTCCCAACACATACTCATTTTAGGAATATACACTTTCTTACCATTTTTAACCCCTCCAAAAATAGCAATTGTCAAGCTCTCCAAAATACACCTCTGTCTCGACGATTACATTCTCATTTGATCTAAATGTGTTCTCGCGAGCCACTTCTTCATGATTGGGCACAGTGAGCCAGGTTGGACATATACGTATATTGGCTGCAATTAATAATGCAATTCATGCAGATTCTTGGCGGCAGCTCGGAATGAATGCACTGGTGCACTATCGTGGTGAAAGTAGTCTTTCTTCTTCGCCAAATGAGGCCATATCTCCTTAAACTTCTTGTGGAATCGGGCCAATAATTATTTTTCTTGTTTCCAATAAATCAGTGAGTGATACTCTACGCATCGCAAAAATCCTCACCATCACTTGTCTGGCCAAAGCGATCGTATTTGTCTTTTTGGAGCAAATTCACTATAAGCAACTCCTTGTTTTTAATCGTTACTTGGTTTCCTAAGTATAAGGATAAATATAGGTCTTCGGTAATGACAAGAAGACGCAAAAAGTACTTCAGATTTCGCTTAAATAGATCCAAACACAGTTCAAGGTTAAAAGCTACACCTGTTTACTGTCTAACTGAGCAATCTTTGCACACATCAACAACTTTTTAATCTGGAAATTATCATACAGCATGTAAATTTCCCTTCTAATTAACACACCTATGGCCTCTGCCACTTGACAACCTTTCGTAAAACGATTAGCGAGAATTATGTCATGGATTGTTTAAAGATTTCCTCGGTAACCACAACTGGTAGGCGTCCTGGGCGCACCTGGTCAAAAACGGATATGCGACCACGTATAAGATCGTTAAACCAATATGATGTAACTGATGTCATAGACAATGAAAATTCTCCATTAACAGCATTCATTTTCGTTTTTATCTCCTCACAAGTTTCCCATCCAAAAGTCAAAAGCGAGTCATGAACTATACTAAAAGTTTTCTATTTTAACGAAAACACGTTGAACGACTAATTTAAATGGCTACCAAACCTAAAGTAGCCTATGAATTAGTGCCAAATTTGTTTCGATGATGTGTAACAAATGCCAGTGCATGATAGTAACACCAACTAGCCTTAGCAACACTATATTTTATGAAATAGGGTGCTTATTGATACGTAATAAGAGGTGCCTCAAATATGTCTTCTTAGTAAGGTAATGTGCTAGCAAAATCACTCACCACTGTTCGGTAGGCACTGGATTCCACTAGTTATTACTAAGACTGAAGATGAACTGAAATGTAACTGAGATTCCTTACACACTATTGTCACAGAAGATCTTGGAAATGCTGTCCTCATTTGTGTAGGTAGAGCTTGACTCTTTTGCTCTTATTTCTGATATTTTCCCGCGTAACCGAGAATAGATCATTTTTTATTTCTTTCCTTAGTTTCAACAGTTTGTTTTTGGGTCAACTGTACATTTAAAGCAACGCAATGCCATTTCTTTAGTAACACTTTGAGTGCTGACTGCACAGAATACCTGTTTCCTGTGCTGCTTTCCACATTCATTTAGTAGATCTCCTTAACATTGCATTTGAAATTTCATCCAGTTTAGCATCTGTTAAAAATGTACGTCTATCATATTTGGATCATCATGTACAAATCCAGCTTCACGGAATTTGGTATTTAAATCTCTCACAGCATCACGATAGGTATATGCTAAATGTGCAACGCATTCATTATGTTTATGCTTTACATTTCCTGAAATTTATCACCAGCAAGGAATACGTCTTCAGATAAAAATACTCCCTTTTTAATGATTAGCAGTTTCACACATGCACAATTTACACAACGAGCCAGATAGCTCAGGCGTTTTGTCTGGGACTGGCAATCAGGAGGTCATGGGTTCGATTCTCATGGACGAACTCTCAGATCCATGGGCTTTTCGGGGATTTTCCCGGATCAGCAGGCAAATACCGGAGAGGTTTCTTCATTCCCTGAACTTCATGTTCCTTAATTTCATCTCCATTTCATTGAACCCGTCTCTTTCAGGGTTGTGTCAACGCTACATCGGTGGGTGCGCCTTTCATTGTTGATAAATGCGCACAGATCTTGGCGACGCGGTGGCGTTGGAGGCGTCTGTAGAACTTGGGGAGTTAAGGCAGACCCAGTGCGCGGGCTCCTAGCGTTCCCTGCGTTGAGATGAAGAACTGTTTGGACTATGCTAGGGACCTACCAAGTGGCTCTTTCCCCGTAGTTGGTTGGGCTGCCCGTTGGTTACTCTCATAATTCTGGTATCTAAAGGACAATAGGCCCACGATGGCTGTAGATTAGAATCCAGCTCTTCCTCCCACCCTCCCGGAATGACACACACATGCACACAGTATTATTCAAGCAGGAGGAATAAGGACACTACCTGCTCCAAATAATGCCCATCCTCCTCCTCCTCCTCCGCCATAGTTACGTTATCAAAGTAACCACAGCCACAAACATCCGATTTCTCTACGGCAACTCATTTAAAACACCCGATGTGATGTAATATAATACTTGCTTTTACTGTACTCTAGCAAAACAATAAAAATTGTAGTGGTATAGGGCAATGCAAGTGTTATTATTGTAAAACTTTTATATTATTTATGCCCATGAGACAAGCTACTCCTAGGCAGTGTATAAACAGCGAGCAGCAGCAAATGATTCGTCAACGCTCAGCACTACCCGCACAAATATGGGTCTGTGATCTCTTTTCCCGTTACAGCCATTGAAAACCAATGTGCTTACTTTGTCCACTGAAACACAGGGAACTAATTTATGATAAACCTGAGCTGAGACAGAAGGTACAATCATCGGTTTTACAAAAGTTGCATTCTCAAACAACATAGGACCAAATTCCAGTGATACAGGCGAAGAACATTAAATCGTACTGCTGAAAGATTTAAAAAGAACGGGAAAAATATACCTTGTGAAGCTCTACTCTGATGAAATCTTAATGGGATACTGTATTTCTTATCTATGCTTTTTAAAATGTCTGTATGGTGAAACATTGTTCAGGAGTAAGTTACTTGTAAAATTGTTTCGTTTATTTAGGTATCAATACAGTTTTACATTAAAAGTCTGAATTTTCAAAAGCATAGTTGATATGTATGTAGCATCCTTTACTCTCATTTTTAAACTATAATGTACACCAGTCATCTGTCAAATTTTTCAGCATTACATTGATTATAGTCCTCCCCTTTTTTCAGTTTCCATTCTTCAATAGCTGTTTCTTTCTTTAGTAACTATTGAGTTTCTTGAGAGCCTGTCACGTGCTATTCCACCTCCTCGACTGGAGTTGATTGCATTGTCAGTCTCTGAGTTCATTCTCGCGTATTCCGTGTATGTGCGAGTGTGTGTGTTTTCACATACTGGTGTGCAGAAGCATTGCTTAAGATTGTCCTAGCAACATGATAGGTTTCCGATGCAATTGCTGTTTAATACCTGCATTAAGTAAGTTAACAAAATCTGACATCTATCTTATAACATGATAATATCTTAAATTGGCAGCTGTAGGACATTGTTGCTTTTATCAGCAGTGGTGCAGTCACAGTGCAACGAGGAGCATATGAATTATAGATTACTTTGGGCTAATGTGCCAAATAAAATTAAAGGTTAACTACATATGACTTCCATTTTTCATTGCCTGCTGTTTTTTAACCCAGGAGAGAAGCTCCCGTGAAAGATGCTGTTGTTTAAATACATGTGAACGTTTTTAACGAGTGTATCTTTCGTAAATATAAATGTATATACATTATTTTATTTCACGGGGGTGTAGCCATCAATGCTTGGTTTCAGCTGTGTATATTTTCAACCTTAGTTTTCCAGTAAACAGCGGATTTTGTAAAGGAGGTATGCATCCTTTACACAGCAGTATACTGTGTATCCTTAGCATGGGAATTCGAAGTTCTACTGTTTTTTTATGCTGGGAATTTCTACTTTGATACACACGGTCAATGCAGCTTGTGCAGGATGTGTCTTTATTGGTGCCAAATATTTCGAGTACGCCCTCCCAAAACCGGAACAGTAAATATGAGAAAAAATTAAGACTCAGATAAATATTCGTCTAAAGTTATTTACTACTGCAGAATTATAAGATAAAATTGAAAATTGTAGTGGCTTCTTCTTGTCTCGATGAAGCTTGAAAATCCACGTTACCACGTACTAAGTTGCATATTTCAAGATTGTTTCATATTTAGTCAAATCCAGTATAATTTATATGTTTCTATTTAACTATCTCTCTCAGAATGTCAACATCCGGTACAAGAGACGCATAAATAAAGAACTTCAAAGGTCCTCAGACGAAGAAATCCATCGAATTCAAATCACAAGGCCAAGCAGGAATTCCCCTCGATTTATGTAAAAATGTATTATTGAAGGATTGCGTATTATTCAACTGAAATAAACCGGCTCACCATCGTGTAAAAGTCACATTCCTTGTATGAAATCCAAGAGCATATAATCAGTTAAATCATGCAACTCATTTCAGAGAGATTGTAAGTCCACCCAAAAGTTTACACATAATCGCTCTTGATATGTCCTGACGCATGCAGATTTTCATAGACTCTGCTATGACTACTTATATTATGAAAGTATACCGTAGCGAATAAACCCACCCTCACGCATGCTAAGAAATTAATGAACATGGCACAACTGTAACATGTGATGGTAAAATTATTTTCTTGACTTAAAATTCAACACATTTAGTCCTTGCACCCGCTTAAGGTGATACAGGTACAATGTCAACTAAAAATATCCCCCCTCTCTCTGTATCGCTCTCTCTCTCTCTCTCTCTCCCTCTCTCTCTCTCTCTCTCAAGCGTTGATGAGTTCTTGAGAATGTTCATGAACTGGGTAACTTCTTGTCGGGGTATCTTTGTACATGAAGTTCTCGAGTTCGTGATCCACTCCCAACTGCAAGTCATATATATATATATATATATATATATATATATATATATATATATATAATGCCTATTGGGTTTTCAATATTAGGATACATTTAATTCTACCTCCCGTGCTCTACAACAAACAACCAAAGAAAAAACTACCAATCAGAGAACAGCACTTTAATGCAAGTAATGAGTATTGTTGTCAACAAGGGGAAATCCTTTAATAACTCTCTAACAAAGAATTTTCAGACCCATATTCACATGTACTTGTTTTATTGTTTTTATATTTCGAGGGCGCCCCTGTAATATTTGCGACAAATGCCGACACACTGTGCATGCTCAGTAAAAGGGGTACAAATGTCATTCATTAATTCAGAAAGAGTTGCCAAACTGTCTAGGGTATGGAAAAATGTCTTCCATTGAACAGATTCGCAGAAAATCTGCATGAAAAGCTTAAAAGTTTGGCAACAGGCACTTTTTTCTTAACTGGGTGAGAAAATTACGCTCAACGGGCAACATCAGGTCGTCACACAGTGCAATCCGGGCTAATTTGCACACATGAGGTGCAAACGTGCACTGTATTTATGCAAAGCTATTAACTTTTACTACGATATATAGCTTTTGAAATGATGCTCATGAATCTGTAGCAAAATATTGAATGAAAGGAAGTAAATCTGCAACACGCGTGTTTAACTTTGAAAGAAGGAAAGGAAATACTTTAACTTATAGTTTACTTATGGACTAAATAAAACCCAAATAGACACGTAGTTCATAGCTATCTGATACAAAAGGAAAATATGAATATCGAAATATTTAGTGGAAACAAATAAAAGGAGTGGCAACACTTATATCATAACTAAAAAAATGCGATAAAACAAAAAGTAAAAACTTTATTCCTATATTTCGTAAGAACTAACCACTAAAGGAGAATATAATGACATGTAATATCATCAGTCATTTATTCAGCTCTAAGCTTCAGCGTAAATTAACATGGAATGTGTAATGGAAATGCTAAAGTGTGGCAAAACGAATCGTTTAAGGAAGTAAGTACAGACTACTAATCTGATGAGTTATTAATTTATTAGGTACATCATTAAGGAGTAGTTTAAACACTGCAGACATGAATAATAACGCTATGAAGTTTGGGTTTTAATGCTTTTCTGCTCAGTTAAGCGTACAGAAACTAAATGTGTTTGTAATTCTATTCGTTTGTGTCCAGAGAATAATTTCCTAAGCCAATGTTATCTTCACGCTTTCCACATCAAATTTACAGTTTCATCTGTTTAATATATTTAAGTTTTTATTTTGTTTTAATAGGTACACCTTTTAAAAATCTCTCTTCGTCCATATTTGTCAACCAAAACGCCTCGAAAATCCGTCAGTAAAATTCAGTGCGTACAATTGTAATTCAAGTGTACTCAGTGGGCATTATTTGTTTGGTATAAGTATTAAAGTTTAAAGCTTATGTAATGAAATGTTTAAAAGGAGATAGAATTACATTTTGTTAATCCTCAATTTTCCTAGGTGATTAAAAATTAGCCACTTACTGAAATAAATAAATAAATAAGAAAGAACAGTAATGATGATAAAAAGCAAAGCTTTTCAACGTTGGCATAATTCCGTATAATAATACAGACAAAATCTGTGAATAATGGAACATTTTAATATTTATCCTGATATTTCAAAATATTAGGAATGTTACAAAGTGTGTAAGTTTGTCAAACTTTTCAAGTTAGTTTAACGTGTTAGAAAGTTGCTTTTTAAGTACGAAAATTTGCTGAAAGGTTTTTACTTCAATGTTACTTTAAACACACCTGTAATTTCTCATGATTATGGAGAACAGTTGAAAGGGGCATCGATAGCTTCTTTCATATAAAACCAATATACACAACGGTATGCCTTTTATAATAATCTGTGCCTTTTATAATAATCATGAACTGCCATGACCTACCATTCCGAGTACCGAACTCACTTCTACATGTATGCGACAGAGAGGAGGTTTCCAAACGGCACGGTTAGATTTTGTGGTCATCCGCAAGCATATTCAGCCAGAACTTGGGATTTTTGACCCACAGATCGCTACCAATCGCAGTTCATCATATTGTATACGATGCTAAATAACCACTGGTCCATTGCTTGGAAAAATGTGTACTACCATAGGCTAAAACCCGGGCGATTCACATGACTGGGAACTGGAGAACCATACCCGAACATATTGAGACAGCACGTAGGATATATACATTCATTGCTTATTATCTAAAATAATTTCAAAACGGATTGCTTTAAATTATAACTTTTTTTTTTTTTTTTTTTTTTGCAATGGTAGGCATCGCAAACTGTATCGAAGATACCTACATGACGACAGTCAGAAACAATTGCTCATCTAAAGTATCCAGGCACATTTAAAAATGGAATTAGATTTTCATTCCGATGATTTTCATGTTTTGCGCCGCTTTGAAGCATTTATAATTACATTCATTTTCTTGAGCACAAGTTCTGTAGCTCTTAGAGAAATGTTGATATTGTTTCGAGTAAGGCCTAGGCTTTTAATATATTAAAATCCTTACGTATGGAACGCACATAATCCTGAGTTATCGCTTTTGAAGAAGTCTGTTTCTGAAATTAAAGTTAAAACAGCACATTTTTCATTCCCTTATAACAGATAGATTGATGCAATCCATTAATTTGACTCTCTTTAGAATCTGGCCCTCAAAATTATTTACCTAAAGACAAAGTTGGCTCTCCTTATTCTGTTTTAAAACATGTTTCTTTTTTCTTATTTCCCTTTGTTTTTCGACGGGGTTTCTACTTCTTTATCATCGCAAGTCTTCAGTTAACTTCGTACACTACATCAAAGGTACAGACAAACATTTTTATTTGGTAACTCGTTACTAAGGCATGTTTGTCCGTTCTTGTGTTTTTCAAATTCTTAATTCTTTTAATTCACTTCCCCATCCCCTAGCGAAAGATCGGTGTTTAATGCCATTTTTTCAGCAGCTCTGGATACTGTGGGGGATAGTTTTCCTTCATTAAACAGATAAAGAGTCATAATGAAATGCTGCCACTGTTAATTGTAAAGCCTCAAACGCATCTTACTAAACTTTTAAACTAATCAAATTGTGCGGGGTAAAATTTCCCGGACTTTTCTAAACGCAGGTGCGACTCAAACAGAAGCATTGCTAAGAACATTAAGGATATTTTTTTACAGCAAAAATGTTCTTTTAGAATATTCTCATAGAATGTCTCCTACTTTTACACGGAGTTGTTCTTTGGTTTGCCACATTTTCAAATTGCTCTAGCTGTAGTAATATACTGAAGTGATTCAGAAAATGATTTATCTCTTTTTTTCCTAGGATGCGAGCAATACTGCGGGGTGTAGTTGGAAGTTGTAGTTTGAAACGTTCGACTTCCTTGCGTGAACTTACAAGATCTGATACAAGATGGTAGCACAATAGAGAACGCTAAAACGGCGGGTGCCAGCGATGGCATTTCAATTAGCATGCTGTGATCGCATTTCTGGTTCCTTAAGGAGAGTATTGGTAACATGTATAACTGTTTCGTTATGAGTATGGAACTATTGCTGTCCACAGAAGTAACATTAGCAGATGACTGCCGGTGGTTCACTATAAAGATGCAACCCTAGAAACTCTTAAGACATTAAATTAACTATTTAGACCAGTTATTTTTTAAAATATGGAAAAACACCATATGGTGGCAAAAATAAAGGCATGTAGTTCGGTGGGGTGGGTTTAGCATCAGGACTGTTCTACTGAACAATTCGTATGTAACAGAGAAGGCCTTGAGGACGGGGGGGGGTGGAGGAGGTTTCTCTTGTGTATGTATCTATTCGACGCGTATTTGTCCACGCCTAACGTAATTCCTCGAGTAGTTTTGTAGTGCTAAAACACACAAGTTTCCTATTCTAATGTTCTTTATTAAATGATAGTTACCTAAATAAAGTGTTGCAGATGGTTTTATAAAATGTATTGACTAAAGAACGATGGATAACTCTTACAACCACAAGATTAATCTTGAAAAAAAAAAAGAAGAAGCATATTGCATACAGTTACGCACGTGTGATTCTGTGGAGAAACGTTACACTGATGAAGTGGTGGCTTATTTTGCTAACATTACTTTTGGATTTGAATGAATTTGAATGATGCTCTAATGCTATCCCTTTATATGTTGCATGCATATTAATCTAGCACTTTTTAGGTAACATTTTGGAAGGCTCCCTGTACTAATTTCTGAAGTCTATATTACATCGTTGAGAACCACTATTTCCGTAGGTTTTAGACGCAGAACGTGAAAACGGCTAATAAAATTAATAGATTTAATAATTTATTATTGTCAATCCTTAGAACGCAAAATCATTTTCGCACCCCCCCCCCCAATTTCGCCCACGAGGCACCACTGACGGGTGGAAAGCCCGATAACACTGACTAAACATGACTTCAGCTGACAAACGGATTCGTGAGAACCGAAGTATTACCGCCCGATAGCGGGATGAAAAATTGCTATTAGTTTAGGGAGTATTCACATCTTCAATGAACTTCGTTATTCCAAGCTTTTTACAAAATTGATCCCCGGAGACCTCAAGTGCGATCAGAAGTCAGCAAGGAAAACCATTTCGACTGTACTCTCACTATAATATGAAGCTGCACCGTAAGGTTTTATCTCGCATATTTCAAACGGGCACCGTAAATAGCGGAGTAAGATAAGATGCCGCCCAGACACACTTGTACATACATTCTGGAGATAAACAATAACAACATGTAAACTGCGGAGTAGGGGCAAAATGATGTGGTGTAACAAGTTCTTTCCCACTTTTCCAGAGTAAAGAGTGTAAGTGTCCCAAAATCAATAAGAACAGTTTCAGGGTTGAACCTGCAGGATAATGCTTCACATTGCTTTTTAAGAATTCAAATAAAAGGGTGCATGCTGCTGGAAATTTGTTTGGCAGTAAATAAAATGTAACATCATCATAGTGTCCGCTGTCAATAAAATGTACCGTAAACAGTTGAAGCCAAAACTGTGTAGAGTATTGGTAAATGCAATCAACGTATCTTTTGATACTTTCACACATGTACTGTAACAGAGATTTGTTTTTGATGCACAGGACAATTAGAAATTCTAACTCCGAAATAAAATCAAATGCTCCAGCATGGAAATGCTATCTTCACCGGTTGAGGGTAGTGGGGGAAATCTTATATTTACTATTGTATATGTTTCGCCAAACAGAATATTATATGCTTCTGTGATTTTTCTGGAGCATTTGGAACGTGTTTACTTTCACAATGAATTACTTATGATGGTCACTGTGATACATCTTTTGTTTCCTTTTGACTTTCACACTAAGAATTTTCCTGTTTATTACATTAACTGAGCTTTTGTGGATATGATTTGTCATTATGGTTTATGATAATGCTCCAAGATGCCATTTTGCGTTGCATGATTTCGATGAGCAAACCCAAAAAACATTAATCTCGCCAATTTTTAAAATTATTGTGGTTTTTGATATTCATAAACCATCAGGTCCATTGAGGATATCTTTGCCTCTTTTCAAAATCCCTCTTCTAAGTTCCATTGCAACCAATTGCTATTAAAATGCACTAAACCCAGCAACACATGTATTAAAGCACTGCAGTTGTACGCTCCGTAAAGTCCTGCTGTAATAGATTCATGTAAATCGAATGGTTCAGTTCTTAGCTGATTAGTGAATGTCACATCCCTGAGTCAGGAGCCAGGAGCCAGGAGCCAGGAGCCAGGAGCAGGAACTAGTCGCCCGAGTGTACTCGGACGGGGGCAAATCACCACGGTACCTATCCGCTTTTCTCGCGGATTTACCCGTGTGATATAAAAGATGTAGTCTTATGCAAGCGTTTTTGTCTGTGTCGAAGTAATGTGGGCAGGGTGTTTCCCCTCTGTGCAGCCGGCGCGGGCTGGCTTACCTACCTGAGTGGTCACCCACCCAGAGAGGGACCAGGCCCGATGCTGCTTACCTTGGCCAGCCGCTTGCGGGCTGTCAAGGAAAGCAGTGCCGGCTAGCGGGGGAACTGAAGGGATGTAGGTACGGGGTGGGGGAAGCCAGTGTTGCAGATCTGGTCGGAGTACAACTGGACGGTCACCCGTCCGAGTCGGGACCGGGCCCGATGCTGCTTAACTTGGCGGGTAGAACTGTAAAGGGAGAGGCGACCGGAAAAATACCATCCCAAGGCGTCCTTGGGAAGGCGGTAGCTTACGCGTCTCCTAGGCAGCGTGTGGTCGTTAAGACCGAGAGTGTTCACTTGGGGATTTGGGTGGGGAGCAAGTTTAGTGTATATTGTGCGAGCTCTTTCTCGCACAACGTCCACTATGTAAGGGATTCCGGAGTGGGAATGGAGAATGTGGGACGGGAATCTGCGGTCTGTGCCATATATCATCCTCAATGCCCTGTTCTGCACGGTCTGCAGCCTGCGGATGGTGGAACGAGGCACCGAACCCCAGACCTCGCAGCCGTACAGCATCAGGGGCGGGATGACTGCGCGGTACAGCCGTAGTTTTAGGTGTGTAGGCATGGTGGAGCGGAAGATGGGAAACAACTGCCGTAGGGCAGCGTGTCCCAAACCGACCTTCTCCCTGACATGAGGAGTGAAAGTAAGGCCGCGGTCGAGGAGGACTCCAAGGTATTTGGCGGTGCGGACCCAGGGGATCCGCCGCCGCCGCAACCTCAGTGACCTCTCCGGTCGCCAGCCACGGACTTTAGCCAGCAGTAGAGCTGAGCTCTTCTGCGGGCTGATGGCCATCCGCCACAGTTCACTCCATCTGCCTATGGCCTGGAGCTGTCTCTGTAGCGGGGGGAAGCAATCCCTGAGTCCCTTTTTACTCCGAACCTTTTCCTATCTCCCGTTGGTCACTTGATCGATTGCTTCACTCCGGAATACTCGGGTAACAGATTTTAGCCATATATGTACCTACCTGCCTGGAACGATGTGTTTTGAGTCAATTGTCCTGTATTTGAGGCACTTAATAAATTCTAGAGGTGATGTTCTAGAAACAGCTTATTTTGTTATATTTGTGGTAACGTTGGATAACAACTTTTGGTCCCATTAACTCCCGACTGTGGACAAGCAGTCTAGTGCTAATCAGAGCTGGAATACTAGACTGGTGTGGTTAAAACTCTGCATCCAGCATATGGGATTTTAATAAAAAAGAACTAGAGTGGTGTGGTTAAATGCGCCCAACATATTCAATGTCAAAAAATGCCCATCCAAAAACATCGGCCGCGCCATGAACGCATTTATGATTTGTGGTGGACAAAGCGGCGCAAGGGGCCAGTTTTCTCCTGCTTCTCCGGTTTTCTTCGCCATCGCTTCATCTTCATTCCATGTAGCATCAGTGTCATCGCCTGTGGTGCCGTTTATTTTAATAAAAGCAGGCAATAAACACTATATAAAAGATCCAACAGTTTCAAAATTAGCACGTTGGCATATTCTTGTGACATACTTTTTACATAATCCAAGCGTACTCTTATTAGTTTCATACAATCACATACATTTTCTTTTTGGGAGATCATCAAATATTGCAGTAATTTTTAAACAAATTTAATACTGAAATGTTTGCAGTAGGTTTACTATTGTGAATATACAAAGGTTTATACAATAAAACAATGATTTGAAATGACTGTGAAATAATTCATATGCACTAGTAATGCGCAATAACGAAGATAATTGCTCAGCTTAGTGCGGAATGCGGAATCCTCTGAAATATAAGGGTTTACTAAATAGTCACAGAGCAGATTGTCTTGACTGTTCCTAGGTTTATCCTCACTCATGTTGATTGCAAAACACCTGTCTACTTCATGATGATTTAGATATGAAGGTCCAAAACCACTTTCTGTCTAGAGAGTTTCGATTTTTGTACACAAAACCAATCATAGGCATTATAGCTTAGCTTACGCCACTAAGTTAGTCCTAGAAAAACTACATCTTCTCGCCACACTGATTAGACAGTTTTATGAATGGAAATATCGTTGTCAGCAATCACTTTTACAGGCCTGGACGTGAAAGTAAGTTCTTTGCACTTGCCTACATATCAGTGAATAAAAAAGCAACATCCTTCCTTTTGTTTGGTAGAACATATAGCTCGAGTAGAACATAACTTCTGCTGATTACACAATGCAAAGTAGAGAGCTGTGTGAAGAATTTCACACAAAAATTGAAACCAACATTTGCTGCGGAAATCTCCTTCAAATTACTTTTACAACCGAACACTATGATACCGCTCTGAAGCATCAATTGATATTAGCCGTTGATTCTGACTAGAAACTGCTCTGTGAACTTCAAGTGCAGACGTTGGTAACTTAACGATAAACTAGTGTCGCTCTCTATACACAGCCTTACGAAATGACTTCAAGTCAGAAAAGTGTAGAGAGGATGTTTTCTGAAGTATGTTCTCCTTCAGAGATGTTGGTATTATTTTCATAATTGAGTGTTTACAACGTCTTCAACTGTTTTTCTTTTACAATATGGGCAAACAGTTGGTTTTATGACTTCCTACTTACTATCGTTGTGATAATAGTCACTCACGCTCTTTGACTTTTCATTATTTGCACTTAATCTTACTTTCGCTGGACATTTTCCATTTGCACACCGCCATCTGATACCCTCATTCAAGGCGTATACACTGTTCTGAGCTTCTCAATATCTCTTTTCAGTAATCTTTGTCCACGATTACTACCTTGTTTAACCAGCTTCATGATTAAACTTACCTTATCATTATCAGTTACCTGATCTATAGTAACTAAAATAGTTCAAATGAATTCCAACCCAGGAAATGGTGTATCTATTTTCGACCTCTGACGAGGTTAATTGCAATAAATAGGTATTTGTCTAGAATTTACATAAGCCCCTTTCAACACCTCGAGCCCTTAAGTAAGCGACAGTCATTGGAGTGGCAAGGAAAAATATTGTTAAGTTAGTTTCCTTAGTTTCCTTAGCAGACAAAATCATAAATAGACTGTCTCTGTGGTCGAATGGTTAGCCAGCTGACTTCTAACCCGGAGATCCCTGGTTCGAATCCCGGCTGGGGCCAGAAATGTTTCTTTAAACAGAATGATTTCCTTTCCCCATAGGGTCTGGAAGTATGAATGTGAGAGTAAATGTGCGTGTGTTTAGGAATATAAAGTGTATTAACCTAATGTTCTGAAACTACAGTTTCGCAAGTCAAAGCCTCCGATATGGCCATTGAAGTTAAAGGGGGCTACACAACAAAGAAATCATAACTGTTTTTGTTAACAACAAGGTGTCACATTGCTGGATGTCATGCTTAAAGGACAACATCTGAAGAAGTGCTTCAAGTTTTCGACTTGAGAAGGACACGTACGATGCAACATGGCAACGCCAAGGCCGCACACCAATCTGCAAACTCATGAAAGGATCACAAAATCTGGTTTCACCATGTTGTCTCGTCCACTCTAAAGTCCCAAATTGGTTCTGGGGATTTCCACGCGTTTTTACTTAAAATTGCACTCCGTAACATTCAATTCAAGTCCGATCAAATTAAACTGAATTATATTTAGGAACGCTCTTTATTTGCTGTGGTTCTTAGCGTGTCAGTCTATATGGGCGTGAGAGACCGACAAATTTTGCCCACATGCCTCATTATCAAGCTTGAGGTTCTTTTATCTGCCGTAAGTCTGCGACACGGCACCAACGGCTCTTCCAAAGGAAGCCAGCTAAGGATTCCATCACCCTTCACCGGGTCTGAACTTGGGATCTTGTGAACTAGAAGGTAGTCCGATGATGACCGTGCACGCCATTAAACGGTGGATACATAGTGGCACCGAGAGCGAATGTATACTCTTACGACACGCTGATGACCGAATTACATAGTTTCTGCACGCCTCTTACACACAGCTCTTAGAGAAATACATTATGGTAAATTACTCTTTGAACCACCTTACTACGGATTCAAACACGGTTTCATTTGTCCCCCAACAAATTACATCGCATTCCATCTTTTGGAACAAAAACTTAAACCTTTCCTCTGGTTAAGTCCGTTCTGGATTATAGAGCTTATCAGCGTAACTCCTATTCATAGAGGAAGTAAAATCTGCATTTGGCCTCCAACGATATATGGTTCAAAAATTATTTTTAGACTTGCATCAATATGAGCACTTTGGGTACGGCCTGCTGACTTCCGGTGGATTAGAAGTGAGCTAAAGTTTCACACATTCATAATGTGTCCAGTTAAAATGTTAGTCTCGCTCGGAACGCTTCATCAAGGGCCAGTTTTCATAACAAACCTTTACTATAAGACATTGAATGCGTATTTTATGCTCTATTTCATATTGCAAATATGTGTTTTATTATTATTTTATTTACACGTACGGAGTGCGTAGTGTATAGAGAAGGTGTTGTATTCCAGCTAAAAATTAGATACGGCGATTTCACAAGTTTTTAGCTCTCCTGAATCATAAAAAAGCATTTTTAGAAAAAGTTCAATGTGTGTACCTGTGTGTGTGTGTGTGTGTGTGTGTGTGTGTGCCCTAAAACGGAAAGATGCTTTAAATACCAACATTTTTATTGAAGTTTAGTTTCTTTCAAGAAGAGGACACGAGGACTTTCAATAAAATTACCCGAGTCCAAACTACTCTTTATATGAAAAACATTTCGAAAACTTTGTTTCTCTCAAAAATGGCTCTAAGATTTCGATTAAAATACCTGTATTAAAATATCTGCATGACAAATGAAATGTATATCTTGTATTATCCAAGAATAGCCCTAGAAGACTTCTTCATTCGGGATGAGATTTGCATGTCTGGTAAACCGTAAGAGATAGATAAAGACTTACTATACAAAAAAAAGAGATCTAGTTAAAACACTCAATATATTTTATATACATTTCGTTTTTAGAGTTAACCATGTCCGAGATATTTCTTATCTTGGGCTTCAATTTTAAGCTACCTAAACTGTTCTCTAATGGGAGGTCATCTTTAGTTTCATCTCTATTTAGTTTTATTCCTGTCCCAGCAAAGGGAAAACCAAATTTAAATTGTTTTTCAAGGCCACCGAATTTTAAAAAAAAAATTGACTATCACTTTAGCCTAATGTATTACCTTATTTCCCTTCTACTTAGAGGGGAAAAAATGGCGGGTTATTTATGGATGCTCTTTAACTACTCTGGTTCTCAGCGTCCCATTCTAAATCTGGCGTGAAAGACCGCTTAATTTTGCTCAGAGGCCTCTCTATCAGGAGTGAGGTTCTTTTACGTGCCGTAAATCTACGACACGGGACCAACGGCTTTACTTTTCTTCCGAAGGAAGCCATGCTAATGATTTTTACACCCGAAAAAGCCATCGTCCTCCGCCGGGTTTGAACCCGCGACCTTGGGTACATGAAGTTAGCATGGTAACCATTAAACCACGGAGGGCGACACTTAGAAGGAACTAATACAACTACGTCTGCTTATGTTTATCTCGATTATCATGAAGTAGATAACGGAATTATCTTTTGTAGTACTTGTTTGTGGGGAAAATCATGTTAATGCAACCCATGAGATTTTCTTTCATTAGCGGCCATGCAAGTAAAGTTTTGCAACTCTGACCAGAAAACATTGTTACTTCTACTTGAAACATATCTCGCGGCTTGAAAACGTTGATCTTTTGTTTTACACCCTGTTTTCCATTCGTTATAATGTCTATATTTTATCTCTTTTTCAAGTCATTCATAAAAGAAGGATATGCTGCATTTAAATAGCTTTTATGGCTTCTACAAACTGTTCCTTTTTTGTGTCTATTTTTTTGTTAATTGAGTTGCAGAAATAGGCAAGAATTAAATACCAAAAAGGTCATTAGATAATTTATTGCAGCTACAGGAAACCGATTCGGTGTTTAAATATCTGTCGCTGTGTCCTGGCCTTAAAAGCGACAGCACATAAATTTATTTTCCCACTATCGGTTGTTACTTTCTTTAACATGTGCATACCTAGTAGATAAAGGAAGGATTGCATTCCACACAAAAGTTCAGTATCGACATTTCACGGGAAATGCATGCTTGAGTTCCCCTGAATAGAACAAAACGGAGCATTTTTAAAGAAGGACCATGGGTGTGTCTATCTTAGGTGTATGTGTGTGCATGCCTGTAAATTCATAACTACAAGATGAAATGTCATTTAAGTCCAAAACTTCATACTTAAATTCTGTATTCCTGTCCACATGAAACTATCCATTAAATGTAAAATATTTATATTCGGTTTTCTGAAAAATGTCTTTAACTATTTGGATTATATACCATATATTTACAATAAGAATAATTATAAATAAAATATACGGGGGTCACTTTGTGAATGACCCCTAAAGTTCTCTACAGTCAGAAGGAATTTTGTATAAGTTTGTTTAACTTGTGAATAGACAAAGACAGACAAAAGCACGGAAAAAATTAGGAACTCCTTTAAGAACACATTTTATTTCAAATGGCATTTAGTAATTTCAAGCATTTCTGAGCTATCTCTTGTTATTGATGTGACTTTTTTCAACACCTGTCAATGTGTCAATATTTACCTGTTTCAAGAGCATTTACTTTCAAGGTCAACATATAATGACTCGCTTTTAAAGTTTCACAATTCATTGTTCTTCCTCCATTACTCTTGTGTCTACCATGAAGTATGTGACGAAAGTAATAACTTTTCTTCAAACGTTTATATCGATTAAAGTGCAGTAAATTAAAAATTAAGCTTTCATATACCTGCCTACAAGTTTTATAAAAATGCACGACAGTGCGTTAAGAAAGTCATTAGAATTATGTCCGTTTTATTATTATATACAGTTTCGTGTGTGTGTGTGTGTGTGTGTGTGTGTGTGTGTGTGTGTGTGTGTGTGTGTGTGTGTGTGTGTAAAATGGAAATGTTTTATTTATGCACGCTCTGTAACCACTTTGACTCTCAGCGTCCCGCTCTATGATGGGCATCAGACCAGTTAATTTTGCTCAGAGACCTCTTTCTCAGGCATGAGGTTCTTTTACGCGCCGTAAATCTACGACATGGGACAAATTACTTTACTTCTCCTCTGATGGAAGCCATGCTAAGGATTTTTACACCCGAAAAAAGCCATCTCCCTCTGCCGGGTTTGAACCCGCGACCTTGGGTACAAGAGGATAGCATAGTAACCACTACACCACCGAGGGTGAATATATAATAAAGTATACGTGTGTGTGGCCTCTACGAAATCATCTTGTTCTATTTACTTTTTATCGTTCGGAGCTTCTGCAGAAAAAGTTGTATTACACATTCTGTTTTAGTTACAAGGAAACCAAATCGAGAGTGAAATGTTTAAAAGTGGTTTGCTGTATGATATCTATAAGGCTCCGTCGTCTTTTCATAGCATTGAAAGTAATAGAGAATGACACTCTGCAGAAACACAAATGTATTGAAAAAAAAGCAAACAAATAACCACTTATATTTCCGAAATAATTAATACCACAACAATTACATGAAATAAACTGAGTATTTTGAGTACTTTTACAAGTTCTTTCTAGTAAGTTTCTGCCTATTACCTATGTTCTACCAGTTATATAAAATTGTATAAAATTCCTTCTGAATAAAGGAGACTTTACAAGCTATTCCCAGAAAATGTGAGATAGGTACGTGTTTTATCTGCCGTGTGTATGTTGATTGTAAAATTTTCCGGATAGGCTTACCCAACATCAAACAACTAAATAAAAGTTCATATCAACGTGGATCCGTAAACCGTTTTATTGTTCAGTCACAAGACTAAATGGAAGATTACAGAAGTGGCTTCCTCCTACTTCGATGCACGCCCTGGCCTACGTTCCATGTTATCGCACACTCTGTTGCAAATTCCTGGTGTGGTTCGTATTTCGTCAAAACGAGTATTATTACGCCCTCTGAATGTGAATATCCAGTTTAGGAGTCGTAAACCAAGGACCTTAAATTTCCCCAGACGAAGTCATCCATTGGGTTCAATTCGAAATTCAATTGTAAATCGAACAAATCATGCAATGAGTTCCCCTGGACCAATCTATTTATACCGAAGTGTATTATTAAAGAAATTACAGGCTATCCGACTGAAATGAGCTGGCGCACTATCGTGTAAAACCTCATTCTTTTAATCATGTCCAGGTGCACATCATCAGTTGAATAATGCAATTCATTTCTGAGAAACTGTAAAAACGTCTGCAAGCACCGACTTGTTCTACCTTTGAGGGGCAGTATTCTGAAAAAAGTTGACGCTAATAGAATATTTAATTCAATTAAAAGCAATCATAGTATAGAAAAACATACATTCAACTGCCTGAAAAATAAACAAAAGGTTGATTAAGTGCAAGAAAATAATGCTAAGTCTGTTTACCCATATCTTGCTGTTTCCTGTGAAAGTGTGTTGCGTTTTAGCTCGTTCCTACCAGTTGTTTTAGGACCACATAACCAGAACATTTTCAATCCGCATTTGTGTGGACTACTGGGCATACTTATGCTGTGTAAATGCACATCTTCCGGGGAATGTTATTAACTGTCCATCGACTTTAAATGATACATTCATTCCCTACAGTTGTCAAGAATTATTTTCCAGATATATCGCAGAAGTGTTAGCCTCAGATCGGGCTGCTCGAGTGCTTCTTCTATGACACTTAGCTATTCTCCTACTATCCTCAAATCTTCTGATACTGTAACTCTATACATTGGATGTGATATTTCATCTAAAGTAACTTCCTCATTGGAACGCCCCAGCTCTTTTCGTCTATTATTTCCTTAGATATGAAACAGACCCATTAGTAGTAGTTTACAGTACCTACTACTGGTCTTGGTAGGTGCCTTGTTATACTAGTTGACCCAAATGCCCTGTATTTGACGTGTGCAAATATTTCTTCGTGAATTAAAAGAGTTGAAGAACTCAACAGAGCTATTTCAAGTTAAAACCTGTTGGTGGGAAACTGACATGAGCGACCTTAATTTTACCCTTCTTGCTTATCAGCGGAAACGATGTGCGGGTTGTGAGGCTAAACGAAGGTTGATTACGCTAGTCTCTCACTGACCGATTTTAACTTTAAATAGCTCCGTTGAGCTCTGCAAGTATTTTAATGCACGAAGGGATATCTGCAAATGGCCTCAGTTGGGCCACCAGGTATTATGAGCTGTTGGAGGAGAGCTTTTACTCCGTATTGTACCATTACGACTAATGTAATGATTAGTAGCTTCAGAAGAATTCCCATCTATGTTTTCTCCTTCAAGACCACTGCCATCTGATATGGAGCTTCTGAATTACTGTTTTCATTTACATACTGCTTTATATTAACTTCACCCCAATCTGAATCCTCAATACTTTCTTCTCCAAAAAAATATTCATATCAACAGCATCCTCCCCTTAATATGCTGTTACGTTTCTCACAAAAAAAGGCTTGAAGCACGCTCTTCAATTGTTGGATATAAATACTGAAAAAGAAGCCATTTCCCCACTTTTTCCAAGTTGATTTTTCTCTTACTTTATGTCCTCACATTTTTTCTATTGTTTTCTTACGTATTTATCGTTTTAAATTACCGATACACATACAGCCATTTACAAGCCACAAACAGGGCCACCAACCGACGATCTCCTGCGCCACGAAGTACCAAAGCTAGGCATATCAGGGAGCGCGGCCATGGTAACCGGCTATTTGGTAAGAGTGCGTCATTCGCCTTCTCCTCCTCTCGTTGTTTACCAAATCCCTGTTTTTAAACTCTCCCACTTTCTTACTCTGCCTCCTTCAAACTCTTCCTCTTTGAGCAACTTATCTGTAATGTGATGTTCACCAAAAATAAAAGATTTCTGGGGTGTTAATAAAAATCAAAGCCTATTCAAGACTTTTAGCAGTACATGCACGTACGCTTTCCGCATGTGCTTGTTAAGATAGGATAGGATACGCACGGAGGGGAGCCGGCACCAAACATGAGGTTGTTGTACCTACGTCTCACGAGAGGGCGCCCCCGGGAGGGAGGATTGAAGGGAGATGATACACCGAGCGGCCGGAACAAGGAGCGATGGCTCAACAATGACAAGATCCCTATAGTTTCCAGATTGAAGCACTCCTACACTGGGGCAGGCAGACCAGGGCCTCCGCCCTACAAAGGGTCCAACGTCCCTCCCAGGAGCAGTACATATGTCGGCATCTAGTCGAAGTCGGGGAACAGAGATAGTCACTTTAAACATATTTTTTCCTGCCACGCTGTACCGATGACCATCTCCAACATTTCCAATCCTGAAAGAAACCAACGAGAAGAATTTGGAATGAAATGACGATAGGAACGACTCGCAAACAAGGGACAAAAAAATCTGGGGCTGAAGAAAACCTACGTATAATTCGCCCGGCGAGCCATGAGAAACCCCGACAAGAAATATCGGTTAGGTTGGACGGCCTCGGGAAGAGAAACCGCTTTCTCCCAAATACGGCCCGGGCCACAAACAAATCCACCCCAGTCATGCCGCTCGGTATGCGATCAGAATTATACAATTTCTCGTGGTACTTGACTTAAGTATAGCAACATTAGAAATGAAGAATTCTTTTGGCTTTTTAAATATTCTTCCGTTTAAAATGATGTAAACAACAAAGCAATAATATTATATTTATAAACTGTTATGTTACATTTGTAAACAAGTTCAGCAATAAGAGAGATACGGCTATGAAGGAGAATTCATAAAGAGAATTTTTTCAAACGTGAATTTTGCCCGCAAGGTATTCCAGTCATGCAGTTGTTGTATATCATTCACAATAAACGCCGGAAATATTTGGGTAAATACTATTTGTGTGCTGAGATTATATGACTTTTATTAATTTAATTACTGAATACTCAAAATGAATACAATCTAAGCTATCGATTCTCTCAAGATAAGCTATTAACCTGTGATTATATGCATTAAAGAATATGCAGTGTTCGGTAAATGTTCTTGTGATATTTAAAGATCACATGCCTTAGGGAGAGAAGATCTGATATGCATTTTGAATGAAATATGAGGATAAATTATTTCGTCCCTATACAGGAAAGAGATGGTAACGACGCAAGCCATTAAGGTACACATGATTGAAAAATGCCAAGGGCTGACAGCCACATCAATAGCCCAATAAGGGTTGATAGACATGAAGCATTACTGACCCGACGTGCAGCGGTGTCAAGAGGCGAAGCTGGTTGAGAGTGTGAGGGAAAACCAAGCTGAATGAATAGTTGCCCAAAGGCACGCTTTCCGCTCTTCAACAAGCCGTAATGAGGTCTCTGAGGTGGCCAAATGTTAACCCAACTCACCAAAAGGCAAACCTGTCTGAATGAATGGAGCTTCAGCTCCAAGGCAGCTTGACCTGTTTCCAATTTAAGTTCCAGCTATGAACCACATCACTGTGATGTGCAGAAGTGCTAAATACAGCGCAATATCCATATCATCTCATCACAGCCCCCTTCGGTCGCGGGATGCATGAATGTTTCACATAGTCATCAGGTTGAAGATTTTAGCATAAACATCTTCGAAGAGTTTCAAAAAGTTGTCATATACTAGTTCTAAAATGGTCGCATTTAGTACCGCGCGTTCCTGCGTTAACCAAAAGAAACGCGCTGCATCTTTTCCGCCGCTGTTTGAGCTATTGATCAGGTCCAAAGTGCAGCAGTAAGAAACACATGCAGTTAATTATATCACGTCACTCAGATGTGGAAAAGCTCAGTTGATATTTAGCGGTTTCCGCCATAGTTATTGATTAAGGTGCTTAGTTTGGTTTTCAACGATGTAGACTTTGTTTTTTTACGTTTAGTGGGCTCGTGATTCCCAAGGCCTGGTGCACGAATGTAAGCGCACTTGTTGTGTTCGTATAGGGGCTGTTTAAATAATTCCTCAAGACTGAAATTTGTAGATCCCTAAAATACTTGAAACGCTTACCGCAGAAATCAACAAGTTCAACAGTTACAAATTTCCATTTTTGTGTTTATGCTGTTAAGTAGGTCCGTGGATCGTTTACTATAGAAAGGAAACCCTTCCGCTCGGTAGAACGGGCCTGTTAATGCCTTCAGTTTTCTATTTACTGCAGATAGGGAAAGTTTAATCTAGTTCTTCGCCTCAACTATTAAATTAGGAAATATGGGCAGACCTCTTCTGAAATAGACGGTTCAGATGTTTCCAGTCATGTCAAAAAAAAAAAAAAAAAAAAAATAATGAGCACAATAATAATTTGTTAAAATTACACTCACAAAATGCTCTAAATATTAGTATATCAATGCGTTTACAAATACAATAGCGTCATATTGTTTGCACATAGTTTATTATTATTATTACTATTATTATTATTATCTTCTTCTTCTTCTTCTTCTTATTATTATTATCTTCTTCTTATTATTATTATTATTATTATTATCATCATCATCATTGCAGCTCGATAGCGGCACAGAATGGAAGTTAGCGGAGCATGGTATATAGTTGTGATGTGTTGACAATGCAGAGTGTACATAGTGGTACTAATATAAGGAAAATGGGGTTGTGGCTGCGTGGTAGACAATGATGTTTTCACTAGCAGTGGAAGGCGACTGAAGTTGGGTGGCTGTTAATTAGAAATACTATTTATGTAGTGGAACTAACAGTTTTAATACTTACATCTAACAATTGCTGCTGTGCAACAAGTCAGCAGCACCATTATTCGTTTCATTTTCTCTCAAAATACATAAATTACAATGTACAACATACATTCTTAACGTCTCAAATGAGTCGCTCCACATCACAAGATGTGATAGGACACATCATCGACTATTGGGTAAGATACTTCAACAGCAATTATATCCGTATCAAGACCTCGTAGCACATTTCATATTTCACGCATTTGAAAATCCGACATTTTTTCCAAATACTATCTTTACTTTGTTTTTCACACGGTCTAAAACAGGCTTCACGGACCTCTGATTAATTACTTGCACAGGCTCATCTTTCAGGGCATAAGGCATTTGAATGTTCGATGTTTCCAAATAGGTATGTCTTGTTGTAGATATATCTGTAAAGTTCTTCTATATGAAATGCAAATCTTTGTGCAATCCATTTGAAGCAAGAGATCTTACAATCTTGATTGAAGGGCATGCACTATCATCAAAGGCATTGATTGCCTATAAAACAGTATTGTAATATACTGAAATCATACTGCTGCGTGGAGCCACGCTCTCCAACGCGTTATTATACTACATGTTCATCACATGAGGGGCGTGTAATCGACAATGCAAATCGGTCTCTACCCGGTAGGTATGCAACTGGTGTACGAATAAGTCCCGCTATCGGTCCTCAAGATGCTATCCCAAATTATTATTATGATGATGTTTATTATTATTATTATTCAGCTAGTAATTTCTAGTAAACGGTCTGTTAAAACAGCACATTGCATAATGTATGTTTGTAATAGTACTAAGAGCAAAATTGTGCAACAATGCCCAACTATTTGGTAAATTGTTACTATCAAAATATAATATGTCTTCTGGATAAAGAATATTTAGGCTTTAATCAAAAGTATTGAGCACCTTAAAATTTTATCGAATGCTAAAACTAAATTTTTTCTTTAATCTCGCGCACTCGAAACAAATAACATAAGGATGTGTTTAAGCAAGGGAGGAAATTTGCGTATCTTCGAATGCGATAATTATCCCGGAATCATATCTCAACTGGTTGATATCTAAAAAGTTTTTTAGCGATATCCATCCAAATGGTCCTATCTATTCCGTATCATATATGTTATCCATTACCATGCTTCATTTATAGCAGTAAGGCATTTGTGTATTGCTTTCAGGTCCTTAGAATTTGCCCCCATAACCAGAAAATTGCAGTCACTTTCGATATTATTTTCGATGTTAAACAAAGAGTTGTTTTATCTTTCAGATCTCAGTTCGACTCGGCAGGCCTTAAAACCTAGGCTAATGTATAGCTGCTAATATGTTGACCAAATATTTCTCATTTCCGAAATAACTGCATGCGTACGTAGAACCTGCACTCGCTGAGCAGTGTATATGAACTACAAAAGCACGATTTACGCCTTTATGCAATGCAACTATGTTATCTGTGGAAGAAATGGCGGCGAATAAGCAACACATTGTCTGGAAATGCAATTTACGTTTCCATTACCCCTCATAGCGCAGTAGAGCTGTGACGGTTAAGCGGAGTGAAATTATTAGTTCAGATTACCTTTATATTGCATTTTGTATTCGTACATATTTGCCCTGGAGAGATATGCACCCCTTAACTTTAGTTCGGCCCCATTACCTACACTGCAACCCCCCCCCCCAGTAGCGAGTCGGCAAATCAAAATCAATATGATAAAAACTGTGGCTACTAATAATAATTGAAAAACATTTTCTATGATTGATAATATGATATGATGATATGATAATTGTTTTTCTAGGCATCGTTTTATTCTCTTTGAAACGCACACACATTTTCTCTCATCATCTCTCTTTACTGATACTCCAGCTGTTGCACGAAAGCTCTGTAAAAATACATTATTTTTGTTTAACTGCAATCATTTTATATCTGATTTGTCTGCAAAATAAATGTAGAATTTCCATTCTTAAAGGTGTTAAAATCATTAAAGTATGCTCTATAATTTCAAAACTATGCACAAAGAATGCACTAAAGTGATCAATTTATAGATTATACGTTTCGGTACTTATAATGTACAGTAAAAACCAATAAAAATGCTGATGTATTAGTTTCTTTAAGGTGTTTTTCTTTGTTTAAGGTTGGCACATCAGGTATGTTGCACATCTACCCGGCGTCTAATTCAATTGAAAATGGTAAGCGGAGAAGAATTTTACCTAAGCGGCTAGAAGGCACTTGCTAAATGACCGTCTTCTATTGGTTATATGTCAAAGCTCTGCCACTGAAATCCTAACCAATGAACAGAGGTCGTTTCTGGCTCTGGAACGGAGGAAATTGTGATGGCTTAAAGGAAACATTATGTAGAGTGGTTGAATGAAATTGCCTTGTCAGCTTTATTATATAATATAGCATTTGAAAGGAACAAAGACATGGACAACAATCCCAAAATTAACTGAAGCAAGAAATATCGCAATAAATGGTATTACTAAGTTATTTTTAACGATGGGAGTTACGCTAGATCAACCATATGAAATTAAAATAATTAAAAAGCCACACTTTTGCATTGACTTAAATGGATTGGCTACTTTCTTTAAATTCATTTCATTGCGATACAATTTATGAAAGATGATCCTAATTCCGAATTAATTATGGAAAATTAGAATCAGAATAAAGAATTCACTGCTGTACTTGGAATCCCAATCATTGTCTTCCAGGGCCATTGTTCTCCCATCTCAGCTATGAGAGCGATGCTAGTGTATCAAGAAAATCACGTTTGCTGTTGCACTGATATAACATACTTCATGGATTAATATTTTCAAGGTAAGAATTTAGTTTTAAGGGTGCTAATCTTGGAAACAGTGCTCTGTGCGAGCTTTGGCCAGCGTTCATATGCCCATAGTTTTTGGACTTCATATATGTACAGAGGCATAATAATTATTTACTTTCTATACCTGTTACTGCGCAGTTATTTGTGTAATAATAATAATAAGAATAATAATAGTAATAAAAATATCAATAATACATATAATAATAACAATAACAACAATATCAACCATAACAACAAATACAACAACAATAATAGTAATAATAATAATAATAATAATAATAATAATAATAATAATAATAATAATTATAATAATACTGTTACAAAGGAACCATTATACCACAATTGTGGTATGAAATGGTTAACGAATTTAATATATTTCCCTTATTATGAAACAGTTTGATCTTCCTGCCGATATATTCTCGTCGGAAAACGCACGATGGCAATTCTGTGGGAATGTATGTGAAACAATCCCTGACGTTTGTCCCTAAATTCACAGGAGCAACTTTCACATTCATCATTGTCTCTCCACATCAACACATTTACATGAGCTAAAATTTTTTATTGCTGTTGTTAGCGCGTTGAGTGTTTTGTTGTGAATCGGTACAGGTTCGTCATTCCTGTGTGAACACGAAACAAACGCTACTCATTAAAAGGTATACAAAACGTAGTATCAAATTGCTGTTGTCAGAAGTGCATGAAATCCCCTCAATATTATTTTAAAACGTAATGTTTCGCTCGAATTGAGGCACTCGTTTAGTAATATGAAATAATATTGTTTTTTATGCTTAGAAAATGCTTATGTTGTATTCATACAAAAAACAAAGGTTTAGAATCCTAGCTCAAAATGTTTCTTGCAAGTTTCATACGAACAGAGTTACATAAAACTTCTACACTATTACATTCAATCACTTAGGAAAGTCAGCTTAGAGGTGTCCTAATTCCCATTTAATAAAGTACATTCCGAAGTGCCTCACTGATATTGAAATCAAAATAATTACAATGCAAACGTCAGGTGTAATCAATACCTACTGCAGCAACTTTAGTTACCCATAGCGGCATTTATACATGTTGATGAGCCTTATAAATTGTTGCGTAATAATAGGTAGAACAGGAAATACAGGCATAACGTAATAAATAGTATATTCCAATTTACCCTACATACCTATCATTAAGCATTTCTTGGGTCTTGGTATAAAAATCTCTTAAGCACAAATGTAAACGACAATATGCCTTTGGATAGATGATGCAGTTGTGCAATAGTGTTGAACAACTTGAATCTTCCGTATTCCAGATAACAATGCATTTGAGGCAGACCCACTACCGATGCGGGCAAGTAATTTAGTATTCACATACACGACATTTCTTTAAGCTAAGATCTTGTTTATTTATTTATTTTAATTCGTTCTGTTGTGATTCTATTGGTTCTGCTTGTAATACGACTTATCACTGACTATCCAGTTATTAAATGAAAGTGTATGCTGCACGCGACTTTAAACGAAACTGAAAGAAATATTGGGAACGCAAATTTTGATAACTGTTTCAGCATTGTTCTTCCTCACTGACCCAAGCCACAGCTTTCAATTTAAAATCCGAATTAACTGAGGATTAAACAGGCTTTATAAAACTGGACACTGCAGTACAAACATGTTTAAGTCAGTAGCGTATATGCAGTAAGTATAACAAGCCTTTTTCTGTAATAATGTCATAGAGTACAAAATGCTTGTTGAAGTAACTCCAAAGAAAAAGCACATCAAAGTAATAAAAAAGCCACGGTTATTTCATCCCACGGAATGTGCATAGGTAGTCACGAATTAGCCACTATCAGACACAAGAAACAGAAAAATCGGATGTGTTCCATTCACATAGCTTTCTCTACCTGTTCTGCAAACAAACTATTGTTACAAAATGTAGTTATTTTATCTGCATGATGCTAATCGAGATAAACATTAGCAGAAATTGTATTAAAACTTGCTTCTTTCTAAGCAGAAGGAAATAAGGGAATACACAAGATAAACCGATAGTCGAATCTTTTAAAAGCTGGTTTGCTTTATCGTAATACAAAAGAGAAGAAACGAAAACTCACACCGTTTGAGGAAAATTACAAAATGGAAACCAATAACAAGGAATCTTAGAAACGGTTAAATATACAAAAAAATGTATATGACATAAATTGTGTGTTTTAAAGAATTATACATTTTCTGTTGAGTAAGTTTTTGTCCATTTATTATGGTTTACCAGTTATGCAAATTTCAGCAAATTTTATCCAGGATGAACAGATCTTCAGAATCTATTCCCGGAAGATTCCAGATATACAATCATAATTGTGATGTAAACATCTTTAATATATGGCAATTTAACCAAAATCGATAGAGCCATTTTTAAGAAAAGCAAAATTTCCAAAATTTTTCCATGTAAAGAGTAGTTTTGGGGGGGGGGGGTTCTTGAAATCTTCGTGTTGCATCCTTCGAAGGTACTAAACTTAAATACAAGTTTAGTATTTAACGGTCTTTTAGTTTTGGAGCTATTCTGTCCATATACACAGACATACACTCACACACAGACCTTTTTCTAAAAATGATCTTCTAGACTCAGGGAACCTAAAAACATGTATTTCGACATCGAATTCTTGGATGGTATATAACAGCTTCTCCATACACTGCATACATGAAAAGTTTAAAGTTGCCCACCGTGGTGTAATGGTTACCATGCTGACTTCATATACCCAAGCTCGCGGGTTCAAAACCGGCGGAGGACGATGGACTTTTACGGGTGTAAAAATCCTTAGCATGGCTTCTTTCGGAAGGGAAGTAAAGCCGTTGGTCACGTGTCGTAGATTTACGGCACATAAAAGAACCTCAAGCCTGAGAGAGAGGACTCTGAGCGAAATTAAGCGGTCTTTTACGCCCAATTTAGAATGCGACGCTGAGAACCAGAGTAGTTAAAGAGCGTCCATAAACAACACGCCATTTACATTTTAGAAATTTTAGAGAAAGTACAAATAGGAAATAAGCGATTCTGATTGTAATGGTATGAAAATGCTCGCCATAATTGTTACATTGTATTCAATAATGTAGTTGTATATTCAGAGTAACATTTACTCTAATTCTACAGAACAATATAATGAACCTACTGTACGCCAAAACGTTTAATAATACCTAACTAAAAAAAAAAAGTGTTCTACTGTATTTCTCCCTAATCAAAGATCTTATGACGTAACGCAGTGGGCTAGAGCGTGGAGCATTGGTTCCCGGCCATGAAATGCTCCCGGATAGGGTTGGTACCCACTCCACATCGTGAGGAAAGTGAGGAGCTGCGATAGGCTCCCATGCTGGCCATGATAATCAAAATTCCGATTGTGGGATGTGCGATGCTGGCCACATTATCTCCCCATAGTTCTTGGACGATCGCCCACCTCTGCCCTCGTAAGGGGACGTAAGGTCGGCAGTTGGGTTTGTAGCCGCTGGCTCGTAAGGGCTTTTGGGTACTCTATTATTATTATTATTATTATTATTATTATTATTATTATTATTATTATTATAATCATCATTATTATTATCATCACCATTATTATTATCATCATTATTTATTATTATTATTATTATTATTATTATTATTATTATTATTATTATTAGCTTGCTTTTGTAGCAATTAACGCTCATTACCAGCGTATGCTAAGTACATACTCATATAAAGAGAGAACATTATGTCTAGTGTAACACTAGAAACTGTTCCACCAATATTTGTTGTAACTAAGTGAGAATTTGAAACTTCTTGATGGTTACAGAGGGTACATAGTTTCTAAAATGTTTTAATTAATGGCAAGAGACTGAGTAAAGTAGCTATTCACCGGTTTCGCCCCTGTTCGCTTAATACAAAATTGCCAGGAGTTTCTGATGATAATAAATAGGATTAGGATAAAACACGGACACTGGGACAGAATACCAGACGTTCGCCCTATGCCTTTTACGGGTTTCCAGAAAGGGAGGGGCGAGGGAGAGACCCGAAGGCGACCAGATCCGGATGAAGACGGGTACAAGCACGGACATAATGGGGCGCCTCCGACGCCATGCTAGGCCTACTCATGGGGCTGAGACCCTCAGCGGCCACAAGAGGAAGTCCGCAACACGAAAGCGGGTCCCGATCTAATGTTCCAGACGTTGATGCCAGGTTACAATTCAAATCCACCATTCACCCGTAACAAACCAAAGACATTAACATCCATTCATATGAAAATAAATGTCCATAAACATCAGGGAATTTTTCACGGTTATTAGGAATATTACACTTATTTAATGAAATCGTAATTCCAAAATATTGATTTAATTACAAGCCTCTAAGCCTTAATTACTAGACATACCTCAATCTCCAATTTTCTGAATAATGTATCATTATGCTTGAGCGCAATACCGTTTCGACCTATCGTTCAGCGTAACTCTCGGGTCTCGAGAGGACTAGAACACAGGGAATAATCAAGACAGGTGATCGACTTGTATAGTTTGCGATGGATCTCGTCTGGAGCAAGAATATGTGACAAATTTCTAAAGATGAACTTAAGTTTTAGTCTAGAGCGATATTGTACAGTTTTTCAGATATAAGCTTTTGCTATTCTGAGCTGTCCTAATATAGGTTAGAGAAAGGATTTTTGACAGTATTTAACGCCCGCTTTTACCATGGCACCGCAGGCGAAGAGAAAGGATGCCATGGTAAGCAGGTCCTCATCCTCACAGACCGTCAAAGTGCTCTCAGAGCTCTTTTCTCAGGCCGAGGTACATCAAAACTGGTTTGGAGTTGCGTTCAATCTTTGAATGTCATTGGCACTAGAAATAGCCTGAAGCTACGATGGGTACCAGGAAATCAAGGGATTAAGGGAAATGAAAAAGCAGATTACTTATATAGTAAAAAAAGGTAGCGGAAGTCCCCTTTTTCTGGACCGGAACTTGAGGTCGGAGTAAGCACTAGTTAAAGTATGGGTAAAAAAGGAAGCACTTAGCTAGCTGCCAAACTTACACCGGGCAAAAACTAGCTAGGAGGCTAGTTAAGACACCTAACAACGTCTTATCTAGGACTCTCTTATGGCTAGATAGACGAAGGCTTAAAACAGCTGATTGCATAGATTACTAGACAAATACTTTGATAATTCTTACCTTAATATATATCCACTCCAGCTAGATAATGTTTCTCTCCTTCGTCTAGCAGTTTTTCTCAAACATATTGCACAATATGCTACCTGATGTTTTCTGCACGGCCATAACTGCGCCGTAAAATGAAACATGCCTGTCAATATGACTATCCATTTTTCTGTCACGTGCACAGAAGGCATTGGTACTCATTAGACATTAAAACCGGTGGTTAGTGCTATAGAAATGCAAGCACAGACATTAAATACTCAAATAAACGTATTTAAACCTCCATAACCATTTCTTTCTCTCCAAAAATTAAGTTTTAGATAACACTAAGAATGAGTATTTCGGCAGGTAAAACCGTGATGATTCCTCCATTTGTTATCAGTCTTGTGCAAGTGATCTCGTCATTCGTTATTCACTAGGCCTGCCACTCTGCGTTACGCCACTCCCAACACTCCCGTCACGCTCTCTGCGGAAAACAAACACGTATAGATTGTATGTGCCAAGTCTATTTGAAGGTACTAGCCAATCTAAAAACATACTAATCCTAAGAATTATATTATTAGTCTGCAAATGAAGAAAATATAGATGTAATAGCATTACACTGTCCTCAATTAGTATTACAAATATCAGAACTTATTTCCCAAACAATCTGTATGTTAATTTTCTCAGGGTGTTTATAGACTGATAAGTAAAACAGTCAGGTAAAACATCAACTTTCAAAACGCTTTCACCTAGAAGTAATCAATAAATGCGTTTTGTTTGGTTGTTCATCCTGGCGTAAGATAGAGAAAGTTGCCTTCGTGCGGAATGGCGTTAGGAATATTTGTGTTTGTATTACCGTTTAAGAAAATATCTTCTTTGAACGGTGTATTTTCTCTGAGTTCCATGGTAGACATATCTAAATGCTGAATTTCCCAGCTAAAAGAGAAGGGTCAAATGCGTAAACAGATGTAGAGGCAGGATCAGTGATTCGCAACCCGTTTGACACAAACACGTCTGTAAACAATTTGTATTATTTACATAAAGTAATTGGTTCTGCCACTGGGATTGTGAACGCTTAATCCTTTATCAACAAATGTGTCCTCTCAGTACGATATAGCATGCCACGTAAATACACAACGCCGATTCAATTTTGTTTTATTGGCTTCACGTTAGATATTGTAACGGTTGAAGAATAAAATTAGATTCTGGAGTAAAAAATAAAATGGAGGTAGTAAGATATAAATACTCTCCAAATGAGGGTAGTATTTTAACCAGAGGGCACAGAACACTCCTTTTACGGCGTGGAAATCGCAAAAATTTACTTCTCAAGCTTATAGCTTCAATTACTGGCTTACCCAAAACTAAATACTTCCAAAAACATTATATATTACGTGATCCTGGATTTCTTCTCCTGCTATCGCTTATTTTATCTATGCAATCTGTTGTTATGGTAATATGTTCTAATTCATGTTAATCGAATTAAACCTTTGCACAATGAGGAGAGAACAAACGGAATCGACAGTCTAATGTTTAAAAACAGCGTCACTAAATGGTGGCCTCTTTCCATTACATCGCGAAAAACAGCTGAATAGTAACAGCACGTTTAAATGACTAAGCACTGAAAAATGCAAACTAATATTAATGAATATCTCAAAAACTCCGAAAGCTTAAAAGTATTGTTAGAAATAAATTGTGATTGTTGTGTATTGTATCTTGCTCTATTTCTTATAGTATACCAACATTACAAAATTATAAAGAAACGCCTTACCAATGATGATTTCGCGGACATTTACTAAAACTTCAAGACATGCAATTGACACACACTCCACAGGGCATTTTTCTTGGCGTGCTTTTCTGCGTTCAGAGCATGTCAAAACGGATATTTCCGGTGAATATTTCAACGTCAGTTTTTTGGATGGAGTATAACACTTTCGCTACTTATGTAAGTAGTACTTAGTAGAGAGGTTGAGAGAGAAAAATAAATGTTTCTCACACACCAGTGATTTTTAAACTCTCTCAGATGTCCCCCCACCCTTTTACGAACTCTGAAATATCTGTATTCCCGTGTATAATGCACTTTTTGTTTCATAAAATACTTTTAGTTGTGATTGGTGTGTGATAACGGAGAAGATTTTAATGTTCATATGTTTGAAATACGTAACAAATTATAAGAGAACTATAGCATGTAGTCTGAAACAAAATGGGTGCTTTCATGACACATCAAAGATTGGATTTTCCACGCCATTTCGAATTATGAAATATTGTAATTGATATGCTGCAAACAATTTAAATACACCGCAAGTTTTGTTTCATTATTCAGAAAACATCAATAGAAATAGTCAAGTGTTTATGTCACCGAGAGGCAAAGTTGTCATTTTAGTGCAACATCATAAAATCTGCACGTAGGTTATTTGAATAATATATGAGGTGGACAGCCTTTTAAATCTTAAATTAGGATTTTAGCACCACCAAAATAGGTTTCACATTCACGTTAAGCAGTGAGATATTCGCTTTGGATTTTAATTTTCAAAATGATGGTCTTGCTCTTATTTTCAATAGCCCACTTATACAACGAGATTCTCTTTTTTCTCCTTTTTGAGTAAACTAAAATTGTTTTATCACAACATTTTCAGGTTTCTATTTCCCCTCCCACTAACCTTCTTGTGTGATAAGTGTTTACCTCCTTTAAGTATTTAAAGCTCAATCAATTGTTTTTAATTTGTAACATTTTTATTTAGAGTTACATTTTACTAAAGCAAACTACAGATCTATAAGTTTCACAGAAAAAAACCATAGTTCTGTTATTTATAACTTCCCATTGCATTTCTTATTTAAAACTCTGCTGTGTTCCATTCACACGACTTTTTCTACCTGTTCTGCAACCAAACTATTCCTACAAAATATTTTTATTTTATCTACATTATGCTAATCGAGATAAACATTACCAGAAATGGTCTTATTATTTGCTCCCTTTTAATTAGAGGAGAAATAAGAGAATACACCAGGATAAAGCGATACTAAAATCTTTTAAATTCTGCCGCTATGCGATCGATTTTTTTTTTAAAGCTTTTTGCTGCTTGACTACCGTTTCTTTTTGTTGTTTTCTTCCGATACACACACATATACACATTTCACAAACATATAAACGCCCATGCCCAAGTCGGGACTCGAACCCACTATGCCCTAGACCACGAAGCACCAAAGCGAGACACTTTAGCGAGCGCGGCCATGGGGGCCGGTACTTTGAGTTTTAATTCTCATTCCATGGCCAAGAGTAAAACAGAACAGATATGACACGGATGTGGACTTACTGTTTGATAAAATTTTAAGTATTTTAAAACGGAAACTAATAACAGGAAATATCTCGGAAATGGTTAGCTCTTCAAGAAACTGTAAATCACACTAAGTGTGCATTTCTGTAGTAAGCCTTTGTCTATCTCTTATGGTTTACGAGTTATGCAAACGTCATTCTGAATGAAGAAAATTTCAGGGACTATTCCTAATAAATTCAGAATATAAATTTTATTTGCCATGTAAAATTTCTTAATATATGGAACTTTAACAAAAATCGTTACATCTATTTTCAGGAAATTGAAAATTCGGAAAATGTTTCATATAAAGGGTGGTTTGGATAATTTTCCTAAAAATGTGTGAGTTGCATCCCTTCACTTTAGTGGTCTTTCGTCTATGAGTTATGCTGTCCAAAGACAAACATGGTCTTTTTCTACATTTTTTGGGCTCAGGTTTAAATCCCGGTATAAAATTTTAGGTGAAGCCCAATTCCTTCCCTTTTTTTTTTTTTTTTTTTGTAGTGTTTAACGCCCGATTTTACTACTTGTGGCACCGCAGGCAATAACACTGGTGATACATGGAATGAACATGGAGCTCCGGGGGAATGCGATGGCGGGGGATACCGTACAACCCCGAGAAAACTCGCCTCTGCGCTCCTTTGTCCAGCACAAATCTCACATGCGGTCACTTGGGATCGAACCCAAGTGGCGATGAGAGGCGAGTCGAAGCACTCGTCCACGGCGCGGCCCCTATTCTGTCTACTACTGCAACTTGATGTGCATATAATAAATTTCAGAACTCTTTGTTTTGCTACATTATATTATTGTGGCGTAAAATAAGCAAAAGGGTTGAAGAAAGGAGGCTTAGTAAAGCCAATTGGAATAACAATATTTTATATAGTCCATGATTTCAAAATGATTTGAACTTACAGTTAATGAAAACACAATTCTGAAAATTAAATGAAGCAAGTGCTGTATTTTCCTTAGAGTAAACAATGTGTGAGACATGGAAGATGTAGAGGTCGATGTAGAAGGTAAGTTGCGTAGTCTATTGACTATGGTCGAATGATGTTCTTCGTTAATTTCTGTATATGGTTTCAAGGAGGATGTCTTGGAATCCCCGTTATCTTAATCAGCTGTTGCTCTTGGATTCCGACATGAGTCATACGTGATGCAATTGTAGATCGATTAGAGTGGTTAGCTTTTTTTTTTGTTTTTTTTTATTTTATTTATTGTTAAGTCCAGCTTTTTGTGCGGATATTTTAGTCCATTTTGTAAAAGTAGTGTTACTCAGTGTTTTTATACCACTGCCCAGATTTCTGGTAGAAAGGAAGAAACATCTGCTTTTAGTTTGGTGGACGTTTGCTTACTAACAATCTGTATAAACGTACAGGACACTTGTCAAGATGTGTGAGGTTACCTATAAGCCATTTAGTGTCTGTTAGTTTACTATCTACACCTTGACAAGTTTTAGAAAATATTGGACTGTAAGCAATTTCCCCTGATGCAGTACCGTCATTTTTAATTCATCTTGAAAGTAGTGTGTTAAGCATCTCACCCCTTCACCTCCTCACCTTCTAGAGATGCGGTAAGAAGAAACTTCATTTGTAACCCCATTGGGGTCTTTTCATCGCATGTAGATATTAGTGCATTATATTCATCTTGTGCTATATTAATTTTGTTTAAATGCTAGAGCACTAACCTTTTTCTTCTGTGGCAGTTTTTGCTCTTGACAATCCTCGCACCTCTTGCACCTTTGAATTCCATATCTGAAAAAGGATTCATTGTGCTTCCTGTTCTAAGGAGTATTTCTCCTGAATCACGTTCCACATCGTTTTGACGGAGGATTCCTTGTACTCGTCTCCATTGCACTCCCTCATATTCATTGTCCGGTCTTTCAAAATTGTGGCAATCTCCTGATTTGAAGTGTCTGGGAAGAGACCATGGCCTCGCTGCTTACGGAATTCCTTGAACTCGTTCCACACACTCTCACTCTCTCTCTCTCTCTCTCTCTCTCTAGTATTCTACGACTTTGAGTCTTAAATAATTAATATGTCTATTTCAGCGAAAGGCGTTTCCCCAGAACGTTTTGGAGCTTTCACCAATATGTACGGGGATGTCACTGCGCACTAATACTATTATTATGAGACGAACATTAGTTCAAAGAGAAAACAAATGGACGTGGAAGAGATACATTTAGAGAAACAATTGGACGCGGGTGTGATAAAAAACGATTAAAATGTAGAGATAATGAGTTCCGATTGGTTGAAACTTTACGTGCCAATATACTGGATCACATACACCCTACGATCACGTGTCATGAACGAAAAATTAGCGAAAATAAGTTTGCACTATAGAAAAGTAAAGTTCCACTGAATTCGATGCTGATTCCAGAATAATCAAGAAACCACACTATGACCTCCTTCCCCCACCCAACTTACAGTGATTTTCTTTTGGGGGGAAGTATTAAAATTACTTGGAGGGACTGTGGTTTGAGGATAACAACACAGTGATCACATTTGATCAGGAATAAGTCCGTACTGAACCAAACAATTTTTGGGAAAGGGGAATAAAATACTTGTCAAAACGCTGAAAAGAATGTATAGAAGCCAATGTTTTACTACTTTGAGTAACAACAGGAAAATCCGCCAGCTCTCATTACAGTATTTTCCTAAAGCCGTCTCGTTCATATTTGAAACATCTTTGTAATTAATCGTGTATTCAACTTGCACCCTTATGTATTTTAAAGCCGTCTGTACATTGTTAATGTTAGATATTGTAGTAGCTAAGAGAGGAGAGAGCTGGCGCAGGGGCTAATGCGCATATATGGGAGAGATAGGGAATTCACAGAGGAGCCAGGCCCACGGCAGGGCTAGTGCGCATAAATGAGAGGAATATGGAATTCAACGGGGCATACTGGTTGGAGAGGGGAACCTAACCTAGGCTCAGAGAGTTAGACGTATTTTTTAATCCTTTAAGATCCTTTTTAAGATCATTTGCTGCGTTTTAAAATTATTGTTATTGCTTTCCCAGGTTTCGGAAATGTTACAACGATCTTATTGCAATCTGGGTGATGTTTGAAAACCTTTTTACATTATTTTTGCAATGCTTTCTGGTGTTTTATAGCATTTTTACAGCCATTTTTTAATGATTTGGGAATATTTTTCAGTGATTGTACAGCTTTCACATGCATTTTTAGGTATTTTAAGGTAATTTTAGTGTTGCCACAGTTGTTTCGAGTGCTTTTAATGACTTTCCATATAATTCAGGGGGAGGGGGTGTTTAGGACTCTAGGAAAGCTTTTGCAGGGTATTTATCAGGTATTTTAACTCATTTTTTTAGTCACTTCGAACCATTATGAAGCTTATTTAGGACCCTAAAACAGGTATTTTGGGCTTTTGCAATGGCTTTTTTGCTTATTTTTTACATTATTTTGGAGTGTTTTCTAATGCATATATTTTAGGACCATTTTTCGATGGTTGCAATGATTTTACGTGCAGTTTTGGGGGAGTAAAAATCCCATTTTAGTGAAGGCACAGCTGTTTCGAATGCTTGTTAATGACATTCCATGTCAATTGGAGTGTGTTTAGGACTCTAGTACAGCTAGCTTTAGGGTATTGATCCGACATGTTAGCTCTATTCCAGCATATAGAACCCTTTTAATGGTCTATAGGGCTCTAAAACATATATTTAGCCCTTTTCAGGCGTTTTGCTAAAGCTTTAAAGAAGTTGCAGTCTTTTATAATGGTTTTTAACATTTTTATGCGTATTTTAGCACATTTTGAATTTATGTTGCAGTATTTTACATTTCTTTGTGGTGCTTTTGGTCTCCTTACAGATAATTTATGTATTTTAAGGTATTCAGAACTATAAGACAGTTTTAAGACCTTAGGCAGTAGGTATTTCAACTCAATCTGAATGTATTCTTTGGAATCTTTTAAGAACTATGTGACAGCAACGATGGTTTACTGCCGATATTTTTAAGTACTATTAGGACTACTTTAAGAGTATTTGAGGCAATGTCCTTTTCATGATGCCTTGCAGTCCTTTTCTTATGTTTAAAATTAATTTGTGGAATTTTACGACTTTTATGTCGTTTCTGCAACCATTTTCTACAATTCTGCAATAATTTCTGTCATCGCTCCAATGTTTCTGACGTTTTTACAATATTTGTTACGTTCTATAGCATTTTCATATGTTGCTGGGCGGTTTGATCACTTTTATAGCATATCCAGTATTTTACAGTTTTGTCATACTTTCCCCATTTTTGATCTTTAGGATCATATCTGTATTCTGTTTGAGTATTTTTCAGTACTGTAAGAGTCATATTACATCTCTTTTGCAAATTTCTGCATATTTAGATGGTAAGTTGTGAAGCGAGGGGATATGTTTGCATGGTTTTCAGCATTTCTTAGGTTGTAAATCTAACATAACCTAACTTTTCGTTTCTTCAACTTTTTTATTTGTCTTTTTGTTTTATGCTTCTATTTCGAGACTGACATTAGAAGAATGGTCTAAGCCTTTGTCGAAGTTTTACTGTTAAGTGAACATTACGTTCCTTTGTGTTTTATTCGTCTTTTCTTGTTTTATTTTATTTCGTCTAAGCTAACGCTAGAATAATAATCCTGGCCCTTTTTTGAGGTGATCGTCAAAGTTTTTGAGTTATTGTTGGTATTTTCAGCTTTTATTTTATTTCTTTTTCATAAAGATAACAAACAGGGGAAACAGCTGTCACAGAGTCCTAAACACCCCTCAAATGACATGAAATGTCATTAACAAGCATTCGAATTAGCTGTGCCATCACTAAAATGGGATTTTATTACCCCAATAAAATGCACGTGAAATCATTGCAATCATTGAAAAATAGTCCCCAAAGTACTAAAAATATCTGCAAAAAAAGGTAAAAAAACATTAGAAACGCTGCAAAATAAGGTAAAATATGAGCAGAAACCCATTGCAAAAGTCTAAAATACTTGATTTAGAGTTCAAAACACCTTCAAAATGGCTCAAGGGAGTGGAAAAAGAGCTAAAATGCCTGATGAATACTTAGCGACTAAGCCAATGACCTTGAAAAGGACTTAAAGGGTTAAAAATACAACTAATACTCTGAACAGAGGTTAGCTTTCCTTCTACCTCTAGCATGCCACGTTGAATTCCCTATCCCATTTATGCGCATTAGCGCTAGCCCTGCTCTCTCGCTAGGGTCTCGCTCCTCCTTGAATTCACTATTTTTCCCATGTATGCGCATTAGCTCCTACGCCAGTCCTCTCCTTTCTTAACTACTTATTTCGTACATAACTCATTCATTTATTTTATCAGATCCTTTCCTTTTCCTTCCAAATAAATTTTCTATGCCATCCAGTGTAAACTGTAAACGTCCTCCAGGTGCCTCCCAGTTTATTTATACAGTGTTCCGGCATAATTGTTTTGTATTTAATCTAGATATACTAAGCATAATTCAAATACCAGACGGAGTCGTTTGGCGTTTTTAATTTTTTTATGAGAATACAGTACAAAGTATTTCAGTTTCAGTTGTTCATTAAACTCATCTTGCACATCTAACTCTGGTTTAATTTTCATGATTAGCGATCAACTAAATTAAATAGATAAAATGTTACACTACAACTTCGAGTTATATGAAAAAATGTAAAAATCATAACACTGCCCTTTAGGCATTTCTGTCACGTATTAGAAAACATTGTATTAGACATGGTCTTTACATACAGCCTAAACAGCTTCCTAAGAAAACAATGCATTCCTTCTACATCCGGTTTTAATATGAGAGTTTAATGTATTTTGGAAAATTTTTGCTAAAATAATTTGCTACTTTATTCAAACTGATGAACTATGACGGAGATGGTGCTACTATACTGTGGATGCTTTGATGTATACACAATGAACGTCATATATCCAGATGTAGCACGGACGGGTGGTTGCAGTCGTTAAGGCACGCACTGGGGGAAGGGCTGGTTCGCAGTTTCCCTGCTGAATTATCATTCTTCAGGTACCTATCATGAGTTCCCGCTAGTGTCATTAAATGTTACATTGCTAAACTCCACTTTTTAAGGCTATGAAACCAGCAAAATCTTAACAAAGGCGAAGATTATACATAGAAATAATTAACTGCAACTTCTGTGATATTTACACAACACATACATTTATCAAAGTAATCCTTGAGAAAAATATAAAATACAACATTAATTAGAAGTTGGTATAAAAATTTCTGAGCGGTTGCATTTGTGGGACGCATACGAGAGGTCGTGGATTCGCTTCCCGTGACCCGCTTACCTGACCCATGGGTTTTATCGGGGTTTCCTTGTGTCGCTAGCAAATGTACGGTAGGTTTATTCATCCCCCAAATTTCCTGTCCCTCCATTTCGTTTCCATTGTCATTACATTCATCCTTCATGCCGTTGGTTACTTTCAGGGTAGGAAGTGTCGGCGATGGCAATTGGTGCTATGTGGCAAGGAAAAAAGATTGCTCTTTGTGACTTACCTCCATCCCCCGACTTCAGCTGGTTGCTGGGATGAGAACCAGTCCGATGGGCCCTATGTGGGGTCTGCCTGTTCAGCAGTCGGGGTGCTTCAATCTGGAAACTATAGGGACCCCGTCATTTCTGTCATCGCTCCTGGTTTCAGCCGCCCGATGAATACTTTCGTCACATGGAACGTAGTTACAGTAACCTAATTTCGGTGTCGAGTATCTTCCGACACATTAAATCCTATTCTATCATATACTTTACTATCCTGTCACATAGCAATCCGCTCTTAAAAGATTGTACTATCTCTAAAAGCCAATTTTTTTAGCTATCCCATTATACGTACAGGAAAGTATGTAATATAACAATGTGTGCAACTGTTTATCTCGATTAATATGAAATATCAAAATAGCCGTTTTAGTAATATTTTGTGCACGAGTGAGTAGTGAAAGTCATGAGAGTACAACACATATTTTTTAAATATGCATTGCCACTGATGTATGATTTAAACTTACGATAATCTAAGGTTGAGCTGCTAATGGGAAATAATTCATTGAAAGCATTGACAATTCTTGTGGCATTTTAATAACTCTGTAGAGTGCAAAACCCATTTAGAACACAGTTTCATGTATTATTCCAAAAAATTTGTTTCACTACATGATGGCAAAACAGTTTCGTAAACACAAAAACTTGAACAATATATGCAAATTAAAAAATCCGTAATAGCATGTGCTATCCTTGCATCTTAAAAAGTCAAACCCTTCTCTCTGTTATTTTAGATACTAAAAATGATTCTGATGATGGGTAAAATAATTTTTGAAGTCATTATACATTAATTAAAGTTTTAAGGTTTGGAGCCATCTAGAGGTCAAATCGTTTCGAAGCATTTACATTTTTGTAGCTTCTTTCAGCAGAGGTTTTTAACTGATAGTCTTAGTTCTATTTTAATTCACGGACAGGGTGTTTTCGTAATAAGTAATACACTAAATGTATGCACAATACTCTCATCGCGTCAAATAAGACCATATCTTACAATTAGGCCTAGGATTTGAGGAGAAGAATACTATCATAAATAAGTAGCTTGCTTTAGGTATTTTTTGGGAGCACGCGCTCCTCGAAATCCGAGTCATACATTTCGGGGACATTTTCTCTTTCCACCTAGGAACTATTTATCAGCCACAATTTCACGCAATCGTCCTTTCTTCTTCAAAAAAATGTTGGATTACTCCAGTACTAAGTTTAATCTCTCAGGTTGCTCTTCCTGACCTATAATGCAGTCATTTCGACACTTAGAATACAAAATGTATGAATCTACTATAGATACATTATTTGTAGTAATTCGGGTGGCATTGAAGAGATAAAAGTGAGTTTCAAATGTATTAAAGATAGACCTTTGATTTTTGTGCAACGCATTACTGGCAATAATTCATATATAAATATTCATACAAATAAGGTACTTTTATTCTGGGTATATTAGTTAATTAATTTATTCGATTTAAGTAGCAAAAATTAAACTATGTTCTTCTATAGACATTGAGATACATGTGCCATTATTTTAAAAGTACATTCATAAATAATGTTGTAACAAAATTTTTGGTTGAAATTTTCTAGAGTGGATAGTGTCTTTTAAACACCTATTTTATATCAAAATGTGATTGAACCACAAAACAGCCCATGATTACACTAATTAACGTTCTAAACTAATTTATGGTAAGTATCAAAACTCCACACAAATATTTCGTTAAACATATTCTGCAGTAATTTGCGAACAATTTTCAGACCTCTAACTGCATTTTTGTGGGAGAAGATAGATTTTCAATATGAGAAAGTAACCAAGAAACTGAACCTATTAAAAATGACTCAACGGTTTTGATATAAAGACTCATATAACCAGCGCAACCCTTTAAAATGGCGTCCAAAACAGGTGTTACATGCAACCTAGGAGAATCAAAAATTGCAAATATGCAGTTTAAAGTACAGTAATGTTTTACACCAACATTCAGAAATGGATATATTTGACCATAATTGATAAAAACAACACTTTTGTGTTCCCTTAAAGCTGTATTAAATTCCACGTTACTAAGAAAGTGAGACAAGAGCTGTATTTTGTGCTAGAAAAAAGTAGTACTAATTGGCTCATTAAGCATATGTAGCTTTCTCAATTAGCTTTCGCAAACTATTTAGTTTCATTACTAACAGTCAAAATCCTTAAAATACAATTTCAGTATATGAAGTAAAGAATTAAGGGAAGTCAGTATGAAAATTAGCAGCGGTAAACCTAATCCATGGTGATACGCAAAGAAATATAAAATAAGAATAGAAGAGGAGCAAAGAGAACAAGTAGCAAATTTTAAATATTTGGGCTCTATTATTAGAACTGATGGAAGAATTGATGTTTCTATTGCATAGCAGCAAAAGAATGACTACGTGAGGCTTTAAATATAAACTTTATTAAGAAGAAGTAATCGCAAAAGAGCTAAATCGACAGTGTGTAAAGAAAACTATATTCTAACATTAATATATGGTTCTGAAACTTGACCATTTACATCTAAACATAAAACTACGAACAAATAAAAGCAGATATCTAATGAGCAAAGAAGGAAAAACAGAGATTGGATTAGAAATCAGATAACTAGAATGAGCCCAAAACTTCAACCTTTGCAAAAACAAACAGATCCTCCCAATTGAGGTCTTTCGGCCATACACAAGGAATGGACGAGGAAAGAAATCCCCTGAAAAGTGTGACAAGCCAGAATGGAGAGAAAGAGACCAAAGGGACGATCTAGAAAAACCTGGGATGAATGGATGAAAGACATCTTGAAAGTAAAGGGACTAGATACAAGCGAACCAACGAGCATTATGAGAGACCGTAAAAAATAGAAAAACCTCGACACGTGACGGTAGAAGAGGATCGATTAAGCAAGTAAGGGTGAAATTTGTATTGTTAATACCAGAAGTTCAAACTCTAGTTCTACGTACTTCTGGAGAACAATTTAAATTAGTATTCTCGACTCTTCGTATAGTTACAGGAAAACAGTACATTGCAACAGGAAGAAAAAGTTTAAACTTTACGGTCAGACTGACCAATGATACTGTGAATGAAATTATATGACAAGCACTGAAGATGCAATGCTCTCCTAATATTCACCTAAAAAGAAAGAATAATAAAGCCTTTTGGAGAAACGGCGATGAAAACTGAAGTTAATTTTTATGTTTTGTATTTATTTTGTATTTATTTCCTTCTGTCTTTAAGTACTGTGCAGGCATTCGGCATCGTTTGATATAAAAATGGTATGATTACATACTTTGTCAGTGAAAATTACATATTTATTTTATAGGTCTTCAAGTCTAAAAATTTTTGTATAGAATATAAAGGATTTACAACCAACCATGCATATGCTCTGGACTTAAAAAGTTTTCTTATGTAAGAATTTGATATATTCTGGCAGCTTATTGTATAATTTTATATCTAAGTACATATAAATATTTTGAAAGTTTGTTATTTTCAAATAAAGAATATTTATATTTGATTTTATCTTTGTATTATAATTATGCATATCTCTTCTTAATATTTGGCTTTAAAAAAGTTGTGTACATAAACTAAAGCATCTAAAATATAAAGATTGTAAATTTTTAAAATGCCTAACACAATAAAGAGTAGTCTACATGGACTTTTATAGCAAAAATGTTAAGTGTGGTGGTATAAAAAAGATTGCATGAGCTATAAAGTAAGTGTAATAAAGTTGTAAATCTTTAAGCTATAGAAAATTTAATAATTTTATTTTCTGGGTATAATTTTCTAAGCTACATTTTTTCAAACTTTGTCCTATATAACGAAAGATAAGCACCAAGTTCTCTAATGAATGTTGGACTGTTTGCTTTAGAATACAGGAGCAATCGACGGTCAGTGTGTAAGAAAAGCTGAACATTTCATTATTTTAATAGAGGTTTCCTTGGCCATCCCTTCCTACTCTTCAACAGCAGGAGACATGTTAACTTTGAGGAACGTTAGCAATTATCAGTCGGGATTGTGCACTCTAATAGGCATACATAAGCGTTAATATGAAACTATTTGTCAGCTTGGAGCAGTAAAAACAAATGAAAGCAACTAAGAATCCTATATAGATCTCTTGATTCGGCATTTTTCTAATGTTAACATGATAGATAGATCGTTGTTCACGTAAGCTACCTGAGAAATTCTAAATTGTTAGTTGTCGGGAGGGGAATGTTTGAAATAGCAATTGTTAAATCCTGAAACTTAGATTTGGAGGGATAGTCTAGCACTTCTAACTTCCTCTACTTTGTACATAGTGCGAAGGTAGTGAAGGTATTGCCTTTCACCCAAAAATTGAATACCGAGATTTCACTGGAAATATACGTTTTAGGATCTCCTGTGTCCAAAATATCATTGTGGTGTGAACACGATAACTCAAATATGAAAAGCCGGTGGAATACCAAACTGGATATTTAAGTTCAGCATCTTCCAAGGATGCAACACAAAGATTTTCAGAAAAATCATTACCCCAGACTACCCTTTTCAGTGAGCATTGTGCGAAATTTTCAATTTCTAAAAAAAATGATATAACGATGTTAATTAAAATGCCCTATATTAAAAATATTTACCAGGAAAATAAAACGTATATCCTCAGTTTCTTGAAAATAGACCCCCTAAAGTCCTCTTCAGTCTGAATGACTTTTCCATAGCTGATAAACCGTAACAGAAGGACAAAAACTTACCACACAAGAAATCTAAACTTCGTTAAAACAGAGAATTTATGCCATACACAGTTTTCTTGTAGAACTAACCATTTCCGAGATAATCCCTGTTATTGGTTTCAGTTTTAAAATACTTTAACTTTTCTCAAACGGTAAGTCCTCATTCGTTTCACTCTCTTTTGTTTTACTCCGGTCCCCTTAGTTTAGTGTACTTTCTTGTTTACCTTCTATTTTTAAGGAATTAAGTAATAAGACCATTTCTGATAAAGTTTACATAGATTACCATGATAGGGATGAAAACATATTGTTTGTAGAATAGTTTGTTTACAGAACAGATAGAGGAATTTGTTTGAACGGAACATAGCAGATTTTTCTAAGTTTTATCGACATTCTTCATCTAGAGCATTTTCACGTTACACTACGGCGTACAGATTTGGCTTAAGGTTGCAGAGCAGGTTTGGTCAGTTAGTGCGGCAAGCAAATGAATTAATAATTGCATAAATTGAAACGAAAAGTAAGGGACGTTCCCTGGCTCATATTTGACACAGAGGTTAGCTTTTGTACGGGAAGGGAAGGGTTTAGGTCAGCTAAGCAAGCTAATGGACAATCGCCACATTGATCAGGGCAATTTGCCTGGCACTCACCGGGGATTGAACCGAGTTGAAAGCACGTGCGGCTTGTGCTGCGGGACGTGGGGAAACCTCTGCAATACTCGGTGAGGCAGATCTGATGCAACCTAGGCAAAAGTCGTAAAGTCTCCAAAGTTTACCAGGACAACGATGTCTAGCTTGCTTGCCAATGTGACCAACAAGAGCACTTGGGTCCATGGCATTTTGGAGAACTCCTCAAGGCGATGGAGGAGCTACCAGGACACCGAAGCTAAAGTCAAATGTGGGTCGGTGTATGCTGCTCTTGAAATTTCATACTATTTTTCGTTTCGTCTCAAACTCAAAATTTCCGAAATCACACAACTGACTCAACCGTAGCACCTTTTCAAGGGCATAGAAAATTATTTATTAATAAAGTCTCTCTTTACCGTTACTTTTGTCATTTTGAACACAGCTCATTTATTTACACCTTATAAATGAAAAATAATAAAAGTTGTACAATTCCTCCAATACGTCATTGCGAATATCATGTGTGATCTATTTGTGCTTGTTGATATATTGCCATTTTGCATTTTTAATCTTTTTGTTGTCCTCCATGGTCAATAACATGGTAGCCTCTGCTTTTTTTAGGTCACGGGTTCAAACCCGGCGAAAGGTGGTGGATATTTTCGGGCGTTAAAATCCTCAGTGTCGTTTCCTTCGGAGGGAAAGTAAAGTCGGTAGTCCAGCGTCTTAGATTTATGGTACGTAAAACAACCTCAACATTGATATGAAGGTCTCTGAGCAAAATTAAGCCCACCTTCATGCCCAAAATATAATGGCATGTTTAAGAACTACAGCAGTTAGAAGTCGTCCACAAATAAAACTCAATTGAGTTTTAGATTAATTTTGTATAACTCGATTCATTAGCATATTCTTTAGAACTGGCGATATCATCTTATGCTCTCATACATTTTTTCAATAACTTTAAGGGCCTTTTTAAATTAAAAATCGTAACATTAAATATGTATATATTATCTTGCCCGAAGCAATAACGTAATTAAAGCTGACCTGACGACTCCAAAAACCGTCTATCCTTTACGCAAACCGCGTTATTTATGCCGGAAATGTTCGGAAGAATTCATGTTTCTTACATTTCATTGTTACAGTCTGCTATCAGCTGTTCTGTGTACCTTAAGTTATTCTCTAGTGTTAGTAAATCATGAAAGTTTTATTAATTATTCCGTTTTAGGTGTTTTTAATGGCAATGAAGATATAGCAGAAGCTGTTTTAGCAAAAAAGAATAAAGAAAAACTCATCATTTTAACATAAAATTGATTGAAAATTTGTTGGATAAATAATTATCTCTAATAAAACTTTTATTTGTAGTTCATTAAAAATGTATATAAGGCAATATATTTGCTACTAAGGCAATTAGTTTCCTCTTGGTCTGTTTCTGTACAAATCGGAAGCTATTGTGTGTTCCCTCGCAAAGTTTATTGAAGATATCGCTCTGTCTTCCATTTTCGTAGGGATTATTTGATAACACTTCCCGAAGAAGATATACTTAATCACTAATTGTAAATCTTAGTCAGACATTAACCATTATAAATGTCGATCAACACACTTGTGCTATTGCATGTTATTTTTCCAGATATGACCATAATTGGCTGTTCGGTTAAGAGCGTCGAATACAAATGGTTAAATGTACTGCCTTCTGATTGAATGTGAAATTAATGACGTCAGTGTAGCACTTAGCGCAGATTTCTGATCAGGGAGCGAAAACCTTCCTCATGTGAATTTCAGAAAGAGTAATGTGCAAATTTAAATTAATAGGAAGGGACTTCATTTTCAATGTTGTACGGTTGAATAACATTTAGACCAATCATGTGCAAGTTGAAACAGGGTCAGTCCTAGAAATCTTAGTGACCTCGCGTGAACGTACTGTCTCAAACGCTGAATAAATATATGATATCAAATCAGTGCGAGTTGAGCAACTAAGTATGACTTCAGAAATTTGTCTCAGCTGATTAAAATAACAGGATTACAGTTTGATTGAAATAAATTAAAGAACCACGAAAACGTGAAAAACAAGATGAATGTAAATTTTATAATGTAATAACAATAATAATAATAATAATAATAATAATAATAATAATAATAAAGATAATGATAACAATAATGATGATGATGATAATAATAATAATTATAATAATATTAATAATAATAATAATAATAATAATAATAATAATAATAATAATAATAATAATAATAATAATAATAATACATTCTCTAGCTCCATACAAATATACAAAGGGAAGCAAAATTGCACCATAGAAAGGAATTGCCTGGATAAAAGTCACAGTGTTAATTCTGTATTTGATAGCTCTCAAAAGATTTGTGTTACCTCTGCTTACGTCACTCTGTATTTTGTCAGCATGATACGTTTCTACAAAAGTCGAAATTCCATTTTTTTATACCAAAGAAAAGCTAATAACTCCAAAATATAAAATAGTCACTTAAAAAACAATGTCAAATAATATGTTCCGATGACATGCTAACGCGTTCAGAAACATGCGCATATAGCAAGTATTCCCTTGTTCGAGTATAATTGCACTCCCAAAAAAAAATGGTGCTATAACTCCAAATAGTAATGTACTCGACGTGTTATAAAATTAATGTTGTCTCTTAACACAAAGTTGTACAATATTGCTTTAAGTAGAGACCAAATGTAAATGTAACTTAAGACAAACCATTGGTTAAATGTCCAAATGTGGTCAAAAGATCAATTTTTGGATTTTAATGTAATCTATTTTGCTCATAGTTCAATATTCTGTTTTCAGCATTCCCAGAGCTATGATATTTATACAGTAATTCCTAAATTTAAATGTTGGCACCCGAGTATTTTTTATTTTTTGATATTCCGTTGTACTTTGTTTTGAATATTTTACCATATTCAAGTTACTCCTAGTGTAGTAAATTCAAACTATTTTCGTGAAATTTTGAATATTGGTAAAAGCCGTTGAACTAAACAACTGGTGTGAGATTTTACTATACAGTGCATAATGTTATGGAATTGAATATTTAATATTCATAATACTTAGGACAAACTTGTAGAAAAACATGATATCAATATTTGAAACCTTTTTACAGCCAGACTAATGAATGTTATCAAAAATGGGAAATCTCAGCATTTTATAATCGTTAAAAGGTGCAGAAATTTATTGTGAGTCAGGAGCCTGTAATCGTCCATTATGAGGAATATTTGATAAAGATGCAAAGTTTAGAACCTAAAATTTCAGATTATAATTAGTTTCTCAGTAATTCTTTAAATTAGAGGATATTTGTAGAGAACATTAACTCGCACACACATACACATATATGCTCGACGGTGACAGCCGTATTTTGCATTTTCACCAATGGACAGCCTTAAAGCAATAAAACGGTGTCTCGATTTACTTGCAATAACAACTGTCTGGAAGGTCACTCGGCTGATGAGGATAGTAGTGTTTAATGTCCGTTTTACTGCATATATATACACACACATATATATGAAGAATAAATAAATCTATATATGCCCGGCATTTTCCAGTTATGAGAGTGAGGAAAACCTGTAAAGTTTTCCAGTCAGGTAACAACGTCTGGTGGGATTTGAACCGCAGACTTCACATTCACGAATCCACGGCTATTCGTATACCATTTAGGTCAATGCACTGAAATGTTGGCATACGAATGTTGCAACTGGGTTTGAAAGAGAGCTCTTGATTTTATTTTTTATTTATTGCTATACCATGTTACGCTATAGAATTAACGGAACGGCTGGAGACACTATCATCTAGGAGAATGTTGTTGTTATTCTTATCATCGTAATCATAATTATTATTATCATTACTATTATTATTATTATTATTAGTAGTAGTAGTAGTAGTAGTAGTAGCAATAATAATAATAGTAGTAGTAGTAGTAATAGTGGTAGTGGTGGTGGTAGTAATAATAGTAGTAGTAGTAGTGGTAGTGGTGGTGGTAGTGGTGGTAGTAGTAGCAGTAGTAGTAGTAGTAGTAGTAGTAGTAGTAGTAGTGGTGGTGGTGGTGGTAGTAGCAGTAGTAGTAGTAGTAGTAGTGGTAGTGGTGGTGGTAGTAGCAGTAGTAGTAGTAGCAGTAGTAGTAGTAGTAGTAGTAGTAGTAGTGGTAGTAGTAGTAGTGGTGGTGGTGGTAGTAGCAGTAGTAGTAGTAGTAGTAGTGGTAGTAGTAGTAGTGGTGGTGGTGGTGGTGGTAGTAGCAGTAGTAGTAGTAGTGGTAGTAGTAGTAGTGGTGGTGGTGGTAGTAGCAGTAGTAGTAGTAGTAGTAGTAGTAGTAGTAGTGGTAGTAGTAGTAGTAGTGGTGGTGGTGGTAGTAGCAGTAGTAGTAGTAGTGGTAGTAGTAGTAGTGGTGGTGGTGGTAGTAGCAGTAGTAGTAGTAGTAGTAGTAGTGGTAGTGGTAGTGGTGGTGGTAGTAGCAGTAGTAGTAGTAGTAGTAGTAGTAGTGGTAGTAGTAGTAGTAGTGGTGGTGGTGGTAGTAGCAGTAGTAGTAGTAGTGGTAGTAGTAGTAGTGGTGGTGGTGGTAGTAGCAGTAGTAGTAGTAGTAGTAGTAGTGGTAGTGGTAGTGGTGGTGGTAGTAGCAGTAGTAGTAGTAGTAGTAGTGGTAGTGGTGGTGGTTGTAGTAGTAGTAGTGGTAGTGGTGGTGGTAGTAGCAGTAGTAGTAGTAGTAGTGGTAGTGGTAATGGTGGTGGTGGTGGTAGTAGCAGTGGTAGTGGTGGTAGTAGTAGTAGTAGTAGTAGTAGTAGTAGTAGTAGTAGTAGTAGTAGTAGTAGTAGTAGTGGTGGTAGTGGTGGTGGTGGTAGTAGCAGTAGTAGTAGTAGTGGTGGTAGTGGTGGTGGTGGTGGTAGTAGCAGTAGTAGTAGTAGTGGTGGTAGTGGTGGTGGTGGTGGTAGTAGCAGTAGTAGTAGTAGTGGTGGTAGTGGTGGTGGTGGTGGTAGTAGCAGTAGTAGTAGTAGTGGTGGTAGTGGTGGTGGTGGTGGTAGTAGCAGTGGTAGTGGTGGTGGTAGTAGTAGTAGAGTGTGTTAGCCACAACAGTTCTGCATAGGTGATAGATAGTACGTGTGGTGTCCCCTCCATTGTCAGCATAACTAACATTCAGAGGTATAACATGCTAAGCTAATTAAATTTTATGCATTAAAATAGTTTCAGTATATTTAAAACAAAGATACTGTGACTACACCCTGCGGCCGTAATCGCCGAACTTGTGTATACGGCTTGCTTCATAAGTCATGCTGAATGTTGGCATCCATTGTTATAGTGCGTTAGTGTTTACCTGTGCCAGTGGAAAGTTCTTTTGGCATCTCATCTGTACATGTGGACAAGTGTTCTATCGGAAGGTTCTTTGAGGGTGAAGCTCACATTGTTACACCTGGGTGAGTTTGTGAACACCTACGTGACTGGAAAATAAGCCCTGCCTAGCGTTCAGTTTTCACTGGGAAAGTATCGCGTGCAGCGGTTGATTGTGTTTTTACGTGAATTTCAATGCGAGCTGTAAGCGTTGCCACAGCGAACTTCGAAAGCGAACTATACAGCAGAATTGTTACAAAAGCATTAAGAAAAGTTATTTGTGAGCAGATACTGGTTGTAATTAGTTTTTGGAAAAAATAAAGCGCTGTTTATAGGAGAAAAAGAAAGAGTTTTTAATACAATATGGTAACAGTACTTCAAGAAATGTGAGTTCTTAACCTGGGAGTAATATTTCGGGTACCTTTCCACTATAAGTTGCACGTTGGGAATTTTGCAGAAATGTGCCAAAGAAGAATACAGCAGCGGTTTGGAAGGATTTATAGATGTTGTAGCATTTTATATGGAGTTAAACCCACTCGGTTATAGATTCTTGTTAGTTGAACGCGTAGCTCAGGCATTATAGAATGTGAAGCTGTTATGTTGAATTAGATAGTTCTGAACAGTAATTTAAGGTTATACGTACTGAATATCAATATAATTAGCCACATTTAGTAGTTTAGTCTGTATACTGTATAACATAAATTTAGTAGCTTAATATCACCTTTTAGTTTACTTAACGTACTAAACTCATACTCCACCAAAACAAAAACAAAACTAACAAAATCAACGGATGGTGGTTAACAAGGTACCAAAAGCAGATTTTTATACTCCAAACAGTTTCAAACGTTGGTGTATAATGCGGTGATTCAAGATAGCCACTTCCATTCCTGTAAGCAAGGAATTTGAATTTATCTGAAAGATAGAAAGAGAAGGAGAGAAAGAGAGAGAGAGAGAGAGAGAGAGAGACAGAAAGACATTTATTGCCAAAAATTGTTTTTAAGGAAGCACTGTTTTCAATGCGCTTATGTATGAAGAGGACATATTATTGCTTGTTCGTCCGTATTCGAATGCAATAGTTTCCAAATTGCAGCACATTGAAATTGAAATTATTGCAGGTGACGCATTAATATCGGCTGAAAAATAAATCTTGACAACATTTTATATATGAGAGAGGTGGAAGTGTTTTTATTGAAGGGGCAATATTAATGAGACTGTAGCTGGTTCAGAGGAAATCGATTAAAAACTCAATACACCTCTAATTCCTTTTAAAAATGCAACATTGTTGTGTAAATCGCTATATACTGAATATGACGTTTACGATACGATATGAGAAACATTTACTGACACATTTAAAAGTTTGATGAATTCAGAACAAATTTGTCGGTTTGGGTGTCAAAGTTGGTTAGGTGGATGACCTTCCAAGTTTGTGGCTTCAAACCCAGTCCAGACCGACCACTTTTAAATGCGCTTAAAAGCGACATTCTCATGTTAGATTTACTGGAATGTAAAAGAACTTCTGCGGGACGAAATTCCGACATACCGGTGGTACTGATAGGATCTTGGCAACTGATAGAGTCGCTAACAAACAATTTTTTTCTTTAAACACATAACCTCCCAGAGGTTTAAAAGCTTTAGGCAACATGTTATATATACGAATTTGAAATTCGATATGAGAAATGGTCTAAGGAATATTCATCCACACGTTAAAATTTTGGTTGAAATTGGTTCAAAATTAGGAGTACTTCATAAGAAGAATATCTTTCAAATTTACCCATTGTAACCCTTTTCCTAAAATGTTCAAAATTGTTGATATTATCAATAGTATCCCATTAATTCCGCAATAAAACGAGGCGTTGAAAATGTAATGCAGTGAATAAATAGTGATTTTGAACATAAAGACGTTCTTACTAAAGAGATGTCGCGATTTGGCTCTGTCAGAATGCATATACGAGGACCGTTTTTACTTTACGACGTTTGCCGAGAGCCATTCAAAACAAACGAAGAGGAATGCTGACTTCAGGAATTCTGTTGATCCATGACAACGCTCGTCCACACACTGTTGGCACAACCCACCGCCTCCTTGAATAATTTCAATCGGACATTTTCGATCATCCGCGTACAGTACTGAGCTGGCACCCAACGACTTTCACCTTTTCCCTGAACTGAAGACGGCTAGGAGGGCAGCACTTTCAAACCAATGAAGATTTTCAAAACAACGTCAATGCTCATTTTAAATCATTGACGGCAACATTTTTTGAAGAGGGTATTGCAAGGCTTGTGCACAGGTACGGTAAGTGTCTCAATCTTTTCGGTGATTATGTTTACACCATAAGTGTAAAAAACTTTAGTAATAAAATAATTGCTTTCTATGCACTTATCTTTTATTTATAGTCTATCGGAGGTTGAAAAAAACGACTCTCGTACATGTTTAACCGGAAAAGGAGGTAGCTATTTACCTATTTTGCACTTTCGCTACACGTACTATGTACAAAGTGTATAGAGAAGGTACTGCATTCCACCTATTTTGCACTTTGTCTACACGTACTATGTACAAAGTGTATAGAGAAGGTACTGCATTCCACCCAAAAATTCGGTGCTGAGATTTCACTGAAAATACATGTTTTGGGTCCCCTGAAACCAAACACAACATTTTTGGAAAAAGGTCCGTGTGTATGCCCGCGTGTGTGTGTATGTGTGTCTGTGGACAGCATAGCTCAAAAACGAAAGGACCGTTAGATGACTATCTTGGTATATAAGTTTGGTATCTTCCAAGGATGCGACACGAAGGTTTTAAAAAAATCCACCCACCCCAAACTACCCTTCAGATGGAAAAAATTTCGAAAATTTTGATCTTCTCAAAAATAGCTGTAACGATTTTGATTAAAATCTCTTCTAATTAACATATATACATGCCAAATATAATGTATATCTTGAATTTTCTGGAATTGGCTCTAAAATCCTCTTTGTTCTGGATGATCTTTATTGAATTTTGTACATACGTGGTTGTTAGTCGCTTTCGCCCTCACCTGAGAAACTCTGACACGTATTAGATTACTCGACTGTGATGGGTTACACGATTTGAGCTAGCTGATTTTGATGGGGAAATATGCGAACCATTTGTAGAATTTACTGTCATGCCGACATGTTGCCATGGTAGCTGAGTGGTTAGAGCATTTGGACGGAAACCAGAAGACTGTCATTCAACTTTTGACATTGAATTTTTCAGTCTGACTCTCTAGCTGATTTTGGTTTAATCAATGAATACAAAGTTATAAGCTTGACATCTATGTATAGTGTTACATGGAATGAGAATAATTATCATTCTCTTTGGGACACAAACTTAAACACGTCATTAATATGAAAGTTTGTATATGTAGTAGAGTGGTTGAAGAGGTTATAAAATTAACTACCTATATATTGCTTACATTGAACTACCCAAGTCTGTATCTTGGATCTCAAATACATTTTTGACAGAGAAATTGATGAAAGTGCAGCAATTATTTAAAATATTCTGCCCCTATTGGCTTAAAATAAATTGCCTTCTGTTATATCAAACCATATACACAAATATACCCAAACACTTATGCTAGACATTCAAAGTTTTCTTCTCTGATATTTAATAACAGTAGAGTATTAGCTATATGTACCTATTCATAAAACCATCACATACATTCAGTAAGTAAGGTTGTTATCCAACACCACCGCCACCGCCACCACCACCATAGAAAACATACACGCAGAAAAGGAAACTAAGGAGCAAATAAATATTTTGAATCACATGACTTCATCTGCCCTTTCAACGACAAAATATGTGTATAAATGTGTAGTATTCTGTCTATTTCTTTTTAATCCAAATAAACCTTTACAGAAATGCTTTGGTTGCACAGTCCCTTGCAGGTATATGAGGGACAGATTAGGCTGAAGCGACGCCGATCTCCATGGCCGCGCTCGCCAAGGCGTCTCGATTTGCTGCTTAGTAGCGCAGGGGATCGCGAGTCAGATTTTAAAAAACTGATCGTTTTGTAATTCCTGTCTTTACATGACCACGACAGGAAAAGCAATTTATATGCAGCATTCACTTGACTTTCTTAATCCAATATCGTTTATTTTTGTGTAACATCTAAAATTATCTTTCAAAAAATATTATTTTTCTCTTTGCTTCGTGTTAATCGGGATAAACGATATTTCCGTTATCAGTAAAGGAGTTCATCACTTTTGAGATGTTCCTTGTTATTTGTTTCAGCTTTATAATACTTATACTTTTCTCATTCAGGAAATTGTCAAGGAGAACACAGGAAACTGAAGCGACATTCAAGTGCTTTAGTTAGGTCCATATATGCTGTTTTTTAAATATAATAGATACTATTTTTATTAGTCACAATAGACAAACGAATAACAACAACACTTGGAAAAATTTGATGTGTTACATTCACACTGCTTTTTCTACCAATTATCAAACTATACTTGCTAGAGCCCAGCTTCCCACCTACTTTATGTTAATTGAGATAAAATTTGATAGAAATCGTTTAACACATTTATGATAGGCACAAAGGCAATATAAGAGACACAAGCCATAGTAAAATGCATAAACACTATGGCCTCGAAATTAGGCTAAAGCGATAGTAAAATGTTTTATAAGCTGTTCGCTCTGTCAAACAATTAGTTTGTTTTGCTTCGCAAAAGTCCCGATTAAGGAAAGTTGGCAGTTTAAAATTGAAGTCAGTAAAGAGGAATAACTCTAAAACGGTTAACTCTACAAGATAAACGCATATGGCATAAATTATATGTTTTAACGAAATGTACATTTTTTGTGCAGTAGTATTTGTGTATCTCTTATAGTTTAAGTGCTATGAAAAATTGTTCAAAATTCATCCAGGATAAAGAGATCTCCAGAGGCTATTCCCAGAAAATTTAAAATAAATTGTATTTATTATGTAAATATCTCTAAATCTCCAAATCGTTGGAGCAGTTTTTGAAAGAAACTAAATTTTCAAAAAAATTTACATGTAAAGGGTAGTTTGTGGTGAGAGGGTTCTCTTGAAAATGATCGTGTGGCATCCTTAGAAAATGCTAAATATAAATACCAAGTTTCGCATTTACCAGTCTTTCCGTTTTAACTATGCAGTCCAAGGCTCACACGGACCATATTCTAAACGTTTTTTTTTTTTTGAAATTAGAGTATTTCCCTGTATTTCCGGTGAAATCTAGACATCGATTTTTTTTTTGGTGGAACACAACACCTTCTCTAGCTGCTACGTACATTGTATATACATATGTTGTATAGAAAGTAAAAATCACCGATATTTTGGAAATGGCAGATTCGACAAAAGTTATTTCGTATAAATTGATTATCTTAATGAAACATAGTGTTTGTCTATGTCTCACAATGTATCAGTTAATGAAAATTATATAAAACACCTACTTAATGAAGACCACTTCACAAGCGATTTCAGAATCGTAAATATATTCAATTCAATTGCCATGCAAACATCTTATTCAAAGTCTTTGGAGCTGTTATAAGGGGACGCAGAAGTGCCTTTCTTTTTTTAGCGATTTGGGTCAAAAAGGCCGATTTTGGAATTTCGGTGCAAAAAATATCACCATAGTTTAAACTACATATTTTCAATTTCCCTTAAGACGGATGTAACACATATCCTGAACGTCATTTTAAAGCATTGACCTGCTTAAGTGACTCCATATGTAAAACTTTAAAGACATTTTTCTTAAGTTCAGTCTTTTCTTTATTTTCCCATATTCAAAATATATCTGCTTCCCCCAAAAAGCTGCTACACATCTGAAAATTTTCCCCAGTGTACTTCAGAATGTGAGCAATAAAATGGTGTATTGGAACTTTGACATTAGTAATAGTTTATATAAACAAAATAATTAAACTTATCATAGTGTGTTTTTTCTCAGTTTTTTCAATTTGTGGTACAAAGTACTAAACAAATAAATAAATGAAATAGCTCATCAAATATGGGAAAATTCCAGGCAAACATTTAATTACTAGAGTATTAAGAAATGGGATTTTAAAGAATGGCACTTTGGAGAAGATAAATTTTGAATTTTGCTAATAAAATTGATATAAAATAATGCACAGATCCAAAATGACGTTTTAAAATGCGCTCAAACTTGTTATAGATACTTCTTTTGTTGATAGTAATGTTCATGCAAAAATCAGAGCTATAGCTCTGATACTTCAGAAAAAAACCTCTAGCTCTTCGGAGTCCACTTAAGAGCATAAGAAGAGCTAAAAACGTTCTATGCATAATTTACTTTGGGTTGGGAAATGTTCTTGAAAATCTTCGTGTTGCACTTTTGTAAAATACTGATCATAAATACCAAGATTGGCAAGTATCTTGTATTTTGTTTCTGAGATAGTCCGTTCCTTGAAACACACACGCGCGCTCGCGTGCGCGGGGACTCTATTCTTAAAGGTGTTCATTTTTATCATGATATATAATGTGTATTTTCAGTGAAGCAACGGTATCAAGTTCTTGGGTGGACTACAATACGTCGTCTACCTAATAGGTACGTGGCAGAGAAATTAAAAACAGTGAACGGAGAAAAGATATTTATAAAACGTAAAGGAATGAATCAAGCACTATATATTCACAAATAAAGCACTAACAAAAAAAGGACAACATATAAAATATTTGGAACTCAGAAAACCAGAATTTAACTTAGAAAAGGAAAGTATAATGAAATAATTGAGAGATACGATGAATAGGAGAATGAAAGAAACATTTGGAGTAATGATATGATAAAAATGTCACCCAGATAACTTCGCAAATGGAGACGAAGAGAGAAATTGCAATTTCATTGCAAAAAGTAAGATCTAAGAACCGCGGGCTGGCTGAAAGAAGAAACAGCATTTATAATAATAATTAAGAGCTTGAAAACTTCATGCATAATATGATCCTACTAAATCCCGGTGGTTGGGGACAAGAAAGGCAGCTTAGATATACGGTGTAAAGAACAAAAGTTCAATTTCCAGCAAAGGGAAAATGCAAATCACGTGCACTAGATCTGTTAACAATCGGGTTATCTTAGATAAGGTTAAGGAATGTACTGAGCATTTGTAACTCTGAAAAAAATATATATTAACTTTCACAGTAAATTCGGGATATTCTGAGGTATTTTGACTCAAAGTCCAAAGAGAATATCACCAGGTGTTCCCTTGAAGCAACTTTCAGATTGTAGCAAATGTGTCAGAGGAAATAATTACCTGGAGAGGCGGGAAATACACAGTACAGCGTCTCAATTTTCACAAACCTAACTGCCCGCGTTTTCCTGCACAACGAGTTTTTCACATCTTTATGGAATCCAGTTAAATTGATATTTGTTTCTACCATCCAATGTCTCAAGGTCCTTTTCGTGGAAAGAAAGATTTTCAGCATATTTCAAAACGGATGCACAAATGAGGCAACTAAATAGGTCATGTTTTGAGAGAGCTGTCTGTGTCCCTTTCCAACTTGTATAAAATTTGTGATTTGTGTGTGTGTGTATGTTGTGTAATGAGCATTATTTTGAAATGCGTGCAGAGATAAATTTTAATTGCAAATGAGAGCTAGCCAAAGTGTGTGCCAGTTTTACAGTAAATTGAACAATATTGCTACATTAAAGTAATTACCAATCTGTTTCATTTTTTCAGCTGTGCCGGTCTTCTTGTAACCGACGTGTGTGCTATTAGGATTATAATTAGAATTAGCATATTGACAGAGGGGACTTGGCATTGAACCTAAGTGGTTACTGTAGACGCCATTTTCTCTAGAAAATTCTTCCTCCCTGTTATCGGTTAAGTTTCTGGGCATCCATATCAAAAACTGGCTTGGGTTAGCAGACTCATATCAACTACCTATTAAGTAAAATAAATAAATGTTTATTCTTATTAAGGTCACTTAGACTTAGTGTCTCTCGTTCTACTCTTGTTACAGTGTATTATGCTCATGTCCATAGTTACCTAAGTTATGGTACTCTATTGTGGGGCAATCATACCTCTGCCGGTCAGTTATTTATTCTTCAGAAGAAATCTGTACCTATTATATTTGGAGCTTCACCAAGAACTAACTGTAAACCACTTTTTATGCAACTTGGTATACTGACATTGCCTTCAATGTTTGTTCTGGATTCCCTCGTATATGTAAAAAAAAAATATTAACCTTTTCTTAATATGTTCTTCTGTCCATAATTATCCCACTCGAAAATGTTATGATATTTATATTAATATATGCAAATATAGTAAAACTATTAACAGTTACTCATGTATATCAGTTAAAATTTTCAACACCTTACCTCAAAACATTAAGACCCTTCCGTTGTTAAACTTTCAGAGGAGGATCAAAACAATCTTGAAGGGAAATCCTCTTTACAGCATTTCAGAAATGTATGACCTGAAATGGGATTAATCTTATCCATTTTTAAATGTATTGTTATAACATTATTGTAGGTAGAATGTTTCATTAATTTTTATTCTCATGACGCAGCCTATGTATGTCTCATACTTAATGACTGAAAAATAAACTATCCATACATCCATACATCCATCCCATCCCATCCCATCCATCCATCCCATCCATCCCATCCCATCCCATCCCATCCCATCCTATCCCATCCATCCCATCCCATCCCATCTATCCCATCCATCCCATCCATCCCATCCAATCCAATCCATCCATTCCATCCAATCCATCCATTCCATCCATCTATTATACCTACCGTCTAGGAGGGATGCCCCCGGGAGGGAGGAATATGGTGAAAGGATACACCGAGCAGCCGGAACTAGGAGCGACAGCACAGCAATGGCAGGGTTCCAGATTGATAAGACCGGGGACTTCGTCTCACACAGGGGCCAACTTGTCCGCCAAGGGGGTCCTCATCCCGGTAACCAGCCGAAATTGGGGGACGGAGATAGTAAAAAGCAGCATCCTTTTTCCCTGCCACGCCCCACTAAACACCATAGCAGACACTTCCACCTCTGAAAGAAACCAAGGGAATGGAGGATGAATAAAATAATAATGGAAATGACATGAAGAGACAGGACATTTTGGAAATGGCGACCTAGCGACGCGGTAAAAGCCCGAAACAACCCATGGGTCAAGTAGGCCGGCAACCGCCTGAGTCATCCCGCTCGGTAAAAGCCTATCATAGTTTTACTGCTGTACAGTGTGTGTATCAACCTTCAGTAAGTTTTGAACAATTAGAAGATATACTCTTCAAATTTCAAGCGAAGGGAAATCTCACACTTTTTAAATAGCACTCATTAACTTATCTCATCACAAGATAAGAGACTGTGAATAAACTTAGACCATAGGCATATTTCTGAGATAAATAAGTGTGCAGCATCTGGGAATCAATGCGCTTTAGTGACGGTCAAAGTTTTAAACAAAATTTTTTCCATAAGATATGGCAGGATAGAATAGGGCCGGATAAAAATCGGAGGAGGGGACTCTGCGCGAATATGAAGTTATTGTGCCTTGGTCCCACGAGGAGGTGCCCCCAGAAGGAAGGGATGAGTTGCGAGGATACACTGGGTGGCCGGAAGCAGGAGCGATTACACAGGAATGACAGTGTCTCTACAGTATCGAAGCACCCAAACAGTCGCATAGACAGACCGGGGCCCCCTCTAAGAGCGGTTCTCATCCTGGCAACCAGTCGAAGTCTAGGAACAGAGATAGTCACTTTGAGCATTCTTTTCCCGGCCATGCCGCACCATGCTCCATCACAGACACTCCCAATCCTGAAAGAATGAAAGATGAATTGACTGACAATGGAAACGACATGCAGGGACAAGATATTTAGGGGATGAAAGGAACCTACCCAGCATTCGCTTGGCGACCCGGGGGAATCCCCTAAAAAATCCATGGATCATGTAGGTCGGTCACGGAAAACGAACTCGTGACCTCCGAAATGCAGGTCACAGACGAAACTGCCTGCGCCATCCCGTTCGGTTTATTTCCCTAAGTAAAGGCGTTTTTCCGTATACTAAATGGTGTAAAAGTGTCAAAACTATTTATTTGCATAAAGAGAGGGATTGGCAGTTTCTTGGAGTTGACTCTCCATAGAATGTCTCTCATGTCTCTATTGAAGAACCTGTTATAGGTGCTGGAAGTTGTTCATCGATGATGGGAAACCGCAAGGTCCTTACCGCACACGTTTCATGTACCATTGTACAGCATACTGACAAGGGTAACGGACTGCCACCCTTTTGAAGTGGTTAGCAGCGATGTGGAGAGACACAAAGCGATGGGATTCAGAACACCAGGGCTCTTATTGAAATCCCAGGTCCGACAGCGCGGTGCCTGATTTCAAATCCCTCAAACTGTGAGCAATGACGTTCGTCGTGATCTGGGAACCGCATTCGTAATACCATCGCCCGGATCCCCGTGTCTGTTACCTGCTAGCTAAGCCACTAAGCCAACACGACTTATGTACTTTCCCTTTGAGAACGCGTGGGCTCTTAGGTCAAATGTTAACTACTATTCAGAAATCATCCTTCTATTGTTAATGAAAACGAAGAATGCAGGGTACACTTTCTGCATTTTTGGCTCTGTTGCTGTAAGAAATAATACTATAGATTTATTGCGTTATTCTTTGCTTTTAGCAGCATAAAAATTTAGAGAAAAAAACTTGTTAGCGTATTTTTTAACCAGTTAAAACGATTTTCATAGATATTCTTCAAATTATTCATACAAAACTTTATTCGTGTTACTCATTATGAATATTCGATATTTTGTTAAGCGTATGAAGATACGAGGCACCGCTATTGCAAGAGATTACTTTTTAAAAGCAAGTCGAATGTACGAGGCTGAATATTGTGGTAGTTAATGAAAAAACTAAACGCAACATTCCAGGAATATATGCAGTGGTTGAAACATATTCCTTGCATCCTTGAAAGATATTGTATCGTTTGTTGTTTATCTAAAGTTTTGCTTCAAATTATATTTTTCACGCAAACACCTCCATTAACTCAGGACACTCACACTCACATAGACGCACACTCACTTGTACACACACACACTCTCTATCATATATACACTACTAAAACTCACATACAAGCACATAGACACACACACTCCATGTATTCACTCGCACGCACACACGGTTACATATTCATACACTCATACTGGCTCAGTTACTCACATATACACTCACACCACCACAAACACACATTCACACTCATTCAGTCACTCTAACGCACACTTTTATGCATTCACATACACAGTCATACACTCACTAACACACAAACATGCGCACGCACTTGAAAAATGACACGCGCGCACACACACACACAAACTCCCCTGAACCTCAATTCAGACTCACTTAAACACACACATTCACTCACTGACGCACAAACATACACATTCCCACACCAATAAGCATGCATGCATGCATACATACATACATACATACATACATACATACATACATACATACATACATACATACATACATACATACATACATACATACATACATACATACATACATACATACATACATACATACATACATACATACATACATACATACATACATACATACATACATACATACATACATACATACATACATACATACATACATACATACATACATACATACATACATACATACATACATACATACATACATACATACATACATACATACATACATACATACATACATACATACATACATACATACATACATACATACATACATACATACATACATACATACATACATACATACATACATACATACATACATACATACATACATACATACATACATACATACATACATACATACATACATATATGCGTAATCTAAAATACACCACTCACACCACCATGAGAATTGGTCGCTTGAAACTAAATGATGTACTTTGTGCTCATTCTCTGAACTGTATTAAAGAGCACTAAAGTTTAATTTCTGTAGAGTAGACATCACTATGCGCTTCATTGTTCATTTTAATACCGTTACCCTTTAAGCGAGAACTGTTTCATGATTATTCATGTATAATGTTTGGCGTTAAACGTAAATGTTACCATAAAAATAGTGCAGCACAGGGGAGAGAAAATACAGTCTGCTAAAATGAAAATATTTTAAATGAAGTAAAAGCCATCAAAGGGTGAAAGAATGAAATCCATGTTCCTCTTAATTGCCTTAGTTTTGTCTTCGTTTTATGCCAAGAACACGGATCGCGAGAATGTGCGAATTGGCCGAGATTGCAGTGACCTAAGTGCTATGCCATTCACAGAATTGGCACAAGAGGTGTCAAGGGTACCTTTATCACCTCTGGTATGTCTCATTCCTTGTTTTGTCATCGCATTGTGAAGTTTTTTGACAATACTTACGTTTACTTAGAAATGTTATTCTATCATTAGACCACGGATGTGCCTGCCAACAAATTCATGCTTGAACAGCTTTTTTTTTTTCTTCTTTAATGTACGATTCATAAGATTAAACTCATATATCAGTTCAACTTATATAACAGAAATTAAACATTTTACTAATTAAATCACCCTTTCTAAAAAACTGAATCATATAGATAGGTGTATAGACAATTTCAGCAGCTATTGCCTGGTAGGGTAGGAACACTGTGGGATAATTGGTCAATAAATCGCTAAACGAAGTGAAAATGACATTTTCTAGCGTAAAAAAGCTAGATGAAATTGATACTGCATTCAAACGCTGAACTAAGAAATTTATCAACCGTATTGCGCAGAAAGTGGGTGTTTCACAAACCTGCTCTCATACAGCTACTAAATTTTTAAACTCTACTGTGCGACCACAGTGTAGAAATTATGAGCATTACGCAAGAACTTATGCGTATGAAAGATAATTTTATTTGGGGATGTCAAAAATGTCTTCCGGTAAATGGATACCACTTCCGGCAACACTTATAACAAGATTATTACTCATATGTTAATATCACTTGTGAGTAACTAACGCGGGATTTAACGGAATGGAAAATCCCGCAGTGTACCTTAGTAGACTGTGTGCGGAACACATTCGCGCAATCCGTGGCCTTGACATAAAACGATTATACTATAAAACCTTGAAAAACACATGATAGTAAACAGCATTGGAGGGAGAATGACAATTTGAAATATAGCATTATCGGATAAGAAACTTTCCTCAAGAAATCGCTGATATCATTTGCGGTGTAGCAGTGTCATATCATTTAAAAATTATGCACTTGATATTGGGCTCTGGGCTTGAAGTTATCATTAAAACTCAGAAGATATTTTAAAACTTAATTCCAGTTAACATGTTCGGTCTTTTTGTTTTTTGGCCTAACAGTATAAAATCACTGGCTGCACCATCTCGTAATAAAAATTTCAGTACGTTTTGCTAAGAGACAATAATATTTATATACTGTCAGTATCACATTTTAACGTTTATTCTAAGGATTATTACCTATCCAATTAGGTAAATCTGGATGGATACAAAAAGACCAGAAAGGAAATTTCGATTTTTTTCTTTTGATATTGACCTACCGATGAACCAGCATCATCTCGCTCCTCTTAGAAATAGGAACACATATTCTCACACTTAGAACAGCATAATTTCTTCAGCTTAATCGACAACTTGTCTTTGACTTAAGTTTGGGTCCTTCCCAAATACGGTAGAAATTTGGTGTTCAGCATGATAGGTCACTAATTCAATGTCATCTTGTGAATTATATATCACCAAATAGTAAAACATCTGCTCTGCTATTTAAGGCTATTGAAAGGCATTTATTTCCCACCTGCGTTTTGTCTCCTGCCTTTATAGCTTTCATTCTTCGAAATACGTTTTATAGGCATAAAAATATAGAACATGGAGATATAAAATGATGAAGATTGCGCCGTCCATCCACATAATAACTATCACCGTCGTAAATACTATGATAAATCAAATTTTCATTACTGTCACGTACTTGGACCCTTGGCTGAGATCTCTGGTCATCAGCGTCAGGTGCGCACTTGTAAGTTTCTCCTCGGCTAGCTGTTTTTGAAACCCAGTCTTCGACCTGTTAATTGTATACTCTGGTTTTTCTCAGTGTTTGTTTCTCTCTATCTCTCACAGAATTGGTCTCAGGACGTTTGGATAAGTTCAGAATGAAAGTTCGAGATTTCTATAAGTTTCAGACTTTAATGTTGGCATGATGTTGGCATTTATTATTCTGACGAACAGGCACTTACAACATTACTAACATAAAGCGAACTTCACTCACTTGAATGACGGTTATTTTACTAACATTTTTAACAAGACAGCGTGGATTTTCGGGAGCTATCCGACAAAGCGTCTGACTTTCGTCACTTTAAGATGCCAAGTGACTTTCTGGTGCTTTGGAAATAACGCGGTGTTTCTCAACCGTTGGCTTGACCTACTTATTCAAAATTGTTTTACCTTATTGCTTTATTTCAAATTTAACTTAAATTCTTACTCGTCACTTTGTGACGTATAGTTTTTCGATTCGTTCCCTGAATCACGTGACTAAGTCGGTTAATAGAAAGGGTATGCCTCTCCATATTTACAAGACCTTATTGCACTAAACTCAGCCGTTGAATGCTCTGACAAGGAATATTTACAACCCTCACCTTTCTTGAATTTCTTGAGTGAAATTCACTTCGCTCCTAACAAGTTATACTGAAGTTTCTATTTCATTAAAATATTTTTTCAAATATATTAAATATTCCTAAATTATATTTTAATACCTAGAATAAATAAATATATATAACATCAATCACATACCTTTGATTTTTAATATTGATTATCTACTGATTATAAATAACGTCTCAAGATCTGACATTTTTAGGGCATCACTCTGAAAAAATTACATTCGAATAGGTGAAATGTCTTAAAATAGCAAAGAATGAATGATGCGCCGCACCGTTATGCACTATTCCAGAGTTGCTTTAAAAGCGTGCTTTTGTTTCCCTCACCTGTTTTGCTTTCTATTTAATGGCGTCCTTACAGTCCCTTTCATTCGTTTCTTTTTTATCCTATACTCTACTGTTCCTGAACAGCTGGTAGCTTTAGCTGTTTCATTTGTTCTCTTACTAACACTCACCTTATTTGAATAATCTAATGAAGTCATTACTATGTTATATTTCTTCTCAACATACAAACGGTTCGTTTCTTCCAAGCTTCTCCTTCCACAACTATAACTATTTAAATACATACAAAATAAATAATCTACAGTAACACTTCACGGTGTTCCGCATACTACAATCACTTACTTACAAATTTATGTAACTTTTACCGAGCACGCTATCAGCTCGCTGTCTGACGACTGTAAGCTGAATGTATGGATGACTATTTAATGTTATTGGCAATGAGTTCTAAAGGTTACAGAATTCCGACTTGTTTTAAAAGTCTTTTACAGTCCTTGTCAACATTTTCTCGTGTGCTTGGTGCTCGTTGTAAACCCATTAACAAAAACACGTCTCTCTGCCTGCCTTTCCTACTATATCGGTATTGAATTTTACGTAAATCTTTTATTTAAAGAATCAAAACCCTCATCCTATTAAAGACAGGGAATTCAAATTAGGTATGTATAAGGATTCTAGTTTAGTGTAGCTGAGAAAAATATATTGTTGCTTTATGATCAGTAATTTATTAATTACTTTATAAGCACAGAAGCAGCAATATCGCAATCTTACTGGAAAAATACACTTTCTTTAGAAATTTGGACGCATAGAAATCTAAGAGGCTCCAAAAATGATGTAATCTGATAGAGACAAAGGGTAATGTGTTCAAAGTTGAACTTTATAACAACTGAATATTTGCACCATATTAGTAGCAGTCGTCCTCCGTGGTCTAGAGGCAATATGCTAGCCTCTGTTTCCCAAAATTTGAGGCTCAAACCTGCGGAAGGCAATCGATTTTTTTCGGGCTAAAAGCCCTAAACATAGTTTACTTCGTGTTGTAGATTTAATGCGCGCAAAAGAACCTCAAGCTTGATAAATAAACCTCTGAGCAAAATTAAGCGGTCTTTCGCGCCTAATATAGAATGGGACGCCGAGAACCACAGCAGCTAAAGAGCGCCCATAAATAAAACCCATTCATCATATTATTAACAACTTGGCGACAGCACTAAAGGACGAAGCTAATGGCAACAATTATGCTTTAGATAGAGACAGAGATATCCCATTTAACTCCATAATGTCTTTTAAGGTTTTCTTATTAAATGAGTTGGACTTCAGGCGTAACCTACTTGGCCATCAGGAGGACAGAATGACTCGGATAGTACACATTCATCCCCGAGCGGGATTCGATTCCGCGATATTTTTTAGGCAGAACGTTAACGTCTTAAGGTTGAAACAGGCTATAGTAGCGCTTAGTCAGCAGTTAATGGTAAAATATTTTTACATGGCAAGGATAATTTAGTCTATGTAATTCCATTTTCCTTGAACTGTCTGTAAGCACTTTGCTTCAGACGTCAAAATATGGAAAGTTTGAGAGGGCGCAGCGCAGTGCTTTATTGAAAGAGGGATGTTCGAATTTAATTTGTCAAATCAGTGCTTCACAAGTAAACAGTCAGTCATTTGTTTGCATTCGGTTTCCTGCCAACGAAAAGAGGATTTACTGGACCTTGAGAAATCAAGGGGAGCGAACTCACAAATATGATTTAAGAGAGCTGAATCATGGAGTGTCAGTTGTTGGTCCAGAGAGACAGCCTTCCACGATTCACGCAGAGTGCCCCCCACTCGCGTCCCCTCACGGCCCCCCTTCATGAGCCGGACCGCCCATTATGGTTGGAGCTGAGATCAAGCCGTGTTATAAATGGAGGGAGCACTTTACTTTGTTGTAGAGCTTACATCAACGGAACATCTAACATGTAAGGATGTTAGGTAAGTGCTGGGTGGTTCGGCTTAGCAGTAGCAGCTCCATTCCGTTCGTGATGGTAAGAAGCAGCAGGGAGGTTCAAATATTTATTTTGGACGTCACTATTAATCGTTGGAATTAAACTGGTGTTCTAGCTCTTACATGAAAGGTGCTTCTTTCATGCATCGAATGCTGTCATTCCACTCGACAAAAAGCTTTCGCTTGTTCCTAAGCGCCTTGGAATGTTAGTTTCTTATGTTGTTTTGGAGTCTGTTTATGGTGACTATCCATTCCCGATGTTTTAAGTAATGTCCTAGAAAAGCTCTGTCGGTTTAGTTCCTTGAGAGCAGCTCCAAAAGTTGATGGTTTTGTGCGCCAACAAAATGTAATGATTAATCGTAATAAGTTTGACGTAAGCAACAATTATTTATGTACCATAAAAAGAATTTCGTTTTTATCTTTCACATATTTATTTTTTCTGATTTTGGGCTAAGCGCTTAGGTGTGATGTATACCTAACGAGAAAAATGGAAAAGTCACGACGTTCTACAAAACACTATTCTGAAAATATAATTATTGGCTCTGTTCATAGTTTTAATGGTTAAAATTCTTCCCTACTATTTAATCTCTCAAAGCTTAAATGTCAGGTCCAGAATGCCAGTGAATCTGTCTGTTGACTAGACATATTAAAAGTTTTCTCTAAATCATAGACATAGCCGGGATCACTAAATTTTCAGAATGGTTATAGAATATCTTCTGTATTGGGTACTTATAAGTATGTGTAAAATGTCTCTTTTATATAGAATATTTTAATAATGGCGTGAATGCTTTTAAAAGCGCACACTTTCTCTATTTTAATATACGTTTTTCTCGGAAACTAATAGTAGGGTTTCAAGAAAACTTCCAAATCGTTTATTTGTATTTAATGTGACATACCGGGTTGAAATGTGTATCCATTAAACCATACCTATGTTCAATAACTTTCACACCCCTAGTAAATATGGTACCTATATACATTTAATTTCCAGAATCAAACATCAATCAATTCAGTAAGTTCAATTAATTATGTGTAAATTTACTTAGTACTGTTAATGTATATTTTGCAAAAATTTACTTTAGATCTCGTTTTATTTGTGTACAAGATTACACAGAACTTCTCGGCTCGATTCGCTTAAAAATAAACTTTAGTTGCTTCTGCATATTTTATGAACATGCCTCAGAGTATTTTATTGTAATCTTGTGTATAAAAATATATAATCTCGAAAGAGCCGGGTGGTACGAGTTGTGTCCAGAAGGTTAAGCACCAGTTTGGAAAATGCAAAAAATATTTGTTTTCACATCATCTATTTGTATAGGAAAGAGCACTCCTTAACCATTTTTTCAATATAGTTGCCACCATTGTTCAGGCATTCTTCATAGCGGGGAATCAACTTTTGTATGCCCTCTTCAAATAAAGCTGCCGCCAGTGAAGACAGTTGAATACCGTGTTTTGTAGAAACACGTCACAAAGCATTCTCATTGTTAACCGGCTGTTTTTTATGAATTGCCTCATTCACTTGTCCAAGCAAACCAGCAGAAAGTCGCCCACTGCGCGCTTCCTCATAAACATTGGATGGTCCATCATTGAATTGTCTAACCTACCTTCTCACCATTCTCTCTGCTATTACATTTCTACCTCAAATCTTTACAAACTGGCGATAAATGTCTGCTGGCTTAATATTCCTTGCGTACAAAACTTGTATTACGGATCGCACTTCACAGTCGGCCGGATGAAAAATTGCCTTATACATTTTGAAGGATCATTAGCAACTGGACACACGCGGACCTTTTTTTTTTTCTCCAAAAATGCTTTCTTGGACTCGGTGGACCTCAAAACACATATTTCTAGTGAAATCTTGGCATAGGATTTTTGGGTGGAAGACAGAACCTACCTTCTTTATCTTCTAAGTACGTATTACGCGTAGAGGAAGTAAAATTGCTGGTTGCAACATTTTATGGTGAATGTATTTTTGCTTTTTTGACTAGCGTATGATGTTCTTTCAGCTGGCCTTGAATGAACTTCAAGTCTGAATTTAGTAATAAACACAATATGAGCATTTCCTGACTTTTTTTTTTTTTTTTCCCTGTCATTCAAGAGCAGATATGATATACTGTTCAATTTTTCCAAAAGTGATAGCTAACAAGGGAGGCTGGTTTTCTGATGCAGACGTTATTCAATAGGTAATTTCTTAACAAAACCTTACATGAATAATAGTTGTGTCTTAATGAGTAACGGGGAAAATATTTAAAATCTTAGTTTTTGACTTATTTCATACTCTGACTTATACTAACAAATGAATACAGACTACAAAATAAGCTGCAGCCTTTTACCATTCAACCAAGCTTATTAGAATCGAGTGAGATGTCTCCACGGTAAAGTGTGAGCCTCCATTTGGGGGGGGGGAGGCTTGGATTCGATAAGACTGACCACTCATGGTTTCCCCAGATTTGTATGTGAATACTCTGGTAGTTCTCCTTCTACCACAAATTGCCTGTCTTTCATTTTCTTTCATTTGTAAGGTTCTTCGTAAGTTTCAAGTTTGTATGACCAGGCGACGTCGGTTGGTGTGTTGCACAAGAAGTGAAATTTGCCTATTGAAAAATTTCCCGGGGCTTAGCGGGATTTCTGGTGTTCTCTTCCTTTCTAGGAGCATTCTTATCTGTTTCCGAGTCCCAAGGTTTCGGGTGGTTAATGTTAATGTGGCAAAGAGAGAGGAATGTCTCGGTTTCCTGAAACAGGAGCGATGAACTCTGATGAATTCTGGATTCATCTGCTCAATACAGCGTCTTATCTCCTGGTTTGAGGTTACTACATCGATCACATTATAGGTACTTGATTCTAGAAAAAAATAAATGTTTAAAACAGACCCAGAAAAGCAATTTGCCACCGGCATTGAAAACATCATATAAGATGTAAATTGCGTAGAAAGGGGGAACTTGGTGGGAAGACAACGGGATATACCTAAAATTAGAGAGAAAGAAGGAAAGAGGAAGGGATATTGAGATGAAGGAGGAAAATGAGATTGAGATATAGAGAGAGTAAGAGAGTGAGTGGGAGTAACAGTGAGAGAGAGAAAGGCAGAGACAGATAGACAAACAGACACAAGAATATTTGTATTTAACATGGTAATGTGAACAGAGATGAGGAGTTGGAAAAGCCGTCATGCTAAAAAATGCAATGCCATAGCTGGGATTTGAACCACAGATCTCCTGGTCTCCAAATCTCTGCTATGGCATTAAACTTTTCTGTCTGATTATCCCTTTTCAACTCCTGTTCTACTCACAGCCAGTGTGGAAGAAACAATTATTTCAAAATGATTGGTCTAGTGGTTAGTTGAAAACTACAAAGCTCAGGAATTGTAAAATTTATGACATTGTTGTCGCCATTCAAGCATGTAAACTCAAAATAAATATTCCTATGTATGGTTTACCGGGAGAATCGAGAGTGAGTTAATCAATTTAATCCTATATCGACATGCTGCCATGGTATCTTAGAGATTAGAGCAGCTAGATTGAGACCAGGAGATTTGCGTTTCAAATACTAACTATCGTATTGAACTTTTTAGTCTTGACTCTACATTTCTATTTTAAACGTTATTTAGATAAGTAAATGTAATTTTATACTTACAGAGCAATCAATCCCCAAATCTCAATTGGGTTTCCTCAAAATAGAGTTCAGACCCTGCCCAGACCTATGGTTTTATGTGTACTTAAAATCAACAGCCCTATGTCAGTAAATTTACTCGCATAAAAAAGAACTCCTAATGGACGAAATGCCGGCACACCAACGTCGCTGATGTGATTCTGAAAATCGATAGCATCATTAACAGACAAAATGCATGTTATATAAATATTTATCGCTCCCTCAACAGACTTAAGTTAATAATGTCAATGGAAGAGAAGCTAAATGCACTAGATCAAAACGTATTCTCACAGTAATATGTATGTGTTCTAGAAAACACATTTTAAGTGATTTTCTAAACGCCACACTAAAGAAAAATTGAGAAACCGGTGCAGTTTTCAAATATTACAAATAAATATATCAATGGAATATTATTTGTTCATTCTGTATATCAAAATCAAAAATATTTTTCCATAAAATTTGGAATAGTTTTTTTTTAAATTGCTGATAAATGCAATGGAATATAATTTGTTCACTCTGTATATCAAAATCGAAAATGTTTTTCCGTATAATTTGGTGTAGTATTTTTTAAATTACTGATAAATGCACTATATTTATATTATATGGTCTTCTTCTCAGGATGCACTTACATTACAATACCACATTTCTGTCAATCTATATGTATCTTTTTCATCTGTACGGCCACCCACCTTCTGCTCTGTGTAGTTAAGCCTTTATTAGGTGTGTGGAATTCTGTAACGGCATTAGTCGGTGGGTGTGATTATCTGAAGCTGCCGCTTCGTTCATTTCTAGTGTAGGTGGTGTAGTTCCCAGTAGAGCGTATGGATGTGCTACTCTACAAATCGGGCGCGAAGTTAAGTTTCAGCATAAGATCTTACCTTTAAGGATGAAGCTGCAGCTTCATTGAAGCTGTGTTAATGAACACACCGTATAATAAAAATAATTCTCATTGGTGTTTGTGCACCAAGTCGAGCCTAGGTTTGGCTATATCCATTCCACATACCAGATGGCCCAGTTGCTCCGTATTTGACGTGTTCGCAGATTAAAAGAGTTGCAGAATTTTAGGTTAAAACCGGTTAGTAGGCAACTGGGTTGAGCGGCCTTGTTTTTGCCCATCTTGCTTATCAGCGGATGCGGTGAGAGGGTTGCACTTATAGAGAGGGGTAAAGCGAAGGTAGCTCTCTCCAGTTTCCTACTGATCGGTTTTAGCTTGATCCGCTGCATACGATAAATGCAGAACAGTTCGGCCAACTTGTATTATACTGCTCTTGAAAGCATCCCTCTTTTTGCAAAAATGTATATGTGTTACTTAGTCAGCCCAATCCAATGCAAATGTTAAATTATTAAGCTTGCCGCGCTGTTACGTTGTGCAAATGGCGTGCTCTAGCTGTGATAGCGGATGGGTAGTACACACTTTGTATTTGAGTGTAACAATGTTTCATTTATTAAATGTGTATTCATAACTTCTTTGAATAGAAACTATCCCTATTTCACATACGTTTTGAAACTCTGAAAACGCAAATTATGAGTACAATCATTTAGATCAGTGACTCATTTTTATTACCCTGTACTAAGAATTCACCGATACAACTTTTACCAGTATTTGGACGAATTGGTATGATAATATTTGGTCAATTCGCTAAACAAATTCAAGCGAAATATTGTTGTGTTATGGACTTGGCCGGTGGCAGAAATTGAAATTAAATTTTACTTATAGATGTCCTTTAACTTATGCAGTTCTCAGCATCCAGTTCTATATTGGGCGTAAAAGAACACTTAATCTTGCTCAGAGGCCTCTTCATCAAGCTTTATGTATTTTGAGTGGCAGAAATATACAAAACACGGGAACAATGGCTTTACTTTCCTTCCGAAGTAATTAATGCTAAGGATTTTTACAACCAAAAAAATCCCTCGCCCTGCTCTGGGTTTGAGCCCGCGACCTTGGGAACCGGAGGTTAGCATGTTATCCCTAGAGCACGGAGCACAACGCAGTGGAAGAGCACTACGGCAATAAGGGTGCGTGTTGAACCGGCCTGACCTTAGTTACACTTTTTCATACGTGTTCCAACCAACACTTATAAGCGATGTTGCATAATTACAAAGCAGCTGTAGACTGGTTAAAGGGAAGTAGGTAGGGGTTGATTTAAAAGTAGGATGATTCAAAGTGTTTGACTGTATCACACTTTAGAAACAGTTCCATGTGGACTAGTAGCTTACTTTGATAAAGCTAGCAAAGTCTAGATCCAATTCCTGTATTCAAACCTCTTGCTATTATTTTTGTTTGTTTATTCAGTAGCAATTCTTTATATCCTTAGCCAAAAATTATAATTAGTTATAATATGAAGAAATTAAGATATTGGAATACAACCGATAATATGTAATAATTCTGATGTAATTTAATTTTTTTTCCGAATGTGTAGTCAATTATTAGCTCCTTCTGGTTTTAAAAACCCTTAACTACTATACGTTATTCGTAGCTTTCAACCCCTCGACAAAGTGATTCTTCTTAACGTTTTATTGTCCATAGGGCTGACCCAGCTGTTAAGGCTCTGGCGTTCTCATCGTAAGGTGGTGGTTAAAAGTGACTGTCCCATGTCATTACATTTTCTGGCATGTAAAAGAACTCCTGCGGGATGAAAATACGCGGCGTTTATATGATCCTTGCGGCGTCTTAAAACTAGTATTAATGTTTTGGATATTTTTAGTGAATCCTTTTAATTTCATATAATACTAATCTTCAACTATAAAACAAAAATATTTGTAGCTGTGCTCTATTGTAAAATTATTAAATTTTCAAGAAAATTCAAATGGACTTTTAAGAAAAATAATAAAATACCACCGAAGAGTAGTAAACGTATGACCGTTATTTTACTTGGACCCTCCTTGTCCTTTTTCAGTCACATTTGACTACAGGCTCTGAGACTGGAATATATGGTTAGTCCAATGTTTATCACCTTCAACACTCATTTGAACCATTTTGGTTGAGATATATTTCGAAGGGATATGAAAGCCGGTTAAGGTAGTTGATAGAGCGGAATATTAGCAAAATACTTATGGAACTATTGGGTAGATGTAGAAATATCCACTCCTGAGGTAAAAGGAGTGAAGGAAGGGATGTCATAAATTAAGCTATCATGCTCTAATTGAATCTTTACTGTTTGTAACACCAAAGAGATAATCGTAAAATTCATGGAATATTTTGAAATTTGATCAGTAAATTGCAACTCCATTATTCTAACTTTACATGAGATAAACTCTGTTGTAACTCTTGAAATTTGCCGGAACGTACTTTTAGCATGATTTTAAGTTTCAATTGAGAGAAGTTAATTCTACTGTCAAATAGTGCAAACCATTTATGTAAGATTATCCAATAAGTAATGCGTTAGCGTAATTCACACAAAATTCAAATAAATAATTGAGTATATTCTTTGTGACGTGGCTGTACAGCATTTTTGTGTACGGCCCGATCTCTAATTTATTCTAGCCTATCACTTCTCGGTAGCAAGAGTCGCATCTTTGAGGGGAGGGGTGGTTTTGATATTAGATCCATTTAACAATTTTATTGGTTTTCTCCGTACAAAATAATTTGTGAAATCCGTATGAAATAGACTGTGCAGCTAGTTACTTTCTCTAGCACGTATGCACATTGTACATTGTGGATAGAGAAGGTGTTGTATTCCACCCGAAAATTCGATACCGAGATTTCAGGGAAATACGCCTTTTGAGGACCTCTTAATAAAAAGAGCGTTTGTTTAGAGAAAGGTCCGCGCGCGTGTGTGTGGACAGCGTAATTCAAAAACGAAAAGTCGGTTAAATACCAAACTTGTATTTGAATTTAATTTGTGAAATCCGTATGAAATAGACTGTGCAGCTAGTTACTTTCTCTAGCACGTATGCACATTGTACATTGTGGATAGAGAAGGTGTTGTATTCCACCCGAAAATTCGATACCGAGATTTCAGGGAAATACGCCTTTTGAGGACCTCTTAATAAAAAGAGCGTTTGTTTAGAGAAAGGTCCGCGCGCGCATGTGTGTGCGTGCGCGCGCGTGTGTGTGGACAGCGTAATTCAAAAACGAAAAGTCGGTTAAATACCAAACTTGTATTTGATATTATCCCCAAAGAATGCGACACAAAATTTTTGAAATATCCCTCACCCTAAAACTATGCTTTAAATGACAGATTTATCGATATTCTCAAAAAAAAATTGAACGATTTTGATTAAAATACCGTATATTAAGGATATTTACAAGACAAACAAAATGCAAAACTTGGACATAGCTCTCTGAAGACCTCTTCATTCTGGATGACTTTTGCATAACTGCTAAACCGTAAGACATAGACAGAAACTTATTACACTATAAGCTTAGATCCAGTTAAAACACGCCATTTATTTCATAATCACTTTGCTGTGAAGTTAACCATTTCCTAGATATTGCTTCTTGTTGGTTTCAATTCTAAAATGCTTTAACTTTTCTCAAACGGGAATTTTACACTCCCGTTTCTTTTGGTTTACTCCAGGCCATTCAAAGAGAACTGAATTTCAATTTCAATTGCATGGCGACAGCTTTTAAAAGATTGGTTAGTTCCCTTTTACTTATAAGGAACACAGCAATAATACCATTTCTGTTAAGTAGAAAGAAGTATACGTATGCTTTTGTAAGAAAAGTTTGCTATATAAACACATACACATTTACATATTGATATTTAGATGGGCTTTTAATTCAATTTTTTTTGTTAGTGTTTAGCGCCTGCTTTAACTGCTTATGGCACCGCAGGCGGTGACACTGATGATACACGAATGATGATGGAGCACCGGTGGAATGCGATGGCGGGGAAAATCAGAGTACCCGGAGTAAACCCGCCCCAGCACCGCTTTGTCCACCACAAATCTCACATTCGGTCGCTTGGGATCGAACCCCGGCCGTCTAGGTGAGAGGCAAGTGGTCTAATCACTCGGCCACGGCGTGGCCCTTTTAATTCAAGTCTATTTGTGTCACTTATATTGCGAACGTTTTTCTGGTGCTGTCATTATTTCAGTGCACATTTACATACACTCACACACATACTCACTTCCTGTATATAGCGCTGGCACCGTTTATTATGTTATTCTCTAATGTAGAGCTGCCAACATATTACTATCAAAATCCGCCAGGCGTGCCCAGTGAACATTTACGCGACAAACACCTCCGAGCTCACCGTGGGGGGGGGGGCGCAAACCTCAAGGCGTAACCCTCTGTTGGAGGCCCTGGTCCACATGGGTAGTCAAGGGATGCTTTTTATAGCTAAGGAGGTAGCAGTCACCGTCGAAGGCCGCGACATGGGAGCGATGAGGAGCCGTAGAAAATCTCCAATAAACTACGCGTAGCATACGGATCTTGAGGGATCTAGGATTAAATAAAGTACTACTAAAGGTGTATCGCAGTCAATTGTGCATTTATTGCCACTAAACTACCTATACATCATAAAAAAGAATCACAGGAAATAATAAGTAGTCAAAAGCGGGCCAAACTAGCAATGTTCAAGCCCCATTTGGGCTGGTAACGAAAACGCGCATGCGCAATGCCGTCAATGTGACATGTCTTCTTTACTATATAAGAAAACGTTCTAAATAGGGCGGATGGGTTATAGGTTGTTAACTAGTCAACAACTGCTCCTACATCACTTAGCATAAGTAAAATCACCATTTTCAATGCACTTTAGTAGGGTTTCCAATCATGAGCAAATACGGAAAAATAGACTAAATTGCTTCCGCAGCATAGCTTTGTATATCTAAGTACGTAATAAAACTGAACCAGGAGAGGGAACCAGCAGTATATGCCACTTAACGGTTTCCATAAGTTAAAAATAATTAAATAAATTCTATTAACAGAACATGCATCTCATATAATTGCACATTTGCGTTTTGCCTGTCTCTAAAGGTTGATATAATACACTGCCTTAAATAACAGAGTTGTTCTATTTTAGCGGGGAAGTAAATGAATAGCAAATACTCTCATGTTTCTATAAATTACCGAATTATCAGCCAGAGCAAACTGTGTTATACAACAAATATTGCACTAGGATCAGTCAGACCTTGGGGTTCACAGCCACTGTGATATCACCGCACGCAGGCCATAGGAGGCCTCTTGTGCTTCTAACGTGGCCCCTTTGAGGAAGAGATGAAGTGGCAATCCTAAGGACGACAATGCAAGAATAGGATCCCAAAAGATTCCAGAACGGCACCAATCCTGATGCCGGCACGATCCCCCCTGCGCTATCTTCAAACTAAGGAACCGAGAATGAAACGAGCCACTCGCAGGAAGGGGCCCCAGGAAGACAAGCGCGAGGAAGACACAGAGCAAATTCCACCATTCTGCCGCAACACGCCAATCGTTGTCGCCTAATCCTACAACTCTAAAAATATGAAGATGAAACAGATGAAAGGAAATGATGGGAATAGATAATTCGTGGTTGAAGAGAAACTATCCCAGCATTCCTCTACCGATCTGGAGAAACCATATAAACATCCGAGGTCAGAGTAGGTGGTTCGATGAGAATTGAACTCCGGACCTCCCGATTTCAATATCAGCCTCACACTTCACCACGTAAACAGCCAGCCCGTCAACATATGTTCGAGTCTACTTACTTTGTATCGATTAAATTAACTGAAGAAACACATAGCTGGCATACATTCCCAGTGGTGACATTCTTATGAAAGAATGATGTACAAGTGTTTGTACAAAATATGAATATATCTAAGTGATTGAAGCCCCTCTTGCTTCGATTATCGCAGACACCATAGTATTACTAGGGTTCGTAGGGCTGTTGAATGCCTTGGCACCAAAATTCAGCTGATTTGCGACTTCCTTTATCGAGTTACTAAATAGAAACCTCTGTGAGATAATAGTAAATTATGATGCAATATAAAACAAGTCAATAAGAGCATAAAACCCAAAGGTTTTAAAAATATTGGCGTATAGCACCATGTGTGTTTTCACCCCGCTGCGCGAATAACAAAGGGCTAAGCTGCGGTAGGTGACTCATGTAAGACGTGGGATGGATGATATTTAAATAAAATTTATAATTTAATTTATAACTGGAAACTTGTTTCAGTGATTAGGCTAAAATTGATGGATTGGTTCCCGAATGATACATTTTATAAACGACAACCCTCCGGCTAGTGTATGTTTAAAATGTGTCCAAAATATTTAACAATTCAGGCATGTAAGTAAGAATGAATTACAAACCCGTTTCAATGCTACATATATTGCATAGAAATGAAACTAGGTTGCCGAAATAAAATTACAGATATGGGGAAAATCCCTTTTTTGAACTGCAGCAGTAAGATCATTTGCTTTATTCTCCTGAAGGCAAAAGGGCCAAGGCGGCTGGGAATTACTATATGTGCGCTCCAGTCTCGGGCATTGATGCTTCAACTACTTCTGTTTGCCTTGGATGGCCAAGTTGACTCTGTGAACAGCTTATTACAGCGACAGTACGCATTGTTTTGTAGTCTGGGCGAACGTGACAAGGTTCCCCAGATGCTCCATTCAATGTACCATGCTTTCAGTGCATTACCACCGGAGAAGGCTAACAGAGGTGATTTTCACTCTGTGAAGAATGTTTATGCTTCTCTTCGGCGAGCTGTTACTGTTGCCCCGTATGTCCAATTGAAATACCCACACCTGCTTTGGAAACGTGTTTGGAGCTGTTTTGGCTGTCCGTATATTAATGTGGAATGGATAGCGGTAACCTATGAGGTGGTTAATAAAATTCTTCTTACGGCAGACAAATTATATCGCCACCGGATGACCATTTCCGGCAACTGCCCAATTTGCCATGCAGCAGATTCCCTTCCTCATCGATTGCTTAAATGTTCCGGTAAAACAGCAATGTGGACTTGGGTTTTGAGAAAATGTCGCACTTGGATACCTAGCGGTTGGAGCCTTCACCAATAGATTTAAATCTAAATCTGCCGAGGCTGAGCTCCTCCATTACACACTTCCCTTGTATGGTTGTTAATGGTTACATACGTTGGACAAATTGCTTGTATACTGCCCAAACTAAGACAATTTTTATACACTCAGAGATGGAAACTGATCCAGCGCCATTCCAACCGTAGCTCCTACAAATATAATGCACTCTTTCAATTTTTCCTGGATCCTAACCGTCTTTACGAGACTTTTTAAGGTTGCATACATAATGACATAAAAAGAATCACCCTTAGTTAGATATATGACACTTTAAAAAAAGAAAGCACTAAACTATCATTTATAGGGAAAATAAAGAATTAAATTAAAAAACAAACATGAAGCGTTTTCAGGCGAGGTCGCAAAAAAGAAAGAAAAAAAAAGAGAAAAAAAAGCAACACGTCTAGCTAGCTATCAATGCGAATGGAGGAGAATTTTATCTGGTACCAAATGGTATGTCTACTTGCACATTCAGTTTCACCGAAGTACATATACTGACAGGATCAGCCTGTAATGCTTACTGCAGACCCTTGTTTATAGACAAGAAATGTTATCTGTTGTCAGTGTTTATATTTATTACTGCTTGTGGTGGGGAACAAAATCTCTAAGCAACTACATTAATAGAGCCCATATACATACCTATTCGACAGTAAATATCCATTTTCATGTGAAACATCCTGCCAGAATTTAAAAAAAAATCGTTTCCTAGATGGCTGTAATGTTGTTCAATGAACTGCATCACAGGGTAAGTCAGCACTGTTACGTTTAACATTTTCAAGCAAAAATTGATTGAATAGATGCTCCATGCTCTGTTTTATTTTGTAAATAAATATTTGATTGTTGTTTAAACCTGTTTTAAACTGTTCTTATGTGATATTATTTTTTAGTTGCATGAAATAGCAATATGTTCAAGTTATGTGTTCTATGCATATTATACCGTTTTAATGACAGTATCCATAACATTAAAGCTGAGGCTTATGACTTTATTAAATAAGGGCATGAATCATTGATCTGTAATTTTCAAAATGTCAAAAGGTCGTTATTTTTATAGAACTTTGAATGGTAAAGCTTAGTGAGCAGTACTTACAAATTTAAGACAATCATCCTACATGCACGTTCGACCAAATTCATATATTTAAAGATGTATTAGATAAGGTATATGTATAACTGAAGACGATCACTTAACTGTCTTGATTATGCAAGCTCTTGATTAAAATAATTCCCAAATAAATAGCCAAAACGTCCCTTAAGCCTCCTGCTGATACAGAGGATTGCTGCTGGGAGCTCATTACGGTGGCAAATCCAAGAGCATTCAGATTAATATATTATGATTTACGTGCTTAACCATTAAATTTCACACTTAAACCTATAGTCTATTCAGTATTCCTAAGTTGTTTGCTCAGAAATTGATGGTTGCAGATTGGATTCACAGTTTTTTTTTTTTTTTTTTTTTTCTCTTCAGTTTAGCACTTAACATTATTACTGTGTTTCTTTTTGTATAACACATAACACTATCACAATTTTTGTTTGTTTGTTTTATAAAATTTAACGATATCAGTGTTTTCTTTGTTTTAGTTTAACACTTAAAATTATCACTGTTTTCTTTGTTTTATAACATATAACATTATTACTGTTTTCTTTGAATTAGTTTAACACTTAATATTATCACTGTTTTCTTTGTTTTATAGCACTTAACATTATTACCGCCTTCTTTGTTTTAGTTTAGCACTTAATATTATCACTGCTTTCTTTGTTTTATAACATTTAACATTATTATTGTTTTCTTTGTTTTAGTTTAACACTTAATATTATCACTGCTTTCTTTGTTTTATAACATTTAACATTATTATTGTTTTCTTTGTTTTAGTTTAACACTTAATATTATCACTGCTTTCTTTGTTTTATAACATTTAACATTATTATTGTTTTCTTTGTATTAGTTTAACAGTTAATATTATCACTGCTTTCTTTGTTTTATAACATTTAACATTATTACTGTTTTCTTTCTATTAGTTTAACACTTAATATTATCACTGCTTTCTTTGTTTTATAACATTTAACATTATTACTGTTTTCTTTCTATTAGTTTAACACTTAATATTATCACTGCTTTCTTTGTTTTATAGCACTTAACATTATTATTGTTTTCTTTGTTTTAGTTTAACACTTAATATTATCACTGCTTTCTTTGTTTTATAGCACTTAACATTATTACCGCCTTCTTTGTTTTAGTTTAACACTTAATATTATCACTGCTTTCTTTGTTTTGTAACACTAAACATTATTACTGTTTTCTTTGTTTTAGTTTAACTTTTAATATTATCACTGCTTTCTTTGTTTTATAACATTTAACATTATTACTGGTTTCTTTCTATTAGTTTAACACTTAATATTATCACTGCTTTCTTTGTTTTATAACATTTAACATTATTACTGTTTTCTTTCTATTAGTTTAACACTTAATATTATCACTGCTTTCTTTGTTTTATAACATTTAACATTATTATTGTTTTCTTTGTTTTAGTTTAACACTTAATATTATCACTGCTTTCTTTGTTTTATAACATTTAACATTATTATTGTTTTCTTTGTTTTAGTTTAACACTTAATATTATCACTGCTTTCTTTGTTTTATAACATTTAACATTATTATTGTTTTCTTTGTATTAGTTTAACACTTAATATTATCACTGCTTTCTTTGTTTTATAACATTTAACATTATTACTGTTTTCTTTCTATTAGTTTAACACTTAATATTATCACTGCTTTCTTTGTTTTATAGCACTTAACATTATTAATGTTTTCTTTGTTTTAATTTAACACGTAATGTTATCACTGTTTTCTTTGTTTTATAACACTTAACATTATTGTTTTCTTTGTTTTAGTTTAACACTTAATATTATCACTGCTTTCTTTGTTTTATAACATTTAACATTATTACTGTTTTCTTTCTATTAGTTTAACACTTAATATTATCACTGCTTTCTTTGTTTTATAGCACTTAACATTATTATTGTTTTCTTTGTTTTAGTTTAACACTTAATATTATCACTGCTTTCTTTGTTTTATAACATTTAACATTATTATTGTTTTCTTTGTTTTAGTTTAACACTTAATATTATCACTGCTTTCTTTGTTTTGTAACACTAAACATTATTACTGTTTTCTTTGTTTTAGTTTAACTTTTAATATTATCACTGCTTTCTTTGTTTTATAACATTTAACATTATTACTGGTTTCTTTCTATTAGTTTAACACTTAATATTATCACTGCTTTCTTTGTTTTATAACATTTAACATTATTACTGTTTTCTTTCTATTAGTTTAACACTTAATATTATTACTGCTTTCTTTGTTTTATAGCACTTAACATTATTATTTTTTCTTTGTTTTAGTTTAACACTTATTATTATCACTGCTTTCTTTGTTTTATAACATTTAACATTATTATTGTTTTCTTTGTTTTAGTTTAACACTTAATATTATCACTGCTTTCTTTGTTTTATAACATTTAACATTATTATTGTTTTCTTTGTTTTAGTTTAACACTTAATATTATCACTGCTTTCTTTGTTTTATAACATTTAACATTATTATTGTTTTCTTTGTATTAGTTTAACACTTAATATTATCACTGCTTTCTTTGTTTTATAACATTTAACATTATTACTGTTTTCTTTCTATTAGTTTAACACTTAATATTATCACTGCTTTCTTTGTTTTATAGCACTTAACATTATTAATGTTTTCTTTGTGTTAATTTAACACGTAATGTTATCACTGTTTTCTTTGTTTTATAACACTTAACATTATTGTTTTCTTTGTTTTAGTTTAACACTTAATGTTATCACTGTTTTCTTTGTTTTATAACACTTAACATTACTAATGTTTTCTTTGTTTTAGTTTTACGCTTACCATTATCACAATCATTAACTCTTTCACAAGCTGCAGACACAGCCGTATCTGCAGCTTGTGTTAGTTGTGTAATTTTTGGGTATTTTTTCTTTCCAGTGTCTCCCACATGAGTATGTCCTTGGCTTGTCTTGTTAACAATGATTTTTTATAGTGTCTAACTCCCATTTTACTACATATTCCAACGCAGGCAATGTCACTCATGCTACATGAAATGAAGGGGTGCACTGGTGGAATGCGATGGCGGGGCAAACCTGAGAACTCGGAGAAAACCCGCCCTGCGCCGCTTTGTTCGCCACAAATAACAGAAGAGGCGCCTAGGGTCAAAGTGAGACGCGGGTGATTGAACTACTGGGCCACGGCGCGGCCCTCGTCCCCAATGTTCCTGATGCCCGTTTAAGATGGCCCGCGGATAATGGCTTCTCACCACCGTTCTCAGTCCTATTTTTGGGTCCCTCATTGTAGTTAGGTGCGTAATATCCTCCAAAAATTCTCAAATCAGTTATAGAGAGCACACGCTCTTTAAAAATACTGAGCTTTTTCTTCTGGAATAAATTACTCCATCGTCACCATCAACATTATCTCTCGAAACTTCAAATATTGCTGCTAGAAGTACAAGAACAGCTTATTGCTTGATAATAAACTGTTTTACTTTCTTTATCACCCATATTTAGTAGACAGAGCAGGCACTGTGTTTCACCCAAAAATTCGATATGGATAGTTCGCCAGAAATTACCTTTTGGGATTCCTAAAGCCGAAAAATCCCTCGCGCACGCGCGCACGCGCGCTCGCGTGTGTGTGTGTAGTGTGTTTGTCTGTCTGTGCGTGCGTTGGTGTGTGTGTATGAAAGAGAGAGAGAAGGGGAGACAGAACGGCATAACATTAAACCTATAATCATTTTAAGATTTGTGAACCTATAAACACAGTTCCTTCCCTATACTAACTTTTTTTTTTTATGAAAAAGTTATGTTTGTATTTTCTCAAAAATGGCACTATCGCTTTAAATTAATACACCAGCTGATTAAGATATTTGCATGACTAACTTTGTATATCTTTAACTCTTTCTCCCTTCAGCTTTAAATATGTTCTATAATGCTGTAAGCGGTTACCATCAGAAGAGAGGAAAATATTTTACGGTACAAAAAATGCACACTTCATTGAAATGCTCGTAAACAGTTTACATCAAATATCCAGCTCTGAAGGATTAGCAGTTATCCAAATATTTCCTTTTAAATAATTATTATATTAGATGTTCGAACTTAATCTGGAATGTGACATGCATATTGTAGTTTGCGCTATTCATATTTTTCTGCATGAGTTTCATCAGTAGAGCAACTCATTTACGTTCGGTGAGCACTGTGCCTTCTTTTCCATATCATGCTTACAAATAAATGCATTATGGTTATTTCTATTCACAAATAGAGTGGCAAAATTACTTCTGGACACTTCTTTCAATAAACTTTGAATATTATATTCCACTCTCATTCAGAAGCATTCTCATCTCATAAATTATAATTAATAAGTGTTGCTTTAATACATTATTGAATCTTTTACCATATCGTAGAGCTTATTTGGCTCTTAATGGGTTACTTTAATCCAATTTTGGATAATATGTGTTATTTTACAAATGCACCTATTTATATTTTATTTTATATAGTATTCAATGTGAATATTGGATTTATAGTTTTCATATTGAGGTGATGTATCATACCGACCAAAAAAATAGTTAAATAATAATAATTAAGCAATAATTAATGAAAAACCATCATCCAAATTAATATTAATTGGTAATTTTTGGAATACAAAAAATGTAAACATACCATTAGAAATCCAGTACAATACTGAATATCTATCTTAATTTGAACTATATTGAGGAATAAATAGCAACGTAAGTTTATATCTGTTTCTCGGAAAAGCTGTATATACAAGGTGGTTCACCTGTCCCTTATTCTCTGGTTTTATGCAACCCGCAGATTATGTCTAACCTGAAAACATCGTTCCCGAGACCTATCCTCTGCATGATAACGGTACAGATTTTGTCGCTGCACGTTATACCTAACCAGTAGTGTATTTGACCAACGCGCGGTGTTAGCCTATGTCTCAAGATGCTGGGTTCAGGTTCGAATCCTCCCACAACGCTGACGATTTTTCCCCGCTTTCTCTCTTTCTGATTTTGACACATTTTTTAACTTGCTTATTTGTTTTTTTTTTGTTTTTTTTTGTTTTTTTTTGATGTTCTCTTTGTTTGTATTTATTCTAACTTAATCAGTCCAGTTATGGGAAATACAAATGAAAATGAACATTCAGTTTGTTCTAAATATGCAGGTATTATTACAAAGTTTTAAAACTCATATAGGTATTTCAGATAATACTACAGAACCAGACCCATTTTCAGAGTATCTGTATAACAAAAAATACACAAAATACCTAGGCTGACAGTCACAAACTGTGCCAAATACATAGGTATTCACCAATAATTTCAGTTGAAAAGAAATTTAGGTTTAATCCCCATAACTTAAAAAAACTTCTCAATATCCACTAGATAAAGTGTTTCCGACAAGAAACGTAGTGATGAAACTTTTTTAATTTGGCGCAGCAGCTGTTCGAAATGAATCAGAGTTGTGCGCGATGTTGCAATGACAACCTGGCAAGTAGTGACATCTGGGATGTGACGGACCTGCAGGCCTCGCTGATTAGTTGCTAAAGATGATTAAGGTTATGCGGTCGTTGGCTGTACACTGTTTTAAATTGTCGCATAAGAAGTAATCAAGTGGGGTAAGATCAGGAGATCTGGCAGGCCACGAGACAGGTCCTCGCCTACCTATCCATCTTTGAGGATGTGGACCGTGAAGATAATTTATAACGATCTTGGCCTGTTGTGGTGGAGCACCATCATGCTGAAACCACATTCATAATATTTCATTTAATGGTACATGCTCCAGCAATGAAGGGAGATCGTGTTGGAGGAAGTGAAGGTAGTGTGCTCCCGTAAGGTGACCTTCGAAAAAATGTGACCCGATTAAATGATCACTCAAAATGCCACACCATTATATTAATTCCCCACTGGTCTTGAAAATCTGCCTGACTTACTCAATGAGGGTTATCGACTCTTCAGTAGTGCATGTTGTGGCGATTCACAGTGCCATTGTTGTGTAACCGTGATTCATCTGAAAACAGAACTTTGGATAAAAAGACAGAATCACGGTTCAAACTGCGTAATACCCACTGGCAGAAATGTGCTCGACCTTCAAAGTCACGACCATGGAGTTCCAGGTTTAGCTGCAAGCGGTAAGGCAGAAATGTATTGTTATGCAATGTTCGCATAACTGATTACCGACTGATGTCTGTGTCATGTGCCAGTGCCCGCGTACTAATGTGGGGATTTTGTAAGGCAGCGTCTAAAATTATATCTTCATTGTGCCAGAGGGTGCCTCTCTAATAGGACCTGTCATTTCAAATGTTCCTGTTATACGTAAATGTCGTTCAGTGTTCCGAAAAGTGTTGTGAGTAGGTTTTCGTCTTTCTGGCAATCGATTTCCATACAGGTGTATAGCACATACCTACACATTTACTTCGTGCATTTGTATCTAATGTCAGTTAATTTACCACTGATTCGCGCTAGAAAAACAAAAATGTGCATATCGGTAACTTCAACTTCCTCTCGAAACGATGACAGTCTGCCGAATGTCATATTTTCTGAAAGTGTTCCTGGAAATCCGTCCCAGCTCCTCATGAGAGATGTTCCCCATTGTTATTGTGATGTCTCTTAGTTCGATTTCTGTATGGTATGAGGATTATTATTATTATACATTCTGTCTTTCAGAGGTCCTCAAACGTAAACATTTCACGGAATTTTATTCACTGTTTAATTGTGAAATTATGTACAAATCTCAACCATAAGAGCAACTGCAGTTTGTACAATGACAGTATTTTGCAGAAAGTATGCCCTTTTTTGTCAATATCTCTAAATCTGGACAACTTCAATCATATATATCGCTCTGAATTGACTGTTTCACCAAAAAAAATTGGGATAATAATTCTGTGTTCATTGATTAGATTAGGATTAAGGTTAGATACGGACTGGGGTAGAGCACGCCTTTAAGGCCCTTTACCAAGAGGGATGCGGGATAAAGCCCGACGGAAGACCAGATCCGGATGACGACGGGCGCAAGAAAGGACGGGATCCCTAACGGCTACAATTGGAGCTGAGACAAGTCATGGTGAAGGTCTTGAACCTTTGAGTAGGGAGAAGTTCGTGTCAATTGCCGACGTCAGTTTTTAATGCGTCCAGGATTAGGTGAAATACCACTCTATATAATAAGGGTTTACGTCAAGTTACATGCTTAGAGAAAGTTCGAAAATTGGCGCAATGTAATATTCAGTCTTGGCCTTGCTTACAGTTTGGTGACCGACTGTGCATTTTTCAGGTATTAAATCTTAATGTTAAAACATTGTTTATGCTGGTGAACGGAAAATTATACCTTATATGTACATAGGATAGCTTATGGAGAGCTAATTTGACCTTGCAGCTTGTATGTCAACTCATTTTACTTTCTCTACACCTACTATGTTAATAGTATAGAGAGAAGATGTTGTATTGCACGAAAATTCGACACGATATTTTACTTAAAATACATTTTGGGGGACCACATGAATACATAAAAAAAAGCATTTTTATAAAAACGCCAGAGAGAGAGAGAGAGAGAGAGAGAGAGAGAGAGAGAGAGAGAGACAGAGAGAGACAGTGTGTGTGTTTATACAACATAGCTCAGAAAAAAAAATTGGTATTTAAGTTCAGTAACTTCCAAGGCTGCGACAGGAAGTTTTTCTAGAAAATCCTCCCACCCCAGCTTACCCTTTACGTGGAAAATGTTTTGAAAATGTTCCTTTCCATGAAACATTTAGGTAATCTAAACACAGGAGCATTGCCATATAAAAGAATATCTTGATAGTCGTAATTATATTAATTTACTCGGGCATTAAGCACTGTAACGAATTGTCTCTTTGGGACAAAATTGTTTACAATTACAGTCTATGATTCACTGCTACATATACTTCACTAAATGTTTCGATGCGAAGACAGTTTATGGCTGCATGCCTTCCATGGTTCACGCACCACTGTACGCTAACATTCCAGTGCAATACAATACAATACAATTCACGACTCAATACGCTTGCATGCATTCCTTCTTTTATAACTATAAAATGACGTCACAGACTAAAAACTTGTCGAAGGTACTTGAAACCGAAGATTGCAGAAACATCTCGAAAATCGGAAACAATCATGATGTGGTGAGGTCTCGCCTTCCGAAATATCCTGTTGCGTTGGGCCGTTGTTTACGCATTCAACAGCGATGTCTTACATTCCAGCTCCACCGCCACATACAAGAGACAACATGAGAGCGATCACATACCGTTGGAGTGGCATTGTCACACTGCTCCCTCCTCAGGGCTGTTCATCCTGATCAGCACCATCGTAGTGGGCTAGACGATTCAAATTTTCTACAAGATAGTCTCTGGATGCAGTAGACGAAATCATTCATTCAGCCTGGTGCTGCATCCCTTGGTCAGGGTAAAGCCATATAGTCACACCAGATCACCTTGCTAGAAACCTCGGCTGGTGGCCTGCCGGTCGTAACGGGTCTTCATCCGATTGCTCAGTACCTGGATGTTTAGGCGGGCCATTTCATGCATGTCATAAATTGGTTCTACGAGATTCTCCATGTAGTCGACTGCTCGCTGTTCTGCCCCAGAAGGACTCCCGAACATCAGCTCGCATGTTAGTCGCAACTCTCTGCCAAAGACCACACTGGCCGGGGTCAGCCCAGAGGTGTTTTGGCTTGCAGAGCCGTATACCTACAAGAAAAGGGAAACCCTCACATCCCAGACTTTCTGGTGATTGGCCTCAATCGTGTTCAAATGTTTTTCTAGGGTCTTGATGTACCGCTCAATCATGCAGCCTGACAGCGGATAAAGAGGTGATGTGCGCGTCTAGTGCGCTCCGAATTGCTCCATTTTTTTCCTAATGAGACTGGACTCAAAATTGGTGCCCTGATCACTGCAGCTCCATTGATACACCATAGTGACAAAGCAGTTCTCCTGCGAGGTACTTTGCGATGGTTCTGACCTCTTGGTTGGAGACAGAGTATAATTTTCTCCAAAATATGATTCGCCTGCGGTTCCACATGTAGTAAAAGCTGGCGTTAAACACCATCCAAAAAAATCCGAAACATGACGGCCTTCAAACGAGACCGCTTCCCCCCTGCCACTGGGCAGTAACCATTAGCAAACAAAAGACTAGGGGTAAGAGGCAACGTAGTAAAATCTCTGTTTCCTGGAGACTGAAGACTCTTCTTGCAAGTCGAGATTTGTGCCTCAGTTAAGTAATCAGTAAGTAGAAGACTTGGCAACTGAGAGGGTTTGTTTCATGCCCCACGCCTTTGGCAGAAATTCATTAATATCTGAAAAATACTGTACACCTCCGACCACTTGCAGAAATAATCCATGGCAAACAACAGGTATCTGTTTTCCCTGACACCGGGAATGCCCTACTACTTCGATGGCTATGCGCTCAAAAAGTGCTCCCGCGCTATACTCCTACATGTGACCCCTGGTCTGTAAGCCACGACTTGCCGCATAAACATGACATTAGCGGTATCATCTCTCAGCGTCTGCCTATAGTGAACCAGTAGTAACTTTGTCGAAGCTTGTTGATGGTTCGGTTGGCTCCCAAGTGTCCACCAGAACTCCCCGCATGTACTTGCTGCAGAACTTCTGCGGCCTTACTCTGAGCTGCCCTGTCTCTCTCTCTCACTCTCTCTCTCTCTTTCTCTCTTTCTTTCTTTCTCTTTCTGGGGCTTCCCATCATGTTACTCCCATACTCTGAACAGCGGCCCGTGCTTGATCTTCAGTGAGTCCCATTGGGCCCAGTAGGACTGGTATACAGTGCTGTTAGGTGCGATGTTCTCCCAGCTCGGCCTAGTCCCAGCCTCCAATTCTCCCAAGAGTGGCCCCAAATCGCTGTCCGCCAGCTGCTGCCTCTTCAGCTGCAACCACCACTGAAATAACACATACTGTTGCGGCAGGGTCCTTCTCTTCAAGGATAGCTCCTGGCCATCCTGGATCTGTGATAAAACGCCGCCAGTGCCGGTTTCGCTGGCATCGGTGTCCACAATAAATACGCCACCATGTTGTGGAAATCCCAAAATAGGAGCAGTGCAGAGTATTGACTTCAGCATCTGGAACGCGCCTTCTGCCTCTTCTGTCCACATATAAGGCCGTAGCTTTTCCGCCAGACGGGTAGCAGGTTTCGCGATGCTGAAGAAACCTCTGATGAACCGGCGGTGGTAGCTGCATAGGTTCAGGAATCTTCGCAGCTCTCGTTTGTCTTTTGGGTTGTCATCTCCGGGCTGTATATACTCCATGTGCGCCTTCACCTCCGTCTCGCTTCTCGGGGGCACAACCACTTCGTCCTTCAAGATCACCTTGTAGATTCTTGGATGTTCTTGTGTGCTTTGGAGTAATACCTCACTTCATCTCGGCCGAATCGCAAAACCCTCCGGCCGACGTCGACCATGCCCTCCTGACTCCTGAGGGCATCTAATTCCAGTATCACATCCTCAGTCACCCTCGCGACGAGAACCCACAGGCTCAAAGTGCTCCGTCCTAGTGTCAACTCCAGCAAAGCCTCCTTCTCCACAGGTAAGATGACGCCCGACGCCGTCACTAGTTAGTAAGGCAAACTAAGTGTTCGTGTCGGCAAGCACTTCATCACATCAGGTCTGATTACAATCACGCTGCACCTTTGTTTATGAGCATCTGGCGTAACCTGAAACAATAAAAACTATAAAAATTAATAAAATTGAATAAACATATGGAACAGTATTTTTTATGGTTTTAGACTACATATAACACTGAACAACAAAATTTTAACTTTTTTCATGCCATGAAATAAAAATATGTTGCCCTAAATTTGGTTATGAAGTCTGACATTCCCTATTACGTACCGTTTTCTTTGGCAACCACATGTAAAATTTTGGTTAAAATTATTATATTTGTTTCATATATGTTGTTACGCACTCAAAATTGTACTACACTCAACGTTCAAAAGTACAAATTTTATTGAAAAGGACGTGGTGATTACTGATAAAATGCCAAATAGTTAAAAAAAAAAAAATACATTCTTTTACTTTAGTCTAGATAATAATAATTCAGACTGGCCTGTGTGTGGTTTAAATCTCTTACAAGATCATTTAGCATTGTTTATGAAATTAAACGGGGTTTTTGGGTTCCACGGATTAAGAATCAGAATCACAGTCGGGAGTGAAAGAAGTAGTGGGGCCAGCCTCAGGGGAAGAAACTCGATCCAGCCTCTTGTAGGGTCAGCTTTTCAGGTGGCGTTGAAATAGGAAATGAATCACTATGCTTAATCGGCCTTCACGCAAAGGGAAAATTTGGACAGACTATACTCTGTTTGGTTTTTTGAGGAGAAACCACACGTTTTGGTTAAACAGAAGTAACAGTCTAATAGGTGGGCCTTCAGTTCTGTCCATATCCTAGGAACAGCAAACCGCATAGAAGGACGAGTGCCATTTATCCAGCCCCTCAAATTACAGAAACATCCGCTACAACAATATTTAGGAGCAAAAATTGTGTCCTTATCTACTTTAGAATTAAAGTACCAATTATATGCTTTATTAATCGTAGGATTAATATTTTCTCTTTGAGATTTTGTAGTGAATTCACCACGCACATAACAGAATACGTGCGGAGAATTTACACATTGATGCGAAATTGTTGCTGTAAATGAGTTTTATAAACTAAATGTCTGTTTAACGTACTTCTATTTGTTAAAAGCACTCTTATTTAGAACCGCAAAACTATCATATTAATTCACATGAAATGCGAACACAGAACTTTGCGTATAAACGGTCTCGACAATACCAATGTTTTGATTTTATTCTGGATTTTATTCTTTACAAGTAGCAGCGGAAGAAGGGTAAGAAAAGATTGTAAACAAGAAATGTGACCTCAAACACTTTCACTGGCGTTTACCTGCAAGTTTATCATATGTCTACATGCGGTCAGATCGCGCCAGGAGTGGCGACCCGGCGAGTATTAGAAAAAAGGGCAATTGAATCACTTAACAAAAGCCTTACGTGATATGAAAAAATGCAACGTATTTTCGAATTCAACACACATAAAAACATAAATATTTCATAGTTTCAAGTTTTGGTTTTTGTTGTTGTACAGTGTAGGTATACAAAAGTTCGTCTATATAGATTTAAGAGTATTTATAAATTTGTACCTAAGGAGTTGAGAATAAAGATATGGAAAGTTTTGAAGGCTGTAGAGCTGAATACTCTCGCCAGATTTTTAAGCTAACCTTTAGCTTTTGTGTGAAAACTATATACCGCTTGATAACAAAATATAGAAAGAAATTTGGTGATAGGGATGTAATACACAACTCCCTGGCTAACTATCCCCGTTTTGAAGATTTTAAGCCTTCCCGTAATTAGGGCTGAAAGTTAGTAAATCTGTATAATGTTCGCAATAAAGAACCAAACATTTCCTCTGATATTCATTTTCACTAAAGTCGTATGTATTAGCCGATATGAATCTGAAAATCCACTTAAAACCTTCCTATATTTTAAACCATTAGGAAATATTACATAAGATGTGTCCATCTGGAGGAATAGAGCTTTTAAATTCTGAAATAATTATCAAAATCAATTGAATACTGTTCGAGACTAACCTATTCAATTGTCTTTATTTCTGAAATAAGTACAGATTTATGTATATAATTATAGTTTAGAATATTTCACCTTTCACAACCTTCCAGCTACTAGAAGCTCCTGCTACATGTCGTGAAGAATTAAATTGAATGGATGCTAACAGCGACCTAAACATACTTTCGTCATAAAAATATGCCACGCACCAATTAAAAAAAACGCATCTATAAATATTAGCATCTTAGGAATAAAAAAGAGGTAAAGTAGATCTACACACCTAGCCATTTGCGTAGTCTCTTGTCTAAAGTGCCAAATGAGTCTAATTTTACAATAACAAAAATTATTGAATATTTTCAATAAACTGTCATAACATTAAACGCTTTGTATCTCTTTACACAGATTTTCTGAACGTTAGCTGAACTCAGAGAGAATGTGTGCAATTCATCAAAAGAATGTAACTTTTCTTTTTTATTTTAAGTTCTCTAGGACGAATGTACACAAAATAAATAAAATAGAATAAAATAAAAATCTGTATAAAACCCAGGTGCATAATTTATAAACCCAGAGCTATTATGCAAGATTTCTAAAATTGTATTTGTATTCATACAAAATAAATGTATTATTTACAGATTATTCATAAATTAAAAAAATGAAATATATGCCATGAAATAAAAATAATAAGAAATGATAAATTATAATAAACTACATACATAACAAATACTAATAAAATAAGTAAAATAAAATAATAAACATATGTTAACATTTAAATAATAACACTTTCATAATCCAGTCTAAATAAATAACCAATAACATACAAATATAAACTAAAAAAAATAATAAAAACTAAACAAATCACGTAATACACAAAAATACCACGAACATAATTTTTTTTAACACCAAAATTTATCTTCAACTTCACAAGGAGGAATGTTCAATGTACATAGTAGTTAGAGAAGGTATTTTATTCCACTCAAAAATTCGATACTGAGATTTCACTGCGAATATATGTTTTGAATCCCCTGAATTAAACAGCGCTTTAGAGAAAGGTATTGTATATTTGTCTATGTGTGCGAACAATATGATTAAAAAACGAAAGGGACATTAAATGCCGAACATGGCACTTATGTTCAGTATCTTTCAAGGATGCGACACATAGACTTTATGGATAACCCGCCAACCTCAACTGTTCTCTATATCGAACATATTTCTTAAGTTTTGATTTTCTCAAAACTGGTCGTAATAAATTTTATTAAAATAACTGTATTTATAACATTTCCAGGAAAAATAGAATGTTATAATCAAGTTTCTGGAAATAAACTTAGGAAACCTCTACATTCTGGATGACTATTATAACTGCTAAGCTGTATGAGACAAACAAAACTTATAGCACAAAAAATGCAGATCTCGTTAAAACACGCAATTTATGGCATATATATGTATATACGTCCGAGATATTCCTTGCTACTATTGTTACTTTTAAAACACTTAACTTCTCTCAAACAGTAATCATTCGTGTTTCTTTTGTTTTATTATTGGTCACACAAAGACAACAGAATTTTAATCACAAACGCATAGCGCCGGGTTTCAAAATATTTGGCTATCGCTTTAGCCTAATATATTTCCTTACTTCCCTTCCACTGCAGGGAGCTGAATAGTAAGACCATTCTCCTAATGTTTATGTCGATTAGCATGAAGTGAATAATCTTTCGTAAGAATTTTTTTTTTTTTTTTTTTGCAGAATAGGTAGAGAAAGTCATGCGACTGGAGCACATAAGCTTTTTTATCTGATGGTTAGTGCGTTTTTTCCTGCACTCACTCAGTTACCTGTACTATGTTCCTTAAACAGATAGCCATCAAAAGGAATCACGGAAGAAACCGTGTGTTAGCGTATATGCCAGTTGTTCAATAACTGCTCGGATTTTCGTTAAAAGACGGCTTTCAGGAAGGTCTGAATCACACATATAGGAATATTAATAGTGTCGCAATACTCAGGCCCAGCGCAAACCATTCTGTGACATCCGTTGGTGTCATGACAGTTCTTGCATTTGGAGCAGCAGCCACATGGAAAACATGCAGCGAAGGACCCGAAACTTGAGACGGTAGGTTCGAAAAGCGGAACTGCAATCAGAGTAGAATGAATAAGACAGACATTTTGTGATACCTTTCCAGACAAAAGAAAAAGCAGGTCAGTGGGATGAAGAAAAGGATTTGCAGAATAAAGAAAGAAAATCCATAATTGTTACTGCAGGGGGCCTTCATACCCCCTACTGTTCTCGGAGTGCTCGGCTCTCCCACGTGGCTGCATCCTGTGTTTGAAGTAATACAAATTCCTCTTAAAGAACAAAGAGAATTTCTTTTCAGCTGGAGATGAACTGACAGCGGTTTGTGTTAGACAGGCTTTATGCGCGTTTCATGATGGACATTAATGATACTGTAACAGGAATATGTTCTTAATGGATAGAATAACAGTTTATACAACTCCCTGTCCTCTAAGATCTGAAGCGTTATACAAAACAGAATAATAATCAAAACCCCAGTATTATTTTCACTAATTAATAGAACAGAAGGATTACAAAACAAAAGAGAAATGCTTCATCGCACATTAAGATTAAATGAATTGAGGCAAACCTTCCGTTATGGTGATGTAAGAAACAGTTTTATAATATTGACCATAAATATACATTTGCTTCTTCTTAGACGAAGTGTTAGGTAATGCTGTTAATTGATTTTAATGGTCAACTTTCAGCCAACTTGCATGATATAAATACTTAATAATAATAATAATAATAATAATAATAATAATAATAATAATAATAATAATAATAATAATAATAATCTCGTGCCACTACAGGCAGGCTCTTACTAATCATAAGATTACATCAGAATTAGTTCAAAATTGCCTAAATATGCTTAATGACCTGGCAGAACAGAAGGAGGTTCAACTCATCTGGGTGCCAGGTCATAAAGGCATAGAGGGCATTGGAAAAGATGGTGAACTTGCAAGAAAAGGAGCAGCGTAACAATTTATTGGACCAGAGCTGGCTCTAGGAGCATCTCGATGTTTAATTAGAGAAGCTACTAAGAACTGGTCCAGAAGAAAATATTACAGACCTGGCGTAAAACCTCAGGAAATAGACATGGAAAACTATTTATCAAAGGACCATGTACGCAAACCAATGAGAGCCTGCTAAAATGTAGCATACTTCAGCTGAGAACAATTGCTACTACCCTATAAAAAGCATCTCAATACAATTGGAGTGCTTCAGGTCAACTTAGACTACAGATTTTACATGAAGGAGACTGGAACAGCCCAGCAAATTTTATGCTCCTACGAAGCCTTGACTCGCAAGAGATGCATTGCTTTTGGGAAATGTTCATATAACCAGAAGAAGCATCATACCCATTTCAAGGCTGCGCCCCTTTTTAAGAGATGCAGGTGTAATGAATGGGTTGGCTCTAAACGATACAAATAGCACAATAAGCCCCAGGCTGAAGAGCACCCGGAGAAATGACGTTAAACTGTATCGTAAATGAAGAAGAAGATGAAACAGTATCTTGCAAAATTACAACATATATCCCTAAATATACTCAGAGACTCATTATGCATTTGATAATCAATAATCTAACTAAATTATTGTAAATGAATTTCTCCGCATGGGCCTGTCATTAGTCCATCAATCTCCATAAATATGTATGATTTTTGTATAAAATATATTATGATTTCTCAAAATAATTCTACCTCATGATGACCATTATTCATTTGGATTGATAGATAGGGTTTACTTTTATGGTATCCCTTGACTAAGGTCAGCTATCCATCTTAGGTTTTTTCCTCCCTTTAGTTTGAATGGTATTTGGTATTCATATTAACATAACAACAATGCAATCGCAGTAAAGCTTCCAGTAAAATCTATGCATAAATATAGAAATCGGAAATTTCACTCCTATGTTCCTTAATATAGCCGCTGTAATTTTGACTTACTCCACCCACGGGTGGAAGGGATAAAGGCAAGAGAACCAATAAGGCTGGCACCTTGGAATCAGAAACATTAAAAGACACTCGAAAGTCTCAACAATTCTAGTTTGAGCGGTCCCGGCAAACTGGCGGGAAATCACAGCTTTGAGAGAGGGCAACAAAGCGACCATTATGGCCCCAAAATGAAGCTCAAAGTGCGGCCGTTGAAGCTTTGACAGAGAGCATGCATCCGCGCAATCTGCCCGTAGGCCACCCAACTATCGACGACCAGACCTTAAGGTTTAGGAGAAAGAGGATATGAAATGAGAGAACGAAGAGGGTCCGTGGTAATTGAAAAGTATTCGCCATGGCGGCCCGGACAAGCCAAGGAAAATAATCTGGACCAAAGTGGTCACTGGGGATCGAAACCAGAAGTTTCAGAATGCCAGTTAGAAAGGAAACTATTTGGCTCGGTGATGAAGAGTCAAGTGATGTTTGCATGTACTTTGTATAGTGGATATAAACGCAACTCACCTCTTCCTTCCCCCCCCCCCACATCGCTTACCAAGGCTTAATCGGAGCATAACTGTCGCAGAGACATCAAAACTTGAAATACTTTTACGGACCCTGTATTAAGTCTTTCTATGCTATGCATGCATTGAATTGATAGTCTCGATAAATTCGGAATTTTAATATCCACACCATTACTTTCTCTAGCTTATGTACTTATTGCAAGTAAATAGTGTATTTCATTTCACTCAAAAAGGCAATAATAACCTTTTATCGGAAACAGTAAATTTCAATGAGCTACAAGAGAAAAGTATAAACCCACATGCGACTATACATGTAGGTGAGAATTGCGTTCCGCCTTTCAAATGAGAACCTGGGTTAGTATTTTGATCACGATGACAACCCCCTTAAGACAAATATTGAATAACGCTCAGCTCAGCACACACAGAATTTATTTTAATATAATTTCAGCATGTGTGTGTTTGTATAAACAAATTCGCACAAATAACAAACTTTATATTCTTTCTCCCCTTAACTCCCCTTAAGACAAATATTAAATAACAGTCAGTTCAGCGCACACAGAATTTATTTTAATATAATTTCAGCATATAAGAGTCTGTGTGTGTTTGTACAAACAAATTCGTACAAATAATAAACTTTATACTTAGAAGTTTCTAAATATGAAGATTTTCACCATATTTCCAAACCCACACTACACGTTGCTTGGACAATCTTCGCTAGTTCTAACACATCCATTCATTAACTTTGATTAACATGTGTCTTTGAGATGTGTAGAGAGGAAGAAAATTTACACTCGAGGTTTTGCAAAGTTTGCAAACTCCTCTTCATTCTGATTGAATTTTATATAACAGTTAGACCCTAAGATCTAAACCAAGAATCTATCACAAAAAATGCAGACGTTAACATTTGAAATGTTTGTCAATCTTTTTGTAGCACTAATCATTATCGAGGTATTACTGTGTTGTTACATGGCATTCTTCGTTCATTTATTCAGTCGCCCTCCGTGGTGTAATCGTTACCATGCTGATTTCATATGCCCAAGGTCGCGGGTTCAAACCCGGCGGAGGACGATGATTTTTTTTCGGGTGTAAAACTCCTTAGCATGGCTTCCTTCGGAAGGGAAGTAAAGCCGTTGGTCCCGTGTTGTAGATTTACGGCTCGTAAAAGAACCTCAAGCCTGATAGAGATGTCTCTGAGCAAAATTAAGTGGTATTTCACGCCCAATTTAGAATGGGACGCTGAGAACCACAGCAGTTAAAGAGCGTCCATGAATAACTCGCCATTTACATTTTATTTATTCTTCAGCATTTTAATTTACACATGTTATGTGCTGAGCGACCACTCCTTGATTTTCAACTATGATTGGTACAGAGCCTTTGCGGGGGGCACTCGGCACCTTTCCAATTATATTTTACCTACGGCGCACAATAGGCGTTTCTAGTGGGCGGAGTGCTGAGCTGAGGAGAAACACCAGATGGCCGGAACAGTGACGGCACAACAATGTTAATAGCCCTACAGTTTCCAGATTGAGACTTGGAAACTCGCATAGGTAGATTGGGGACCCTCGCGGCACCTAAACGCCTCCTAAGGAGGTGATCTGTATACCCCGGCCACCAGCCGAACGACGAGAGACAAAGAAACTTGCACACCACCACTCATCTCGCCTGCTGCGTTGCACCAAAACATATCGCCGAAACGTTCAACCCCGTAAAAGACCAAACGGGGAAAAATGAATGACATTATTCGAGGGATATGGAGAAACAGGACATTTGGACAGGAGAGAAACCATTCCCCACGCGCCTGACGATCCGGGGAACTCCCGAAATACCAATGCGTCAGAGTGGCAGTCCGGGCCTCCCGAATATGAGTAGCAAGCTTTACCACGGCGGTAGCTCGCTCAGTCTGTTGCTATTTAGTACCCGCAAAGTGGATTAAATTTTTAAGTCAGCATATAAGACTTCTTTCTAAGAATCTGACTGTCGGCCTGTGTAGCTAGAACAAAAGGCGTGCTTTAATAATTTCACCCAAAGATTTGAAACTTCTTTATTTCAGCTCTCATTTATCGTGCTTAGCTGCAAAAAAAACAGAACACTGTGATTTTCTACTTACTACTTGTTGAGTAGTTATGAAAATATAGTATAATGTGTGGTAAAAGTTGTGTTATTGATGTGCATCCTTTACAACACACTTTCGTTGATGTTAAATGCACATTTCAATATCTAAGAGATTTCACAATATTCTGCATTCTCATCTTGAATTTATTAAAAACAAGAAATAAACGAAAGAGAAACCAACTGAACGAAGAACAAAACAGAAAAAGAAAGGGTGAAAAGTTGAAATAAGGACCAAATGAACACGCAGAACTCGAGAAGAAAGTAAAATGAGCTCAAGAAGGAAAAGAAAGATAAACATAGGTGGAGAAAAGGAATCAAACCCTCCTGTAGTCTGCCTGAACGACAGGGAGGAAAGTTTAACTTTACATTTGGAACTGAAAACAGTTCTCAAGGGAATAAGCTCCTTACGAAAAGTAACTCCCGTAATTAGCAGCTTATTTATTAAGGTTTTTATAACATACATTTTCCTCCATTCACGCAATTAGCAGAACTTTTCAAATGTTTGACTGTCTCTACATCGACGGAAGAAAAATAAACCATAGAGAATATTTGTACCCGACTTCATAACTTTTCATTAATTACATTTCATACTTTTTTCAAACTTTAATCTACTACACTGTATAGCATTAAAGATACAAAAAAACGTCCCCATTTTATTATTGTTAAGAGGAGCAAAGCCTGCAGCATGACCTCTGCACTATCTCGCTCCGGCAATACAAGGTATCATGAACAGCTATACATATTGGCTGAGACATAAACTCAGCATCCCGAGAAGCCTAAATGTGGGGTTCGTTAACCCAGGTATTTGTTGAACTATAAAATACAAATTAATATTGTTAGAACTATTGCCTATTTGTATAGTGTTTGCGAAAAGAAGTTACAGTTTATTAGGCAAAGGTAATACTTTTAATTAGTACTATAAACTGGAACTTCAAAAATCATTCATTTTTAAAAAAAAGAAATGCAGAGAAACTAATTCCGATAGGAAAAAGTTTATACAACTAATTCAAATCCTTTGTTGCCGGGCCAATCTTTTCATAAATCCATTTTTGTGTGTAGTGAATTACATAATGTGTCATACAAAACGCGCATTCTCTCGTCAAACCGATCGGGATTGCTCAGACAGTAAAATCTGTGGTACGCGTTCGAGAGGTTCTGGGTTTGATAAGTGGCGGCCGCCCAATTAAACCAATGAGCTTTTTTGTTGTTTTTTTTTTTTTCTCTGGCTCAGCAGGCGAAAGCTGTGGTGTTTCATTTTCTACCACGACTTCCCTCCTCTACATTTATTGAATCCAGGCTTGCAGGAGCAGTCGACGATGTTCCGCGTGTTGCGCATGGGCAACTTTCGCACATTGGCATACAGATCTGGTCCTCCTTCGGGTATTTCCCCTCATCCCTCCCTACCAAATGTCACATTATTGTTTTGTTATTTTAATTTTCAGCTCAAGAAAATACACGAATTTCATAGCATCATCAAATTGAAACAAACTAAACTTACAAAATATATCACAATACAAAATATATACGCCATCCACACAATTTATATACAACAAATTTGAATATTATCTAAAACGGACTTAATTAAATAAAATTTATACTTCTGAGTATAGAACTATAGATTCCTCCACCTAACAGAAATTTCCTTTAAACTGAATTTTTAAATACCCTTTTTTTTTAAAAAAAAATAAACTTTGAATTCTTACATTTTTAAGGTATACAGAGAGCTTATTCTACAAATCATGGGTGGCTACAGAGGGTTGATTTTTATATAACTCTACTTTATGATCCTGAATATGAAAATTTGCCATTTACTGTAATACTCATGTACTTGATTGATTATTTTACATATGCCTTGTCTCTCAATAATTGTAGGATTACTTCAGTTATGTACAGTAAGAACAATGTAAGAATATTAAGACTTTTAAAGGCTTGTCTAGGGGAGTCTGCAATGTAAGTTACAATGGGTTACAAGAGCCTACATGCGGTGCTCTACCTCAGTGACTGGCAGAGCCCCCATCCTCGTTAATCCCTATTCGTACGTATCTCCCGTCAAACTTACAATTGTATTGCTATTAGTGCCTTTGTTTATGCAACAACAAATTAAATCTGGTGTAACCTTGTCTTAAGATATTCGTTTACTCAAGATGAAGAAGAGTTTCGTATATTTATTGCTCTTAAGGTGGTAAAAGGATGTCAACTTGTCATTTTGGGTCACAAGGATCGATCCTTGTTATGTATTTCCTAAGTTTCGTGACCCTACGGCGTTTGTAACTGTATACAACGACGCAATTCTAAAAACATTAATCTTTTAAATGTCACCTCTATATGTAAGCTTTTACCTTAATGTTTACCATTTCAGTATTTTTAGGCGTGTGCTGCAAACCAAAGCAATTTCCTCTTACATTTATTATTCAAAGAGGCTGAAATTTACACTGGGTGTTCAGAAAACTGTCTATAATAAAACTAAGCCTTAGATTTTTTCTCTATGCATGGTTCATACCATAAAGATAAAACATAACATGAGAGCAAAAAAAAAAAAAAAAATCATGAGTACACTACATTTTAAGCTGCACAGGAAGCAAACATCAGAAAACAGGGCTTTTCAGTCACAGTTTATAGAACATTCAACAATATTTTTGGCCTCATTGCATTAAAATGGCAGCAGAAGATGGATTTTAAATTTATAACTACATATTAATAACAAAAAACTGTTTAAGCTACATGGCTGAAACTTCAACTGAGTTATACGCAAGTCATGCAGCATATGTTTACAGAAAATTGATTTCCCACCTTTAAACACTAGAAGTTACATTTCCAACACATTTCTTCGGTTTAGAAATACATTTTTCATTCTCTGATGGCAAATATAAACGAACAAAAATAGAACTCATAAGCTGTTTAACAGTCCTGTTAGCTTTGTAGTTACAAGGAAATACACGTGACGTCATTGGACAAAGCCGGATCAGTGTAATCAGCATTTAAAACAGGTGGGTTGATGTTATTGTTGTGCTCTCCGTCTAAGATAACATACAGGACTAATAGCGACTAATGAAAGTCGTTCTAATTAGTTTCAACAAGAATGGGTTGAATTTAATGCTGGTTATAGTTCTACCAGTGATTCCGAATTCGTCTGATCAACTGTGCAAAAACGTGCAATTGTTGTGTAAATGTAGCGAATGTATATCAATGGATATTGGTTATGAAAGTATGTGCTGCTGGGAATTTTAAAACGTTAAGTTGACAAAGGTAAATAAGGATGTAGATTTAGATGTGTAACAAAAAGAAAGGAAAAGGAAAAAATAATAAATTCCCTAAATTTGTGGCAGATCTCGAGGTTTTGACCATTAATAAACATAGTTTAGCCGTAAAACAGAAAAACCAACACTGAAAATGATTACTTACCATATGTAAGCCAGTAAGTAAGACATGACGATATGTTGTTTACAAACAATTCACATCTTAGGTCAATGCATCGACTGCTATTGAATATAAAAAATTAGTTGAACGATCATGTATAGTTAAAAGTATAAAGAAAACAAATAAATAAAACAAATTAAAAAACATTCCCAGAACGCAGTGTTGTGTATGTAAGATAAGCTGTACAAAGAATGTATATAAGGTATTCGATTATTTAATCTAAAATTTCGTATTATTCGGAAAATTTTATACAACTACTACTTCTACAACTACTACTACTACTACTACTACTACTACTACTACTACTACTACTACTACTACTACTTCTACTACTACTACTACTACTACTACTACTTCTACTACTACTACTTCTACTACTACTACTACTACTACTACTACTACTACTACTACTACTACTACTACTTCTACTACTACTTCTACTACTACTACTACTACTACTACTACTACTACTACTACTACTACTACTACTACTACTACTACTTCTACTACTACTACTTCTACTACTACTACTACTACTACTACTACTACTACTTCTACTACTACTACTTCTACTACTACTACTACTACTACTACTACTACTACTACTACTACTACTACTGCAGCTGTTATTACTACTACTACTACGTTGACGAAGACGATGGCCACCACCACCATCACTACTACTACTACTACTACTACTTCTACTACTACTACTTCTACTACTACTACTACTACTACTACTACTGCAGCTGTTATTACTACTACTACTACGTTGACGAAGACGATGGCCACCACCACCATCACTACTACTACTACTACTACTACTACTACTACTACTACTACTACTACTACTACTACTACTACTACTACTACTACTACTACTACTGCAGCTGTTATTACTACTACTACTACGTTGACGAAGACGATGGCCACCACCACCATCACTACTACTACTACTACTACTACTACTACTACTACTACTACTACTACTACTACTACTACTGCAGCTGTTATTACTACTACTACTACGTTGACAAAGACGATGGCCACCACCACCATCACTACTACTACTACTACTACTACTACTACTACTACTACTACTACTTCTACTACTACTACTACTGCAGCTGTTATTACTACTACTACTACGTTGACGAAGACGATGGCCACCACCACCATCACTACTACTACTACTACTACTACTACTACTACTACTACTACTACTACTACTACTACTACTACTACTACTACTACTACTACTACTACTACTGCAGCTGTTATTACTACTACTACTACTACGTTGACGAAGACGATGGCCACCACCACCATCACTACTACTACTACTACTACTACTACTACTACTACTACTACTACTACTACTACTACTACTACTACTACTACTACTTCTACTACTACTACTACTACTACTACTACTACTACTACTACTACTACTACTACTACTACTGCAGCTGTTATTACTACTACTACGTTGACGAAGACGATGGCCACCACCACCATCACTACTACTACTACTACTACTACTACTACTACTACTACTACTACTACTACTACTACTACTACTACTACTACTACTACTATTACTACTACTACTACTGGCACCACCACCATCCCCACCACCACCACTACCACCACCACTATTACCACTACAGCTACTACTACTGCTACTTCTACAAATAATAATAATAATAATAATAATAATAATAATAAGACACAACAATACCTATATTTATAAAATGCACTGAAGTTCATAACTTGAAAATTTCATCACGAGGTGGAGAAGGTGTTGGAACAATATTTTAGTTAGTGGCAAAGTAATTACATCGACGTCTGGAGAATATTCTCAGATTTGTGAGTATAAGTAAGTTCTGATCTTTATTCAGTATCTCAACTTTCCTATCACTGTTTCATTGTTTATATATTTTAATATACAGAAGCCAGAGGCCTTAGAGAACTAAGCTTTATACCTATTTTTGTCACTAACATTTCAGTTATAATCCCGGAATGCAGTAATAGACCTAAGATGTGCACTACTGAATGACAAATGTATTCTTTTAGAAGCATATTTCAGTCGAATACTGTGGTAGCTTTCCATATCCCCAGTGTGGACGTAAAGTTCGAATTGAACTATATATTTCAAAAATGATTTGTCTAAAGTGTTTTCTTCAAAATGTCATACATTTCTCCATAATTGGTTTTAGAGAACTTCGCGTTCAAAAGACTTTCATATTACACTTTATTGACATCGGTGTTCATATCTTATGAGACTATGTGATGTAAAATGGAAGTAAATTTATCCAGCAAAACATCGGTGTTTCCTTTACAACTTTCTGCAGACCCTCATAAGTAATTTTTTTTTCTAAGTTAATATTTTCGGATTTATTTTTTAATGAATTTTAATTTTTTTGTGTTATTTAGCTCTGAGATATATGCAGAGGCCAAACGCATATTCGATGTAAGGATATTTTGTTTTTTATTAGATGCCACATGTCTTAGGGTCGGTCAGTAAGATTTTATGTACAGTTTTGTATTCACTCAATCGGTTCAGTAAATTCTCACATGCAGACTTTTCCAACCCACCCATTACCACTCCTCCACGCAATGATTTAAAATTAATTGCTCTGCCAGAATTTAAGTCTATAACTGAGTAAATTGCATATTTCGCTGAAAATAAAGGAGAGTCATATTGGGTGTCCACTGCCAGCAACACATGTTGATCGCCATTTCTTATTGATTGTAAACATATTGCTTTTTCATGATTCCATCATTTTCTAACAATGTGTGCTACTCTTTCACATATATTTTTGTCATATACAGGTGTTGGAGATACAAACTTGTGCCGAATTACAGAACGACTGAAACTGTTCAAATACTATTCCAGAAAATAACAACGCACTTGTTCTTTGTGCATTACCTTCGGGTTTCGTAAATGTTGCGTGATTAACAAATGAACACATTTCCTCTCTGGCAAATTGTTTTAACACGTAGCACGTAAGGACTAAGTTCCGTTACTTTAGTTTTACACGCATTTACAGTATGTTATGTAAGGGCCAGCAAGCAAGTCTAAGCTACCAGGAACAAGAGAAACAAAGAAATGCACTAATATCTTATTCAGATTCAATTTTTTTCGCGATTTCGGTATGTAACTCGCATTGTATTTCTATACAGTTTGTCCCTACATTTCTATAAGTGAAACTTTCAATAGATAAAGAAGCTTTATGTTCATTGCCGCTGCTAATATTTTCACCAACATTACAACCATGTACAACAAGTTCAGAAACAATTTTGTTACAATTCTCTTCCTTATACCTTTCTATTTTCTGCATTTTATTTTCCCTCGGAGATTTACTAATGGATGAAGTGGATGGACTTAGAACGCCGGATCTAACGGTTAGTCTTACAGTAGGGATTAATCGTGGTTTTAAGCATGGGCCTAGGAGTTTTTCATGTTTCATTAATTTAGTTTCATCATAATCACTCACCTCAAAACATAAACAACCAATGCATGCCTCTTTCCCTGGCTAAATTGTTTTTCTGAACCACGGCAGACGCATCTATCTCGGTTTGGAAATCTATGAAAGTGGATGTACTTGGTTTTATACTCTTCAGACTGACTTTATATATTACAGCATACACACTGCATAAAGGCGTTATTTTCATTTGGAGAAGATTTAAAAAATTAAAAATATTAAAAATCCTCGAGAACTTTGGTGATACAGCAAACAGAATGACACTGCATTGCCAGCCGTTAACGCTTGCGGGCTGACCAGTGTTTGATGAAATTACGTCACTTCATTTCTTACTCCCTTCATAAGCGGCAAGTCCCCGTTCACACAAAATAAACATAACGATATGTACTATTAAAGTTACACATTAGTTTTAAAAAATTGGACTCTTTTCAGGCCCCTTTAAGTGAAACTATACGCGAAAATGGACCAAAATCCTTCGAACTTCAATTTTCTGTTTACATGATTATAACAGTGTAATGATGTTCACTTATATTATCCACCACAGCTGCACACAAATGGTGTCACGTTACATTTTAAAAATTCTGCAAGAATAATCAAAATAGTAACTTAGACTTTTAAAACTGTTTTTTCTATTACCGTTTTCCCCCCACGTATAATTTAGTTTTTTAAAACTTCCTTCAAATGATTCAGATAATTACGAATTACTGTAAAGAAAAGCATGTTTGGAGTGACTCTTCTCTCATTATTATATTTACTAGCATCTCCATATTATCTCTTTTTCACCTCCGTAACACTACTCATGATTAACAAAACCGGTTTTACTAATTGAATGTTGTTTTTATCGCCAAAACTGTTTCCACTTTTTCTGTAATGTTCATAGTAGTATATAAGAGCGGGTTCACGTTGCGAAACATGCGTAATTATTCGCATAAAATATGATTAACACGATAAGACTAGGTTACGTGCAAAACGTTAGACACCCTAGGGATGTTAGTTCCCAATTTTTTTTTTTTTTTTTTGCTGTTTTTTTTAAACTGAAGTATGCGTCGTTAATATGAGCTTTTGCATTGAGAATTAGGTTAAAATACAGTGAAAGGGTTTGTATAAGTGACATTGCAACATATAAAAGGGGATATACGGCTTGAGAGTAATCTATTCACATAAAAGCATCTGATGTATCTTTAGGTTATAATCTTAGTGAGTAAATATTGCAGATCACTCGATCCCTTGGGATTTTAGAGATATTTTAAAAAACAAGATGATTCGCTTTTATGTAGTGGATTCTGGGTGTCGGGGTGTAAAGATATAAAGATATCGGTTTGCCAGAGGTACTGACAACTAAATATGCTGTGTTTTTTGCTCCTGGGATTTCAGAGACGCACCAAACCCTATACATTCTGCAAGCGTACTCATTTTTTGAGGGATTAAGTCACAACTTATCATTGACTTCAGTTCTAATTAAGATAACAAGCTTATTGTGTGACATCACCATGGAATGCCTTATATATTCAAAACTGCTCGAAAACTGAATCTCAATGTATCACTTTGCCTTAGGGTGGGGAGGATACACAACTTTTTTATAATGGTATTTAATGCCCATTTTTACTACAGATGACACCACTGGCGACGACACTAACGATACATGGAATGAAAATGGAGCACCGGTGGAATACGACGAAGTGGAGAAATCGGAGAACTCGGAGAAAACCAACCCCTGCGCCGTTTGTCCACCAAAAATCCCACATTTGGTCTCCCGAGAGCGGTCATACATAATTTAGCCATACAATTGTAAATGGTATTATGAGATGTTATAACTTGAAGGTTAAAAATAACACTTGCAAATAAGATAACAATCCAAATATTCAGAACAACATAAAGATAATTACGGCTCAATGACATTGAAAGCTAAACAATAATAACGTTATAAGAATACTTAGGACAATAAATAATTTCAAATCAATACGATTTCAATAAAATGTAACGATTAAGCACATCAACACTAAACATAATATAGATCTTTAAGATTAAATGAAAAAATATTTAAACAATAGGACTTCGTAGTACTTCATAAATGGTATAAAGGCGTTAGTATTAAATGCATGATTACAATGCGATTCAAATAATTTATTTTCAATTGATAAATTATGAGAGAAAATAGTTCAGAAACTAATTTTGATTTGATATGTGATATAGAAGGGTAAACATTCAGATACCACAACGGTGCGTTTAACAGATCCATAATTTAACATACTTGCTACCGGACTTGCTATTCTAAAGCTAATAATCGTTTCACCCGAGCATGCATCACATATTTATCACAGCGTTCATATAGATTCCCTCGGAACACATTAATGAATTATTCAAGGCTATGAATTCATCAAGGCCATACTTGAATAATGAGGTTTTTTTTTATTCGTCCAAATACGACGAAGACTTAATTTAAAGTCCACTTACATTTGACTTTTTAAGAGAGAACTCTATTTGATCATACTACGTTTCGCTTAAAATCTAATCCTGAAAGCTAATCTGCTGTGTGAATCGGAAGCTTTTGAGGTTATGTTTTAAGTGATCAACATACGAGTTGAGTGTAGTATTGCAACTGTGTCTTTAATCAATAGTAAAGGTGGGCATTCTGTGTACAAGTTTTACCCTTCGCTTCCTTCTGCATTTCACATTCTTCATAAGACACTGTGTATCTTTGATTAAAATCACCCTTCGTAGTCAAATAGCAGAGATGACGCAGCACTTTACGAATGTAGCTACGTTAGGTAAGTATTTTTTTACGTTTACACTTTTCAAATGGACAGAAATGAACTTTAAACAAGTTCATTCAAAGAGTAACAGAAATATGGCATTAAAAGAAGTCTTTCAAGATGAATTTCAGATACTTACATTGTCATCATACTTTTTCATTAATTACATAATATAAACTAGTTGACGTATTTCTTTTGCTAAGTGTTTTCTTTTTCAGTTTTTAATTTATTTGAACAACAGTACAACAACAAACAAACAAAGTTCCTCGCGGGAATTCAACATCCAAACATTCACATGTCCTTTAATGCTGCGGTTTTTGCCTTACTCCTCTACTTCTTGGATGACATTCTTCTTTTAGAGGACTTTGGCTCCAAAGAACTTAGCAGACAACGCCTTAGGTCAGAAGCCTAACGAAGAGCAAGCAGACTAAATCAGGGTCTCTCAGGGTGTATACGCCGGTACATTGCACGACGCAAGGTGCAAAAGATGGCTTCGCAATATTGACCTCATTGTTAAACCCCATTTTGGGCAATAGCGTACTCTCTCTCTCTCTCTCTCTTTCTCTCTCTCTCTCTTACCGCTGTCTCGATTGCTCCGCTTCTGCCCCCTTCACCTTCGCTGCTTCTTCCTCACTGAGAAATGGCCACGCTGAGCTGGATCGGACCGATGCACGGTACACAGCACCGCTGCACCTCTGTTTGCACATGTGAGATTTTACGTGTCCTGCTCTAGATCAAGCATACCCAGAATAGTTATGAGCCCAATGTCTGGTATGTTGGTGTCGAAGAAGCAAATGAAATGGAATGATAAACGGATGGAACCAAAATTCGGGAATCAAATTAACCAGCCCAACATTCGCCCAGCGACCGAAGAAGAACTTGGATTTTGGACTAACATGTGATTATTTTCGAGAACTGACCTTTATCATTTCTTACTCAGTCCATTCCTCACAAATCGATCCGAACCACCCTTCACCGTCGGTCTGGTAGCTTGAAACCGCGACTTCCCACTTCCTACTTAATCGCCTGATCCATTCCTCTCGGTTCCTTTATACACAAAGTGATCAATTTTCCAAAATTGTGACAGTCCCATATCCTTTCGTCGATTGTAGGAAACAATTGTTCTCATCATGCCTTCCTCGAATTGTAACAGCAGCAGGTTTATGTAACCCTGGGGAGCGATAAGTGGTTCGGTCAAACGATCTACACCCCACTCTATCACATGTTAGGGCTTCAGCATTAACATTGTGACATTAAAACCATTTAGTTCAGCATCATTTCATCCAAAAATATTTTCCAAGAGAGACACCTCTGCCTTGTGACAGAGAAATTATTACGGTTTGCCTATGTGGTGTCCTAGAATAGCGAACTGTTTAGATAAACAATCTAAACAATCCAACCCCACGCCATAAGTGATGGCTAAGCTTTACCAACGTCAACATTAGCTGGTTTTGTAGGAGAACTTCTAGGTTTTGGTCATTACCTATGGTATGAAACTGTAATTGAACCTTTGTTTGTTTCATTTCATTTTCAGTTTACGAGTGATTATGATTATTTTTAAATACTTTCTCCAAAGTAATTCATGCCATAAATTATTTGTTATATGTTGTGCTGTATTTCCGGCTTTCGGTGAACCCACTGGCAGATAATAGTAGAGAATATTTCTTTTGTATCTAATTTGGGTTGTTCTGATAAATCATAAACGGTGGAGCCTAGAAAATAATGCTACAAAAATATCTCACTTTGACAACCAAGCGCTTCCACGGCCGATGAACAGTCAACTAGACAAAGCTTATAACTACATGTATATAGCTAACTATAACTAATAAAAAACTATAAGAAAATGGAATCCAAATTGTTGTATGTACTATATTAAGCTAACCGATATCAACGCTACATTTTTTATTCTGCAATAAGCAATCACAAATCAGGAACAAAGCATTGTGCTGAACCAGCAGAGAAACTGATCTACAAAATCCTTAGACGGGAACGATTCGTAAGATTTACGCTGAAGAAGGATTTTATATAATTCTATTGTATAGATTATATATTATTATATTGTATATATACCATAGTATAGAGTTAACTGAGAATAAGGCCACGGTACAAAAGAATAATAAGAGTAAATTAGACTAGATTCATTTATTACGAGAGCACTATAATGTTTTACTAGAAATTGAAACATACAGGCTTTAATAGAGACTAACGATTCATTATTTATAGATCTAGTAATTTTCGTTATATATAGACCAGAAAAAAGTTAAATGCATTACCTCCAGGAATATAAAACAAAAAAAGTCCAATATTTAAAATAGGTAATCATTCGTAAATTATCAGTTAAATTTAAGGCACTCTGGGAGTGAAACTTTGACTACAATGGGTTAAAAATCCGAGAATTGTTTTTTTTATAGCAAATGGTTATTTAAACCAATGGGTGTCCATAGAGAATAATCATTTGCATGCCACCCTTGCTTCGGGCTTTATAACCATTTAAAGATATACCCGTTTCCTAGCATGCTACGAGTATTTTATAAAACAATGCTTTTCTCAAAACTACATTTTCACACCTTCAAATTGCTCCGTACGTCTCAATTTTTGTTTAAGCACAAATAAAGGTTCCTAGAGTATCCAGAAGTATATACTGTAATGTTACAAACAACTAAATTATCCTAACACCAATAGAAATGTTCAAATACTATTAATTTCGTAGATTAAGGTTTCTAACTTTAAACAGACTATCATAGTTCACATACAAGTGTTATTGAAATATACCGCATGAATATTTTATGTGTGGTTAAGAACTCCAATTAAAAATGCCAACCAATTTGCCTAAATTTTGAGGCGCATGGAGCATTTCGATTGCAATAATTGATATCCTGCAAAGTATGTATCCAATTTGAATGAAATTTGGTATTCAAATACACGTAACAGCAATGCAATCATAGTATAAGTTTAAGACAAGTGTATACAAAAATCTATAAATTTAAACATTCGCTTCCAGTGTCCCTTAACTCGAGCATTAATCTAATATCAGACACCGACAGGGACGTATTCTTTAAAGGAGACTATCATTCAGGAACGGTGCTGGAACATATTTATTGTATGTGTAATAATTTCTAGAAAAAGTAAATAAATAGATAATGTGTATTATGTTAGAAATTTTCGAGGAGTGTAGAAAAGCTATAGAGCAAAGAAATATTGTAAGAACGAGAAAACCTGCATGGTCTTTCAGGAAGTATATTTGTGTCCATTTTCCATGCGAAGATGTTTAATGACTATTATAAAATACAAACGTAATAAAGTGTGTTTGCCTTTTTAGAGCACATAAAGCTTTCTTGCTGGTTGTTCTTCTTAGTCTCTGTTGTTAGCATTTATAATCCTTAGTTAATTTGCGAATATTTCAGGAAGGAAGTCTTACCAAAGGAGAGGTTTGGTGCAGCCAAACATCTTAATTGGGAATCACTTTGTTTTTACACCTAATTTGAAAGACACCCTATGATTCATCTGTTCCTATTACTTCATTTAATTTTGACTTTAATGGATTAAAATGTAAAAGGCAGTTCAGGCTAGGTTCATAAGGAAATATGGCGGAGAGAGAAATTATACTTCGCCCTAGGGTACTACGAGCACATTTCAAAGCTCATGGAGTCGGGATTTCTTCTCAATAAAAGGAGGTTCACCTCCATTTAAAGCATCAAGGGGCTATAAAAGAGCTTCATTCATTTCTTGTGAACTGCAATCAGAGGAGTCTCCAATCAAATTATCTTGGTTTGTAGTGCCTATAAAAGTACCTTCTGTCTTCATACCGTTAGAGTAATGACTAGTGAACTATATGAGGACTACGTTAGGTAATCACGCGTCTTCTTAACCGGCACGGTTTTATTGCATATTTTAATATACAAATGACGTTCTACATTTGGCAACAGAATGCACGGTGCTCTTTTTTTAGTTTTAGTTTCCACCACCCACCTTTAGAATTCTAAAGCACCCTTTTTAGTCAGGAACTGGTTTATAAGTAGGCTTCTATATTTTATTTTCCATATATCTGACCATACACCCTGTGAGTCTTAAAGATACTCACAGCCTCTGAGGATTTGTCTGTACCAAAACTAGAGCTGGAGGATTTTGTTTCTAAAGAACACATTACTTTGCTGCTACTTTTAAAATAAAATTTAGCACTACTTCATAAATGAGGTTAGTGCAAAATATCCATTAAAATGTATTCTTTTTAATCACATAACTTATTACCCTTTTCTATTTATGGGTAAACTGTTTTAATATCGTTGATCTATTTATAAGAAGCATATGGTCTGTGAAAGAACTTGTTTTCTTAAATGGCTGACATTAGTATAACATTCCCAATGTCCACCCTTATTAATCGCAAAAATGTTTCAGTCTTTAACAAACAATAATAAAAATATACATAGAAGCAACAATAAGCATTTAACCATGATTTCCTCAAAGTATCGAATTGTTCATCGCCCGTTTGTTTACCACGAGCCTTCTCTCCATTTCCCCTCTCAATATCTTAGCCTGAAATTCAGACTTTAAATTGAGTTTAATTTATGGGAGCTCTTTAAAAAATATTATTCTTAGCGTCCCATTATATATTGGGCATAAAAAAAACGGGAACTTCCTCAGACGTCACTATCAGACTACAAGTTCTTTAATATGCTGTAAATCTACGACTACCCAAGCGGTATCTGGCTTAGACTAGTATTACAGTAAGAAGCGAATAACCGGAGCAACTGACCATTGACCATACTTTCTTAAATGCTTTCCTTCTTGCCTGTTATTACTTCTCCCTCACAATGGAAGTTGCAACGTGAATTAAGTAGCTTCAAGACTTATGCACACTACCTGAACTTAATAAATACGTTTCCATTATCACTGAGAGCCCCTACATTACGAAAAATGTGTAGTACCTCAACGGCAGAATTAGCGTAGAAGATTAAGTCAAGGTGGCTGACGGAAGAGGCAACCTTTCTTCTACAAAAGCTTGATGACCCATCTCCGGGTAAACAAGGAGAAAGTCCTCAACTGTCAAAGATTTGAGCGGATGAGGCTATCTTCCGCTTGCGGATAGTGACCCTAAAGTATGCACCCGTTGTACGAGTTTACCCTACAGAACGCTGATAATATCGCCGGGGAAATTTAGTTACTAAACGTCTCATGAAAGTGAAAAAACCGTACAGTTTAAACTTCAGTAGCCATAGACAGTAATAGAAATTCATATGTAGTTGGAAAGAGTAGAAATAACGAAAATTGGTTTATGTAATCCTGGAGGCATTTTAAATAATTAAATATAACTAAAAACAAACTATAGAATATGAGCTTAGACGTTGCTGTTATACCGAAAGCAACGAAGAACTGAAGGGTTATTACAAATTAGACAAATACTTAATGAACTTCAAGAAAAACGAGTAGCTGCTGGAATATTAGTAATTATTAAAAAGAACTGGACGAACAAAAGCCATAGTTATGAATCCATCAATGAAAGTATCATTAAGGTAACTAAACGTAACTCCAAGGCACGACAGTCCACTATGGGAACATGGCTTACCGCCCGGCCGCTTCATCTCCCATCTTGGCCCGAAGGCGTCAGGAATGGGGTGCAGAGCTGGAGGGTAAGGCGTGATCAACACCTTGAGTCCCTTACGGCCGGTTAATGCGGTCTACTCGATGTGGAGCCGCTACTTCTGAATCAAGTAGCTCCTCGTTTGGCCCCCCAGGGGCCTCACGAGTCTGAGTGCACCCCGGGCCAGGTCTCCCAGAGGGAGAAAATTACCCTCGCCGGTACCACGAGTCGAACCCAGGTCTCCCGCTTGGCAAACAACCGCGCCACCACCGCTCTAAGGAGACGACCATCATTAATGTTTATAAAATACAGAGAGACAACATGACAGCAGTAGAAGTTTGTAGCCCATAATTAAGTTCAAGTGGAGGAAACAGAACAGTAATATAATAATCTTCAAAAATTAATTGACAAAGTCAATGTAAACTAGTATCTAGTAGCAGTCGGTGATCTGAATGTTAAAGTCCATTAGGAACCCTAAAAACCGGGTGAGGAAGCTCTGGTGATATATGAGACACCCAGCCAGAGTAAAGATAGCTCTCCCATGGCAAGGCTACCCTGAAAGAAAACCCGGGTTCTCCTGGCAGGAGGAGTGTTACAAGAACGATCACTTGTAGGTTTGTACCAAGAGCGGATAACGAGAATTTAGCCATAAGGGTAACAGATGGAGATGTACATAGAGAACGGGAAAACATGAATAAATGAATTAAGAAAGTAGCAGATGAAACAACAGAAGAAAACAGCTCAAGTTCTGTAATGAGGATGTACAAAAACAGTAAAAGAAAAACTGGTGAAATATATCACATGCCTACATACACAGACACAACAGGAAAATGATATACAACCAGGGAACATGCAAATGTGGTAGTCCGGAAGCACATAAAGAAAGTTGGGAAAGATCTGTAGGAACTACACTTGGACAAGGGTTACACAGGAGACAAGATATGCATATAAAATATTTCTTAGACATTTTAATTGAAAACAATAAGATTGTACCAAGATGAATAACCATGGATCAATCATTATAATAATCTATGATATCAGGATATGGAATAAGAGGTAACTAATATAAATATTGCCGCACCGTGGCCGGGTGGGTAGACCACTAGTTTCTCAGCTAGACGACCCAGGTTCGATCCCAAGCGACAGCATGTGAGATTTAAGGTGCACAAAGCAGCGCAGGGGCAATTTTTCCCTGGGTTCTCCGGTTTTCCTCGTCATTACATTCCACCGATGCTCTATTTTCATCACATGTATCATCAGCGCCATTGCCTGCGGTGCGACAAATAGTAAAAGCGGGTGCTTAGCACTATCAAAAATAACATAAATATACAAAGTAAAGGAATTGATTTGATAGCATTAGAAGATCTAGAAACTGTATAGAAGAAGATGAAGAAGAAGAAGAAGAAGAAGAAGAAGAGAGATACGCGCTGGGTTCAGAAGGAAAAAACACAGAATTGTTGAAAAGAGAAGGATCACTGTTAAAATTGCGCGTTACATACTGTAAATAAATGCGAGATTACATGAGTTATTCCTAACAGCCGGCGTAATGCAAAAGTGATATATATTTTTAAAAAGGGAGCTCACTCAACTATAGCGGCATCTATATTCTTTATTCTGGTTATAAACTGCATTGTGGTATATTAAATAAAGATTAAAACTAAATGCAGGAAGAATCTTTTCGCAAGATTCAGAGGATGATTATGTATGAATAACATATTTATAACCAACAAATATTGAAAAAAGAAGAGAATATTATTTTCCAAAGCTTTTAGCATTTATTGATATGGTAAAGGTATTTGCTCGAGTTAAATAAGACAAATTATGGAATACAAGAAAGAACAGAGGGTTTGCGAAGCTTTTAATTAATATCATTGAATGCTGTAGAGTGCCACAACAATATTATTATTATTGTTGTTGTTATTGTTGATGTTATTATATTTATTGTTGTTATCGTTGTTTTCATTATTAAATGAAAATAATTTTATGAGTAAGCCTATATTAGCAAACAGAGGTGTAATCGAAAGTGCAGTTTAACACCGTATACTGAAATGCTCTAAGAGCATGAAAAATTAAAAAAAGAAAGAAAACAATTGAATGAAAATGCAAATATTTGTGTTACTATACGTAGACGACCTCCATTTAATAGAGAAAATTCATAATAATCTTCTTTAGAAGGTTATGTGTGTATTAAACAAGATTTTGGAAGACTATGAGCTAAACATTTCAGTAAATAAAACGTAACTACTGCAATTCACAGGAAAACAGCCTGTAAAGCTAAACTAATAGTGAACGATCAAATGATTCAGCAGGTGTAAAGACTTAATTACCTTGCTGCCTATAGACAAGCATGAAAATGATGTACATAATAAGATACATAAGCACAAAACTAGTGTGGATCTATGAGAGAATTTTAAAAAATACAAGAAAGAAAATGCAATTTAAACTGTATAGTCATGATCGTTCAAGTAATGCCTAGCGGAGTCAGCTGGGTTTTGAAAACAAGAAGGTAAGAGCTATATTCAGGCAAAAAGTGTGGGATTTTTAGAGATGTCGAGGATTTAAAATGATAGAATGATCAACCAATGAAAAAATAGGATACTATTTAAGGATTAGTGCTATAGGAGAAATTATAGAACATCATAAATACAAATGGAAAGACTATCTCAACAAAATGGATACAAGCTAGCTACCAAGAAGGTTGTCATATTACTAACTAAAAGAAAGAAGATCAGTAGGAAGATATTTGCTGAGATGGGAAAGAGAACGTAACAGGCCAACGGTCTAAACCATGATTGGAAAAATAATATTTGATTGTCAGAGTGGCTAATAATAAATCAGTAAAAATATGTTTGGTAAACATGGTGAAACAAAATTAAACTGAAATGACAAACTACATACAGACTTTGCAATCTTTAGTAACTTGAAAATTACATGTTCATTTCTCCACACAGAGGTATGCACGAGGAACTGCAGGAGCCTAATAAATCATATTACGATCAATAGAACATATACGTATCTCGTATTAGATAAAAGGATGAGATCGCTTTCTACTTATTTCTAAAATAGCTATACCAACGAAGAGCACAAATAGTGTAATATGAAAGAGTATTCTTGAAAATGAACAAGATTAAGTTTTGAAACGCCAAGCTGAGTGTGCGCATCAGCATATGTTTTAGTTAATTAGATTGTTTAAGTTAATTACTAAGGAAAATATCATGTATTTATTGTCACAATGTATATTGACAGTTCCTGGAAAGCATTTTCTAACTTTAAACCCAGAGTTTTCGAGCGGCGATTCCGGTTGTTTACGATAGCGTTTTGTGTATCACAAGAGAGTAAAGATGTTATTGTGTAGTCACGTCTCGGGAAGAGAAAGTGGATGTGACGTATAAAGAGGGGAACCACGAGAAATTGGGGTCAAGAATCACGTGAAAGACGTGCTGACCAATGGAAAATAATTGAGAGTTTTGCGAGTGGGTAGGATTTGACGGGCAGTGCACTTTGATCCCCTGCTAGCCCGTTGGAAAAAGGCCCTTCCTGGCGAAAAGAGCGGTAGTCCAGGAACAGGTCTCCCCCTTTTTTCTTACTCCTCTCTGACTGTCTTCTGTCTTTCACTTACTGTGACCTCCACGACCGACCGACTACGAGACAGCGGGTCCACAAGGCCACAGCCAAGGGTTAGGGCCTTTGGCCCGACACTTCGAGCCATATGGCTCGCACAGGCTCCTCCTTAAAGGAGGTCCGGTTCTCTGTGGAACGCCGGAGGGCACCCGCACCACTTGACTCTAATGACGGGCAAATACCTGGACCTTCTACCTCACCTGACGCAGAACCCACCAGGAAAAGGAGGAAGAACACTCCTCACAAAGTGTCAAGCACCCTCTCCCGGGATACCTCCTCCATTCCTCCTCTGCCTGAATCGGCGGAAGAGAACGGTCTACCACCAGAACCCCCTACGGACGGTTTCACTGTCGTGGGGAAAAACGGCGGGGCCTCTCCGGGCCCCGCTGCCTCGGCTCCGACTGCTACTGCACCCCCACAGGGCACCCAGACACCCCTAACCAAGAGGGGCACAAGGCTACCGCCAATAATCGCAGACTCCTTCAAGGATCATGTTGGAGTCATGCCACGCTTGGCATCAAAAACAAAAGCCGGCTTCGAAGCCAAAAGGAAGCCCAAAAAGGTCCATATCCAGACCAACACCCCTGAGGATTTCGAAGCGGCCAAACAGACCCTTCGAGATCTTCAGATCCCTTTCTACTCCTACTCCCCTCAGCGTCCCCATATGGAGCGTCGCATTATCAGAGGACTAGACTCTATGTGTACCCCTGAGGAGGTGAAAAAGGCGCTTCACCAGGAACACGTAATTACCGCCGCTTCTGTAGCACAGCTACGAAAGACTATACAGACAGACGAGGGCGCCGTCAAAGTGCCGATACCCCTTTTTATGGTCGTCGTGGATAAGGTGCCAGGAGGTGCGGTCCAGCCAATAGATAGCATCCGTGTGCTGTTCCACACGGTCGTAAAGGTGGAACGCTTTTACGGCCGGGGTGGACCTGTACAGTGCCACCGATGCATGGGCTTCCACCATTCCAGCCAGGTGTGCGAGCATAAGCTTGCGTGCCTGCGCTGTGCTGGAGATAATATTGTGCAATTCTGCCCTAGCCCTCCAGAAAAAAGCAAGTGTACCAACTGTGGGCTGGCACATTCCAGCGTATACAAGGGCTGCCGAACCAGGCAAAGGATCATCGACAGCCGCCGTCAAGGAGGCCGTGGGGTGGAGCCAATCCCCCCCGGGGCCTCCTTCTCGGCCGTTCTCACAAGAGCGGAGACAACGCTGCAGCAGGCACCGACTACGACGGAGGCGGCACCACCACAGGCGACGGAGGAGGCACCACCAACGACGACTGAGGCGGCGCCCATGACGCAGACGACAGTGGACGCAACGCCAGAGACCCCGGCGCAAGGAAGCAGGGGTACACCAAGACCAAAAAAGTCTCAAAAGAAGAAAAAGAAGACCAGAGCCCAGCCCACCGCTCGGTCGTGCCAATCACAGGTCCCGACCGAGCAGCAGACACAAACCACGCCCTCAGCGGCGCAACAAAACCAGCCGCCCGCCGAGCAGCTTGTCACTGCCACGGCGGACACCGACAATGCAGCGGCGACGCTCCAAGATCCCGCATACTTTCCCCTGCCGACCCACGGCGAGGCAGTTTCCCCGTCCGATATGGACGAATTCAGGACCCTAACTCTGTGGTTTGGGGAATACATTAACAGGGCTCTTCCCACACTACGCAAATGTAAGCAGCAACTTTCCGACCCGATGCTTAGTCCCCTAGTCAAGCACAAAATCCTGCTTGACACGCTGGAGGTGCTGTTCCCCAATTCCGCAATGTAATGGCCCCCAGACTTGTCAGGAGACCATTACGAGCCGCGTTTTGGAACGCAAACGGAATTGGGGGACATTACCCGAGCTTGCTTGTGTTTGTAGGACCCCACGGGGTTGACATCTTATTAGTCTGCGAAATACACCTGCATGCTGGTATAACTTTTTCGTTGCCAAGTTACACCACCCATCGGTCAGATAGGATCGGCCGACAGAGTGTAGGGTACCGCTATATTCATCAAAAACCACATCACCCACACCCCTTTCCCTCTCCCGCTGCTTCAACACGTGGAGGCGTGCGCCATCAGGCTTGCCATTGGCGGACTCGACACGCAGCTGATAGCTGTTTACTACCCTCCTGACGCCCGCTATTACGAGGCGGATTACACCGCCTTGCTAATCCTGCATCCTGTTGTCTGCATGGCAGGCGACTTCAACGCAAAGCACGGGCACTGGTATAGCCGTGTTTGAAACCAGAGAGCCCGCGGACTCTACCGCCTCATCAGCGGAGATCCCAGCCTCAATGCGCACGGACCGAGAAGGCCTACGTTCTACCCGGCCCACGGCAGGCCGGACGTACTCGACATCATGATCACCAAAAACATTCCATTCCATCTAGACCTCTCAGTGGTAAACGAACTGGATTCCGACCACGACCCAGTCCTGGTCGACTCCAATGTTCACATACCAGCCCTGGCAATCCCAGACTGGTTTAAAGAAGTCGACTGGGATGCAGCAGTCCTAGAACTCACCCAGACCATCGACCGAGGGAAGCGGCGGCGAGGGCATTCTCCCAACAGATCCTGAAGGCGGTACGCGTCCACACACACCGCATCCCGTCTGAGACCTCCAACCCTCGGACTATCCCTGATGAACTCCGGCGGCTGATAAAAGCCAAAGCGACTGTCCGGAAGCTGTGACAACGCTTCCGCCATCCCAGGATAGGGGCAGTATACCAGAGGTTCAAAACCCTGGCAAGGCGACTGCTCCGAGCGCACAGGAAACAGGCCTGGGAAAACCTGATGCAGACTGTCAACCTGCAAGAAAAGAAACCGGGGCGGATTATCAAGTCCCTGAGGAAGGACAAGACACAATACCAGTATCCTCTACATGGCACTCGTGGGGGCCTCGCTTTTGAGCCCTGCGAGAAGTCCACAGTGTTTGCAGACTACCTTGAGAGTCAGTTTGAACCCCGGGAAGACCCCCAGGACGAGGACTTCAGTGACCTCGTGGAGGCGACGGTGGACTACCTCTATGAGGAGACGCCGCCACCACACGACGGGATCCATCTTCCTATAGTCACCCCGAAAGACTCCAAAAAATCCCCGGGGCATGACGGCGTTACGGCGCCCATGCTCCAACACCTACCCCGAATTGCTGTAATCCACCTGACCCGGATTTTTAATGCATGCCTGCAACTCCGTCACTTTCCAACTTGTTGAAAGGAGGCCCGGGTGGTATGCATTCTAAAGCCCGGCACGGACCCGGTCTTCCCATGCAATTACCGATCCATCAGTTTACTCCCGACCATCTCAAAAGTTTTTGAGCGGTTGCTCCTGCCCCGCCTCAACCCTCTTTTCGAGGAAAGGCACCTCCTACCGGATCACCAGTTTGGTTTTCGTCGAGGGCATTCCACGATTTTGCAGCTGCTGCGCCTCGCCGAGAAGGCTGCCCTGGGCTTCCAGGGCAACCTCAAGACGATCGCGGTGCTGCTGGACATGGAGAAGGTCTTCGCCACTACCTGGCATCAGGGGCTACTCTACAAACTCAAGCAAGCAGGCGTCCCTCCCCCCTATCTCACCCTGATAAGCAGCTTCCTTTGGGAACGCTCATTCCGGGTGAGAGTGGAGAGGAGACTCTCCACCGTCAAACCCATAGCAGCGGGAGTGCCGGAGGGCAGTGTGCTGTCCCCATTACTCTTCGCTGCCTACATGTCTGACATCCCGACGGAACCCCGAACTGTCCTGTGCCAATGCCGACGACGTCCTCATAATGGCACAGAACAAGAATGCCCGTTACTGTTTCCCCCCACTACAGCGACTGCTCCGGGCCATTGGCCGGTGGAGTGAAAAGTGAAGGATGGCCATCAGCCCGGGGAAGAGTTCTGCTCTTCTCCTGGCCAAGGTCCGTCGCTGGCGGCCGGTGCGGCCCCTGAGGTTGCAGTTCCCATGGGTCACCGCCGCCAAATACATCGGAGTCCTCCTCGACTGCGGGCTCACTTTCGCGCCGCATGTAAGCGGCAAGGTGGGGCTAGGCCACGCCGCCCTCAGACAGTTGTACCCGGTTTTGAAATCCGCCATGCCTAAACACCTCAAACTGCGCCTCTATCAGGCGATCATTCCTCCCCTGATCCTGTACGGCTGTGAGTGTGAGGTCTGGCGATCAGCGGCGCCGTCCACAATCCGCAGACTTCAGGTCGTCCAGAACAGGGCGTTAAGGATGATCTACGATACTGGGCGCAGATTCCCATCTCACATCCTACATACCTATTCCGGAATCCCGTATATCATCGACGTCGTGAGGGAACGAGCCCGCACGTTGTATGATAAACTACCCTTTCACCCGAACCCTCTGGTGCGTACTTTGGGCGACTACGACCATAGGGCGCCAAGAAGGAGAAAATCCTACCCCCTGCCAAGGGACGCTCTCGGGCCACTAGCCTGAGAGACTGCCATCCCTTAATCCAAACAAGCCACCAGGTTATGCAGCAACGGAAGGGGTGGCAGCCGGTTGGGAGACCATCCAACTGAAACCCTGTCCCCCATGAATAATCTGGAACCTACCACCCACCCAAATCCATAATCCTGCCAACTTTCCTCCCACCTGGCCTGCTTAACTCGGTGGCCACACAAGCGGCACGTCGAGTTAAGCAGCATTGAGCGTGGTCAACACTTGGGTGGGTGACCGCCCAAGTGACCGACTACGCTCAGCCCTAAGGCTGCGGAGGAATTTTAACACCGCCCGGCGGACACAGACACAAAAGCTTGTGAACAAAAATCTTTTCCTCTGCAATATCACACAGGTAAACCCGCTTTTAGCGGTTAGGTACTGTGGCGAACTTATATTCCGTCCAGGTAAACCTGGACGACCTGTTCTCGGACTCTGGACTCTGGAAATTTGGAGGCACTAAGAAATGTAACTTCACGCGGAACCTGCGAATTTCAGAATAAGAAGACCCGTGCCAAATAGTATTGCGCAAAGTTTATTATTGTGATTCACGCACAGTGAAATGTAATGGCACGCGGAACCTGCGAATTTCAGAATAAGAAGACCCGTGCCAAATAGTATTGCGCGAAGTTTATTATTGTGATTCACGCACAGTGAAATGTAATGTCACGCGGAACCTGCGAATTTCAGAATAAGAAGACCCGTGCCAAATAGTATTGCGCGAAGTTTATTATTGTGATTCACGCACAGTGAAATGTAATGTCACGCGGAACCTGCGACATTTGTGATAAGATATCCACGCTAGAAAGTGTCTGCAATAATTCTGCACGTAACAGTTGAAATTATCGCTACGTAAGTTCGAGTTTCCTTTGTGCTCATTACGCTTTATGGCGGAAGAAATTACGGAAATAGAATCGCGCCAGGAACTGTCTCGAGAACGCTTGTGAAGGGAAATAAACCTTTGGTTAAATGAAAAATGCCGGTGTTTATTTTGAACTAAGTTCCCGTTCCCCGACTTGAGATCACCGCCGCTCAATACCTGAGCCAAACAAATAGGTCTCAATTGCTCGCCGTTGAGTCCGCAAATAGCCGAGGAGCGTCGAGAATCGACTTCACCAGCTGCGGCGACGGAGAGAGGAGGGGGGACAAGACCAGTCGTCACGGCGCAGCCCAGCACCAAAGATAGGTCACCACATCTCACGCCTCAGTTTTCAAATTACATTTATGAAAAGAGAAACCTATCTGAGCACACTCATTATGTAAGTCAATAAGTAATAATATAAACCCAGAATGGAAAGAAATAAAGTGCACTATCACAAAAGCAAAAAAGGAGACATTGTTCACAAAGGAAACGAGTTTATAAAAGAAGAGTTATAGACATATAAAACTATCTTTTAGAAAATGTAATTAAAGAAGAACATGACTCCACGTAACTTGTGAAGCTCGCTTTGAAAGGTTCCGGATTCGACTCAAGATGACCGCTCAATCTTACCAATGGTTTTTCGTAGTTTTCCACGCTTGTTAACGGGAAAACTGAGGTAGTGTATTCCACCACCACGCATTTCTTGTCTACACCATTTCCTCTAATTTAATTTTCCTTTTTTATGGTTAAGGTTTATTTCGGGGACGATTGACGGTTGATAACGGACAGATGATGCAGATCCTTGAGCATTAGAACTTCTTATCCCTGCCAGATGACAGCCTTCCGAGCTCGCGGTGCTGGGTCGAGTTTTTCCAGTACCGCCAGAGGGACGCCTCTGAGCAACTTTTAGTGGCTCAGACGGACGTCTGTGAGTGACCTTCCTGTGGCGGGGTGGTCAAGTCTGAATATGTCAGGGAGCTCTGCACGTATCTGTCGACTGCGCCGACCAGCCCTGCGGCTCTCACGTCTCCTGCAGTTCTTTCACCTCATCCGTTCCTTTCCGCGGGTGTAGCACAAAAGAATCATTCGGGTTGAGGTGCTAGGTGTTGCTTCCATAAACTGGTCATAGTCATATACATCCCTTCCTGCAGCTGCAGTGGACCGGCCATCCCCTTTTCCCCAGTTGATGTTAACAGTGTGAAACAATACCAACATTTATCTTTAGTGAAAAACGTGTTTGCAATGGTGCTCCTCTGCGTATATGGAAGCCTGGCACCTGTTGAACATATTATTGGATATTGAGAATTTCTCAGGCGAAGTGTTATAAAAGACATACAACATACTTTCTTCTAATTCTTCGAGCGCATGGGGATTTGTTGCATAAAATTTACCTTTAAGTATTTACTGCAAATAATAAAATATTTAGATAGATCTTGAGAGAAATAGGGACCAGCCAGTCAATTAATTTGTAATCAAAATACATTGTAATGTGAAACATAAAATTCCTTGGACTATGAGAACCCTATCGTCTAATTTATCATCAGCTGGTCTGCACGAAATCTATCCTTTATTTTACCTAACAATTATACTGTCTGTAAATTGTAGGATTGTAGGGAAAAATAATATCATGAAATGTCTTAATATTTTCAAGCTGAGAGTAGACAGCTCCATAGAGCATCATTCCCAGTATTCGAGATACCAAATAGGCTATTCCCGTAGCTAAGTTGGTAGAGCATCTGTTTCCTGTGCTAGGCCGGGCATCTAGCTAAGATTATTCCCTATTCCCTATTCTCCATAGCCTTAAGTTTGAATGAGGGTGTGAACGTGTCTGTGAACCACCGTATAACACCTAAAGAAAAACAGAAATCTATTTCCAATGTACCATATACGGGTTAGCAGCATTGCCTGTGGCCAATATGCACCAATGGTAAAAATCTGATGTGTTATATTCGCATCTGTTCTGAAAAAAAGACTATTCCTACAAAAGAGTATTCTTTTATCTACATAATGCTAATCGAATTAAACATCACCAGAAATGGAACAGTCAAATACCATAGAAGCTGTCTATATGTGACTGTCATTGAAATTTGGTTCCCTTTCCATGACCAGGAGTAAAACAATATATATATACACACACACACACACACACACACACACACACACACAAACACACACAGGGTGTTAATGAACTATACCGAAATATTTTCATAGAATATGTAGATTACTTAAATAAGTCATTTGAGATAGGAGACTTATGGCCTGTTTATTGAAATGTCGAAGTAACGGCTATAAGTTTCTGAAGTGCCAGTACGCCACTAATTTATCAACCATTCGAGAGCATAACACGAAAAACGAAGGGACATATTACAGCGTACCTCTTTAGTGTAGTGGTTATGATACTGACTTTCAAGTGAAAGATACTTTCCGAGTTCGGGTCTCGTTCACGTATCGCGGCACTTCGTCTGGAATGAAAAAAATAATAATAAAAAACATTTACTCTATGACAGGAATCGAACACATGACCTTTGTGATAACAGCTTCCCGCGTTATGCACTAAGCCACCACAACAGTTGAAAAAACGCCTCCAGAGTGTAGGCTACCTCAAGAAAAGTTAATGAATGTTCAGTGTCGCACTGTTAAGTGATTAGTTCGAGATTTTGCAGATTTTTGTGGCATTAAAGTTTGAGAACGCTGGTAAACAGCTGCTAAAAATCGATATTTCTATACTCGGGCCGCAGTTTTAAACGCATTCTAAGGCATTCTTTCAACCTGCTTTGCTTGAACACCGACTTATCAGCACCTGATAACTACACGTTTAGCGCTATGTAGTTGCGTTGTTTAACCGGGGACCATGCATCGCCGATCTCAAATTACTTATATCAGTCACGTGCACAAAATCGCAAATTATTTCGGTGTAGTTCATTAACACTCTGTGTGTGTGTACATATATATATATATATGAAACGGATAGACTTCCCGTTCGAGAAAGGTTTAAGTATTTTAAAACGGAAAGCCATAACAGACAATATCTCTGAAGTAGTTTGTCCTACAATAAAAATTATATATGACAAATTGTGTTTCAATATTGGTCTGTTGTGTGTATTTGTGTATCCCTTAAGGTTTGCCAGCCAAGCAAAAGTTATTCCGAATGAAGGAGACTTCAAGGACCATTTCGAAGAAATTTGGGATATACATTTTACCTGCCAAGTAAACGCCTTTAATACGCAGCATTTTGATCTAAATCGCTAGAGCCATCTTTTAGAAAATCGAAAATTTCAAAAAATGTTCCAAGTAAGGGGTAGTTTGGGATGGGGGATTTTACTGAACATCTTCGTGTCGTATCCCTGGAAGTTACTAAACTTAAATATTAAGTATCACATTTAACAGTCTTTAGTTTTTGAGCTATCTATGCTGTCCTCAGACACACTCACGCACACAAATACAAACACGGCCCTTTTGTCTAAAAATATTTTATTTATTTAGGGGTCTTCACACCCTGTATTTCCGATTAAATCTCGGAAATAAATTTTCAGGTGGAATACAATATCTTCTCTACATTCTCCAATATCTTCTCCACATTCGATGTCGAGGTTCCAGCGCAAATATGTTTTGTGGTCCGCTGAATATTTTTTTTTAAAAAAAATAAAAAGGGGCATGTGTATAGACTGTGGACAGCAGAGCTCAAAAATGAAAAGACGTTAAACTTCAAATTTGGTTTTTAAGTTCAGTATCATCCAAGAATGCGACACGAAAATTTTCAAGAAGATGCCCCCACTCCAAACTCCTCTTGCATGGGAAAAAAAAAAAAAATTAAAATGCTGTCTTTCTCAAAAATGGCCCAATCGGTTTTGATTAAATTAATATGTATTAAAGATATTTACATGCAAATAAAATGTGTATCTTAAATATTCTGGAAATAGCCTCTGAAGACCTCTTCATTGCGAATGAGTTTTGCATAACTGGTAAACCGTATAAGAGTTAGACAAACTCTTGCAACACAAAAATGTACATAATTCTCGTTAAAAGACGCAATTTATGTGCATATATAATATAATATTAACAATGATAACCGTAATATATAGATGTTAGCCGTGTCCGAGATATACCTTGTTGTTGGTTTAGATTTTAAGCTACTTAAACTTTTCTCAAACGGGAAGACATTTTTCGTTTTATCTCCCTTTTGTGTTACTCGTTCAATTGTTTCACATAGCGATCGGCTTTGCAAAAATTTTCACTATCGCTTTAGCCTAGTCTATTACGTTATTTCCCTTCTACTTAGAAGCAGCTAATATAACCATTTCTGATAATGTTTATCTCGTCTCCATGATGTAGATAAAAGAAGTATCTTTTGTAATAATATTCTGTAGAGAAAATAATGTGAATGCAACACATTAGATTTTGTTAGTACTTTTTTCACCTTTAAATTATTAACAGTTATTTTCAATTATCCTACATATAGATTATGACTAGGCCTGCGACCGTAATCGTCGAACATGTGTGTGCGGCTTGCTTCGTGATTCATAGCTGATAGTTGCCATCTATTATACTGCGTTAGTGGACACCTGAACCGGCGGCAAGTTCTTTTGATATCACAACCGTCATTGTTACACTTATGCGAGTGAACACGTGTATTGTGGAAGGCTTTTTGACGTCGAAGCCCGGGACTGTTACACCTGAGTGAGTTTGTGACACCTGTGGTGGTTGACAGGTTTGACTGCTTCTAGAAATATCCAGTCATGTGTTCGAGAGGTATAGATATGAGAACGAAGCATGCCCAGGGTTCAGTTTTCACCGGGAATAAGTGAACTCGATAGAAATTCGTAACGAGCAGTAATCGTTGGCGCAGTGAAAGTCGAAAAGAAACTATACGACAGAATTGTTACAAAACGTTCTGATTGTAATTAGTTTGTGGAAGAACTGCAGGGTGCTTTCTGGAGAAAAAAAACAGTTTATCCTTCAAAACCAGTATAATAAGGTGAATTTTAAAATTTAAGGATATATGTAAACTTATTGCTCTTACTAAACAAAAGCATCACAGTAAAATTGGAATAAGCATTGCATGAATGGTGTCATAATAAGTGTATTTCAAAACTTTGCTGCTTGGCTTACATTACATTTTTCTGCGTGGAAAAATATCTAAATCATATCATAATAATGGTTCTTTAAGAAAAAGTGAGAGTCTGGTTTCCGTATTTGTTACTAATAATGTCTGTAATTCAGAAGTGTGCTTAAAGAAGCAACGGTTCCTTTAACTGGCTTGCGCGTCGCATTGCTTTGCGTTTTCTGCGATCATTAATTACAGTTATGTTTAAATCCTTTCTGAGTGTAGCTTTTTCTTACGAGCTTCTATTTTATCTAGTTCTCCTTTTGTCTCTTAGTATTTCCTTGCTGTGCAGTCCCTGAAAGTGCCTCATAAACATGGAAACATGTTTCCTTGTGCACATTTATTCTAATGTTCTTGTAATGACTCTGTTAATGAATCGTGCATTGTTTCTGTCTTCTCATTTTGCCACTTTAGGATGGCAGTCAAGTTTTGGGAACACGGTGCAGTTTTATGGAATACAGCAAAGTTAATATTAAGCTCTTACCGTACAATGCAACTTGTTAGGTTTCAAATACCTGGAAATGCATCATATAACATGCTTTAAACATCCTTTTTTATGTATACTAACTGCTCTCCTCTTTCTAAGTCTTTCACCACATGCTTTTATTTGCATTTGGCTAACGAAGGGCCAGTATAGAAAAGTCTCTTCTTTAGAATTTACAGTTTTTACAATTCTAAGAAAAGTTAAGAAACATTCTTTGAGAATTAACTCTTTCTTCCACATTGGCTGTTTATAGGACAATAGTTGAAAAGACAAGAGTCAGACCGAAAAATACAATGCAATAGCCGGGATTTAAACCACGGAGCTTCTGGTTTCCCTTTAGTTGCTATAACCATTGAGCTACCATGGCAACATGCTGACCCTGCACTTAATTCTTCAACGTCTCGCATTTTTCCCGGTAAACCACAAGAAAATCTCAAATTAATTTGAGATTTCATAACTCAATGGTGACTTAAAACTCCGTAAGTACTTAAGCCCCGGGCTTTAGCGTTAAGCAACTATTAGGTCAATGAAGGTAAATTGTTTCTTCCACACCAGTCTGTGTAGGACACAAGCTGGAAAGGTAAAGTTACACTGTAAAACTCAATGCTATAGCTTGGATTTGAACCACGAATTTCCTGGTTTTCGTTCCAGTTGCTCTAGCCCGTGAGCTACTATAGCAACATGCCGGCACGGCAATAAACTCTACAACTGACTCGCATTTTGTTTTCCAGTAAACCACAAGGACTTCTCAAATTATTTTGAGATTGACCCATTAGTTGGTTAACTATAAAGCCCGGGACTTAAGTACTTACGGAGTTTGTAGATCGCTTTTGAGATATGGCAACTGAAAATATTTTGAGATCTCCTTGTGCTTTACCGGGAAAAATACGGGTCAGTTGGTGAGTTGAGTTTAATGCGTACTGACCTGTTGATATCTCATTGGTCAGGGCAACTGAACGAAAATCAGGAGATAAGTGGTTCAAATCCCGGCTATAGCAACATTCCAACACAGCGTTAAATTCCCCAACTGGCTCATGTGTTTCCCTCGAACTAGTTTGAGATGACCAACTCCATTGAATTTTTCAGTCTGCCTCTACCTTTCCAACTCCTGTTCTGCACACGGCTAGTGCGGAAGAAACAATTAATTCACAATGATTCACCAATAGTTAAACAATGAATCCGGGATTTAAAACACTTGGGACATTTAAGTCTCCATTGGGGTATATCATCTCAAAATAATTTGAGATCGTCTTGTGGTTTACCGCGAAAGACGCAAGTCAGTTGGGCAATTGAATGCCGCATGGCATGTTGCCATAGTAGCTCAGTGGTTAGAGCAACTGAACAGAAACCAGTAGATCCGTGGTTCAAATCTTGGCTATGTCGTTGAGTATTTCAGTCTGAATCTACCTTGACATTTTTATTTCAGTAACTCTTAATAAGGGGATATAAATAAACATATTTCAAATTTACCAGTTACTCTACCATTGAGGTACAATGGCAACATGCCGGTACGCCATTAAACTTCCCAACTAACTCGCATGTTTTCCGGCTATAGTATTGAATTTTTCAGTCTGACTCTGCCTATCCAACTCCTGTGGAAAAAAAAAAAAAAATTAAATTAGCACTATCTACCTTGTAGTGTTCCCTTACATCTAAATATTTCTAAACTTATACTGTCTTTATTTCTTCATGGTTTGAGAATTTTAATACGTTCCTAGCATAATTAGTCATATAATGAATTCTTTCAAAACAACCGGGGATATAGCAGTTAAACTTATATTATGCAAAATATTCTTAAAGTGTGCAATGTATGGAGTACATTGAAAAATTAAAATTGACCTTTACGATTATGGAATTTAGATATTTAAAATATTAAGGGTATTCTTAGGGGTGATTTTTTAATTTCCGGTTCTAGTTAATCATACCATAGGGTTAATTTATATCTGTTATTTGTTAACTTAATTTATGTCTGTTATTTGTTAACTTAATTTATATCTGTTAATTTACACCGGCACACTATTTAATGTTAGCAGATTAAATCAGTAGTGAAAAATGTACCATCAAGAACGGTTCTCAACCTTGAACCATCAACTTTCTGTGTCAAAACACTACCACTGCGCTACCATGACGAGACAACCTAACCCACAATAAAATTAGAGGCACCGCAAAATATCAGGTGGCCCAACTGCCTCGTATTTCGCGTGGGCGGATATTCCTTTGTGCGTTAAAAGTGTTACAGAACTCAACGGAGCCATTTTAAGTTGAAAACCGCCAGTGAAGCACTGGGCGAGAGCAACCTTCGTTTTATCTCTCGCAATGAGCGCGACTCCAATGATAGCGGAACGTGTAAAGCGAAGGTCTCTCGCGCCAGTACTCCACTGCCAGGTCTTAACTTGAAATAATCCCGTTGAGTTCTGCAATTATTTTAACGCACAAACGGATATCTGTGGACATCTAATGCGGGGCGGTCGTCTCCTTAGCACGGTGGTAGCGTTGCTGCTTACCAAGCGGGAGACCTGGGTTCGATCCCCAGATTTTTCCCCCGCTGGGAGACCTGGACCGGGGTGCACTCAGCCTCGTAAGGTCCCTGGGGGGCCAATTGATGGAGAAGTAGCGGCTCCAGGTCATGAGGACCGCATTAACCGGACGGGAGGGACTCGAGGCGCTGACCACGTCTCACCCTCCAATACTGCACCCCATCCATGACGTCTGTAGTGGACCGAGATGGGGGACGCAGCGGCCGGGCGGTAGGCCAAGGTTCCCCGTGAGCTGTCGTGCCATGGAGTTAATCTAATGCGGGGCAGTTGGACCACCAGGTAGGACCTTTAACATACGATATCTCGTATTAATTAAAATTGTCTCGAGATTTAATGCTGTTGATTACAGTGAAGAGATGCCCATTCCTGTTCCTCTTGAAACCTGGACATTAGAAGACGAGTCAGAAAGAAGTAATAACCCACTAGTTCCTTCAAACTCAGGATCAGACTTTGAAGACACAGGTCCCAACATACATCATGAGGTAACTCAAAGAGAACTAAATGATTTGGTAGAGACCGGAAATTCCGTGGTTCAAATACCGCCTATGGCATTTCATTTTTCAGTCTGATTCTACCTATCCAATGACAAGAGAAAATTTGCAAACAATAATTAGTTTAGGATTAGGATACCGGCGGAGGGCACTCGCCACCGAACCAATGCAGTTACTATACCTATGTCCCACGAAGGGGCACCCCTGGAGGGATTAGGTGGGAGTATACATCGGGCGGATAGAATCATTAGCGATGCACAGTAATCTCAAGGTCCCTACTGTTTCCACGTTGAAGCACCCAGACAGACGGAGAGGCAGACCGGGGTCCACGCCCATATAGGGTCCAATGCGATTATCATCCTAGCAACCAACCGAATTCGGTGGACGGAGAGAGTCACAACAACCACCCTCTTGCCCTGCAACACCGCACTTGGCTCAAACGCTGATGCTTCCGACTCTGAAAGCAAGTCGGACGCAGGAATCGAACTCTCGAGCTCCGCAATGTGGGCCACAGATGAAACCGTCTCATCCATCCTACTAATTTATGACATGGTAGATTTTTCGAGGGAAAAATTAATAACGTTTTATATTTCAAAATTATTGTATGCTATTTATAAAAAGAAACTTCCAACACGTTTCAGTGCAGTTCTAGTTCTCCACTTAAAATATGTACATAGTGCATAGACATAGGTACAATCACCACATTGGTTCGCTGCTGAGTACCCTCCGCAGGTATCCTAATCCTAAATTAGTCATTGTTTGCAAGATTTCTCTTGTAATGGGATATGTAGAGCCAGACTGTAAAATCCAATGCCATTGCCGGTATTTTGCTTTGAGCAAAATCGAATCCGCTGAAACATCTTTAAACTGCAAAAACGGACAAAAGCAGCTCTGAATTTCTGTGGTTCATTTGGTCTAGTGTGTGCAGATTTTCAAAATGCCATGTAGGAAAATGACAACACATTAGAAGCAGATTTTATAAACCTTGAAGGCCAATATAGAATTATAAATACATAAATATGCTTTTTAGAAGGATTTTGGTCCATTTTAGCCTACCACCTAGTATACTTTGCACTAATTAAATCACATTGGAGATTTGCCGAGATAGAGGAGCAAGGTATTAGAAGTTTGAGTATTTGGATGCGGCCACATAGTGGAAGTCGATCGGCACAGAAAGCCATAGATCAGGAGTTACACCTAAGGCTATGGTATTTTTAGTTTCTCGAGTTCATATGCAAAACGTACGATTACATAGAGAAGGTATTGTGTTCCACCCAACAATTCGATGTTGAGATTTCACCGGAAATACATGTTTTGAGACCTTTCTGAATAAAAATATTTAGAAACATGTCCGTGCATTTGTGTGTCTGGTCAGCATAACTCAAAAAGAAAAGTAGTGTTTAATGATATTAAACTATTAATAATATATGTTAATATTAATATATATTTTAAGTTCAATATCTACTAAGGGTGTGACGCGACGATTTTCAAGAAAGCCCCCCACCGTCAACTACCCTTTACATGGAACAATTTTTATTTTTTCATTTTTATTTTTATATTTAATAACTCTAACGATTTTTATTAATATCCCATATGAGACAAATAAGAGCTATTTTCATGACAAACAAAATGTTTATCTTGAGTTTTCTGAGAATAGCCTCTCAGACCTCTTTATTCTGATGACTTTTGTATAACTTTTGTATAACTGGTAAACCGTAAGAGATAGACAAAAACTTACCACACTAAAAGTGTAGATATCATTAAAACGCACAATTTATGTCATATGCTTTTTTTCTTCTTATTAAGAGTTAACTGTTTCCAAGATATTCTGATTTATTGATTTCAGTTCTAAGGAACTTAAACTTTTCTCAAACCAGAGGCATCTTTATTTTCGTCTCCAATTTGTATACTCTTAGCAAACAAAGAGAACCGAATTTTAATTTTTTCAGTTGACGACCGCCGTTTGAAGGACCTGACTATCGCTTTAGCCTAATGTGTTCGCTTATTTCACTTCTTCTTACAAGGAAGCAAGTAATAAGACTAGTTCTTGCAATGTTAATCTTGATTAGTATGACGTAGATAAAAGCATAGACGTTTGTAAGGAAAGTTTGTTTGTGGAACAGCTAGAGAAGGCAATGAGAATGGAACGCATAACATTTTTAAAATCTAGTTATATCTCAGAAAACATACTGTCAATATAAAGAACAATCAATAGATGTTTAGAGGCTAATCAATTGAATAAAAAGCACTACACTCAACTGGATATATGTAATGTTCTCATACAGGATGTATCTTTGATGTTAAATATTACAGGACGGAGTCCCAAAATAAAATCAGTAAAAAGATGCACATTCAAGAATATGGGTCTGAAAGTTATTTATTGTTGAGTTACAAGGAAAAAATCGAAGGTTAAAGAAACTGCTTAAATTGGCTCCCTCCTGAACTATGCCTGCGTTGCATACTATCGCGCACTTTGTTGCAAATTCCTGGAGTTGTTTAGATTGGTTCAAATTCAGTGTGGAGATGCTCTTACAGAGCAATAGCACATAAACCAGGGACTTTAAATGCCCCCAAAGGAATAAATCCGTTGGTTTCAAATCAGAAGGACGAATAGGCCTTGCAAGGAACCCTCTTGATCGATGCATATATGCGGAAGTTATTCACGAAGTTGCTTATTATAAAACTGAAAAATCTGGCGCGCCACCGTGTATAAACCACATTCTTTGGATGATGTCCAGAGATACGTCCTCAATTAAATTATGCATCCAATTTATGAGAAACTGTAGATACGTCTCTGTACTCAGGGTGGAGGAAAGAAACATGGACCAATAAGGTGATCGTGAATGAAACGTTTAGGCAAAATCTCTGTTGATGTTTTACCTGTCGTACTCCATACAGCATTGCATATGCCCAGTTATATAAGTATTAACAAAATTGCAATCACTGACGAGAGTAAACTCAGCCTCACCAGTGAACAAGGTACATACTAAAAAATTCATGAACGTAACCCAATTCTGTAACATGCGATGGGAGAAATTTCTTCATGACTCATGTCCGCCACATTAATCCTTGTACACGCTGAAGCTGATACAGATGCAGAAGACTTTCACGCAAACTTCTCCAGATAATCATGTCAACGCCTTACTTTACTGCAATGCGTCTTGTGATATCTCATGGTTTTGCATTACAAAAAACTCGTTCTTCACGGCCAATGCTTCGTACCTCTCTGTCTCCCAACGTCCGAAACACTCCTTTCAAATCAGCCATTCTCTCTCTCTCTCTCTCTCTCTCTCTCTCTCTCTCTCTCTCTCTCTCTCTCTCTCTCTGTCTCTCTCTCTCTCTCTCAAGCGTGGATAATTTGGGAGAATGTTTGTGAACAAGGTAAACTGTCTGTCGGGGTAACTTTCTGCATAAACACATGCCATTCATGCAATACCTATCGATCTGTTTACTCATATAGTGAATTTTCTTCTACTTTCCATGCTCTACAACAAACAACCAAGGAACAACTAATCAGCCAGCAACAATTTTGTTCAAGTAATAAGTGTTGTTTGCGAAAAAAGGTCAAATCCTCCAATAACTCCTTAAAATATGAACTTATGTTACTGTTTTGATATTAAGAGGGCTTCCACAAAATGTGTAACACCGATCCAGATGCAAACTGTACACAAACGGACAAGGTTTACAGATTTGATAGTTGCCGTATAACTTATGCTAAAGCGGGATGCTCATTACTAAATTGTGCAAAATAAAAAAATAATGGTATGCAGCAAGCCATGTAAGTATAACCAATGGGCATTATCATTCAAGAGATAAAATCCGGCCACATGTGAAGTGTATGTGTGGTTGATGGAGATGCATAGTTAAGGGTGCTTAAGTTCTCTTAACATTACACCAAATGTTCTGTTGGTCCGGACTTGTGATGTTCATAATAAATTTAAGGATTTGGCTTAAGCTTACCAGCAATTCCGCTTTTGTTCTCGCGTCTTTTGTGATACTGATTGCAGAGTCTGATAAATAATACCCCATATAAACACTATGAATGATGCAGCTTGTTTGCTTTCTTTTGAATTTGATCTCCACAACTGGTGGCGGTGCTTTGGTTAAAACTGTTGTCTGTGTGCGTTCGTGAAACAAAGGCAGCATTCGTGTCCCTGCTGCAGAATGGTGGTTTCAATTGAAACGTGTAGAGCGTGGCGGATTGAAATAATACGTTTCCGATATGAAGAAGGTTGAAGAGGAATTGGAATAGCGTCCTTTATCGAATACAGTTCAATGCACATGAACTGAAAACACGCCTTTACCACAGATCCTTTCATATTTTGTTAGGATAAGACAAACGCTTTTTATTTCTTCACACTCGTTGGTATTAACTAAATACAAGCAAATTTAATCAATATAGCCTGCCAGTTCTGATTAGAAGAACGTATTTATTTATACATGATTGTAATTTCTCACCTTAGTTCCATTTTATTGGTACACTTTCTAAATTCCTAGAATAGAAAGATATTAAGATAATGCCCAGGTCATGTAATAATTATTCAAAAATTTCAAATGTATGACGTATGTTACAAAAAGCCCGGAAATGAAAATAATTGCTTTGAAAATCAGCCTTACCGTGTAGTATCTCGCAATAACTCAGATCAACTTGATCTCAAATATATAACTATGAGATGGTATATTTGATCCGGTCTCTCATTTCGGTAGAAAACCCGAAGTTACTTGGTCGAACTCGGCCATACCACCGGAATTATCAATTCTACTGATCTATATGCAACCACTGTGAAGGAAGATATACATCTTTTCACCTTCTCTATTCTTTATCTACGGTGAATGAAAGTATCGTAACACACATGTAACGAGATTTTATCGAAAATGTATGTATCAAGGTCCCTGAGCACTCGTCGTTAAAATAATTGAGGAAAATTATGTAAACAGTACAATTCAATTGTGTTGAATAAACGACAACCTTGGCATTTAGAATTAGGTTTTTCAAATATATGATAAATACTTTCACGATATCCCCGTGAAACAAACTGACTACACCTTGCGGCTGTAATCGCCGAACATACGTGAACGACTTGCTTCATAAGCCATAGCTAATTGTTGGCGTCCATTGTTACACCTGCGTCTTTTTACAACGAAGCTGAGATTCTACACCTGTGCGAGTGCACACGTGTGCTGTCGGAAAGTTATTTGACGTCGAAGCCCGTATTGTTATATCTAAGTGAGTTATACACCTGCGGAGATTCTCGTGCGACTGTTTCTGGAGGTTCCCTGACACGTGATTCAAAGATATAAAAAGAGGAACGGAGCTCTGCAGAGAGTTCAGTTTCAACTGGAAGTGAATAGCGTGCAGCAGTTGACTGATCTTCGACGGGAAGTTCTCAGCGAGCAGTAGTGGTCATCGCCGCTGCCACGCCGAAAGGAAACGATACGGCAGAATTGTTGCGGAAGCATCGAAGAAACACAGTAATTTGTTAACATTTCTCTTTATCAGTAGAAGGAACAAAAAAAGTTGTTTGTTGGAGAAATAAGACAGAGTTTTTGTTACAGTATGTGCGGAAAGACTTCGTTTTTTCTCGAGAGCAGTTATGATGATTTTTATCACTATATCATATTTGACATATTCATGTGAGGAATAAAATATGCATGTACCATCTATAAAATGTATATGTTCCCTAAGGGGGTGTATAATAACCGCCCCTTGGGGGCGTTGGACCCCCGTTCTCTCTGTCCGACTATCATGATTGGCCAGGTACTGCAGCGACCCTGAAATTGCTGTGTCGCTGCTCCTGGCTCCAGCCGCCTGATATCCCCTCTTGCTTCATCTCTAACTCCTTCGTGGGGCAAAGGTTCACTATCTCATCGGTTTGGTGCCGAAAACCCTCCGGCCTACTTACTACTTATCTATTCTATTGGTCCCGTGTCGTAGATTTAAAAGAACCTCAAGCCTGATTGAGATGCATCTGAGCAAAATTAAGCGGTCTTCTAAGCCCAATTTAGAATGGGACGCTGAGAACCACTGTAGTTAAAGAGCGTCCATAAATAACACAGCATTTACATTTACCTTTTCTATTCTATTTTCATTTTGAATTTTACAATAGTTTGTGTTTAAGTTTTAGCACTTTTCCTTTTTGTCACAAGGAGGTCAAGCAAAGAATATGCAATGTTAAACCAGGTAATTGTTTATTTGGAATACTATCTCAGTATGCTGTGTCGTCCTCTGTATCTATCTATACAAACATTTGTGGCGAAGACATTTGTGCCAAAGTTTAGCTTGATTATCATAAGTTTTTGCATGAATCATTTTAAAACAGATTTGAGGAGGAAATTGTGTGACTGCAATGCATCATATTTTTGTTAAACGCTTATATAATCAGCGAATTTCTTTTTCTGCTTATTTCTGTGTTAACCCTCCGTGTATGTAGGACTTTTCACCGCCCAGAGTTTACAAGTCTGTCCGTTGAGGAGCACAGGCTCTAGACCAGAGAGAAGCTACAATGAATAATCAGTGCGATGTCTGGTGTAAAAGTGAGGAAGTGGAAATTACAAGACATTATTATAGAGCAATTTGTGGAACGAATGGCGGGGGAAACTGGAGAGCCCGGAGAATGCCTCAGACGCCGCTTCGTCCATGATAAGTTCTACATTCGGTGCCCTGGGATCGAACTCGACCGCCTAGGTGAGAGGAAGGCGCTCTAACCACTCGGCCACGGCGCTGCCGATCAGTGAATTGCTACAGGTGGAATTTAGAGAATGGGCGCCGTACTGTTATGTTGTAATTAAAGTTGTTTTCTTGCAGTAATTTTAAATACGGCTAGAGAATGCACTTGAGTTGTTTTTTTTTTATATGTAAAGTTTAGACAAAAAAGAACAGTATTATAATGGTTGTAACATTTCCTGTATTTTTACGTTTCCATAATTGAGTGGATATTGTACGCAGTATTAGATATTAATTAAACCGTTATTATGAGTATAATCTTTTGATTGGGAACAAATTTAGATTCACGCTCCATGTGATTAAAATTACACGACACAAGCAAATTTCATAATAAACATAAGTAACTGTTTAATATTTTATTAGAAAGATATAAATATGCTTAAGCCATCATCATAAATGCCTTTCAAACATCAGAAAACCACATGTTTTTATCTAAAATTTGATTGGAAAAGAAATATGTTTTAAGATAAATTTGTTACCTTCCTCAAATCTTCCATTGACATTATGTACAAATATCCCTTTCATTCTACAAATGACTTCTTTTAGAAGTAATGAATTTTGCTGATCGTGTTGAACATGTTAAATATATGAAAGAAAGGACTGAGATGGTATCTCAGTTTATCTGATACCGAATTAATTGCCTCATCTAATTATACGATTAGCACTTGTATACTATAAAATGCGAAACGAAACATTGTCATTACGTATATGGATGGTGTGCTTAGACTTAAACTAAGGAGGACGGCAAATTCTATTCCGGTGTAACATGTATATTTGCATTAGGTGTATGTTGTTGAAGATAATTGCAAAGTAAGTTATTTAGTGTTAGTAACACATTGGCATATGGGACCATAAAACCGTATATAGACGATCGTTGAGGGGAAGGCTTGGTTCTTGGTGCAGAAACAACATTCAGCAGGGAGAACCAAAGCCTCAAAAGCCAATGGTAGCCTAGGAGTAACTTTTACTTTCTCTACACGTATTATGTATATGGTGGATAGAGCACGTATTGTATTCCACCCAAAAGTCCCATGCCGAGATTTCACAGGAAATATTTGTTTGAAATCCGCTGAATAGAAAAGGCATTTTTAGAAAAAGATCCGTGTGTATGTTCGCGCGTGTGTGTGTGGATAGCGTTGCTCAAAAACGAAAATACCGTTAAATACCAAACTTGTATTTCAGTTAGTATTTTTCAAGGATGTACACAACTATTTTCAAGAAATCCCCCCAGGCCAAACTACCCTTTACATGGACATTTTTTTTAAAAATGTTGTTGTTTTTCTCAAAAAGTTTCTCACGATTTTGTTTAAAATACCGCATATAAAAGATGTTTACCTGAAAGCTAAAATGAATATCTTAAATTTTATAGGAATACCTTCTGATCACTTCTTCATTCTGGGTGAATTTTGCGTAACTAGTAAATCGTAAGAGATACAGAAAAGTTAGTACACAAAAATGCAGCTCTCGTTAAGCACACAATTTATGTCATATATATTTAACAGATATCCGTTTCCGAGATATAATATTCCTTGCCATTTGTTTCTATTTTAAGATACTTAAACTCTTCTCAAACGGTATGTTATCTTTTGTTTCATCTCTCTTTTGTTTTACTCCTAGCCGTGTAAATCGAACCGAAGTTCAATTGTTTCACATATCGACTGTTTTTTTTTAAATATTTGACTATCGATTTGGCCAATTGCATTAACTTATTTCCGTTTCTCTCAGTAGGAACTAATATAACCAAGTCTGCTATTGTTTGTATCGATTACCGGGACGTAAAGGAAGGAATAATTTTTGTAACAATAGTTTTATAGAGAAAGTCTTGTGATTTTTAAACTACAATGTTCTAAGGTCACGCTCGAGACAGCATGGGTTTGCTTAGGCACTCCGCGACCATTGTGATAATTTTAATTGTTTTCTCCAACTCTTATCCAACACACGATTTCTGTGAGAAGACAATTAAAATTATCACGATTATCCATAATAGTTGGCTAAAACTATTCTTCCTGGGACTTAAAGTACTTACAACATTTTACGTTGCCATTGGGTCGTCATCTCAAAATAATTTGAGATCACCTTGAATGGTTTACCGGAAAGCATACGATTCAGTTGAGAAATTCAATGTTATGCCGGTATTTTCCCATGCTAGCTCAGTGGTAGAGCAACCGACTAGAGACCAGGAGATCCGTGGTTAAGATCTCGGCTATGGTATTGAATTTTTCATTTCGGCTCTACCTATCCGACAGTCTGCGACAAATTATACCATGAAGTGTTTGTATTGAGGCAATTTCGGTAGGTGAAGTGAAACTGTGAACATATTGTTGGAAAACCTTTAAATGTGTAACTTTGATATTAAGTACGAAGTGCGCAGATTTATATAAGGTCGAGCGATGAATTTAATTTTTGGAACTTATAACTAAAGAAGCATTAGACAGTAAAGTAAATCATTTAAAGTTACGTCGCCCGGCCTATACATTATGTTGTGGTGGTGTTTTTATACTAGCAACTATAAGAACATTATGTAACAACACATGAGAAGCATAAGCTAAAGCTATATATGTGTATTATTACTGACGTAGCTAAAACTTTCACTTCAAATGTCCCGCACCCCCTGACTAGATTAAATGCTCTATCTGACTGGCATATGACGGAACTACTACACAACTCCGTAGAGAACTTCAAAGGTGCATTACTAGAAGAAGTCACCTGTCAACACCAGAAAATATAACAATAAAAAAGAACCGTCACAAAGTATTAACGTAAACATACCCTCAAACCACAACAATCTGTACTGCAATTCTGGAAAATAAAATGAACAATTATTTCCAAGAATTAGTCACAGTGAAATCAACAGTTGCGTACCTGTGCTACAAATGCAGTCGTTTTCAGCAGCACTTTTAAAATTAATTACTTTTACCCGTTAAAAGCCATTTGAAGTTGAGTCACAGCAATTACAAACGAGAAGGCTTTCTTTGAAATCGTAGTAATTAAATTTACAATGGATAGCACACACAAAGTCTCCCTTTACGTTTTACTTCCTGCCAGTCAACCTCAACGTGCCTATGTCCAATGTCATTGTTGACGTGGTGTATGAAGTTTGTCTTACGTAATTTGGAAGAGAGCCGTCAAGCTTCGTGGTATATGAAATGTAGGACCGTCCTCTACCTCATTTTCCATTGTGGTAAATAAAATTAAAGCGACATTCATAACGATTTCTGTAGCTGTCCACAGGAACGGAGCTGCCCAAGTTTTAACTCTCTTGCGACGCCTGGAGCGAGCTTCATTTCATTTTCTCCTGGAATTGTATTAGCATTTGGTTCATGTTTCGCCATTACTTAAGGGATATCCATAGTTCTGTTGACACTTCTAAGGCATTATGGCTCATTACTTTCTTATATTTCTAAAGCCTAAGGGGCTAAAATTTAAAACTGTGGCCGTCCTCCATGGTCTTAGTTTCTGTTCCCAACTCGGCGAAGGGTAATGGCTTTTTTTTTTGAGGGGGACGTGAAACTCCTTAACATGGCTGCCTATGAAAGGGAAGTAAATTCGGTGGTACCGTGTCGTAGATTTTCGTAAAGTAAAAGAGCTTCAGTCTAGATATAAGGTCCTCTTAGCTAATTTAGCAGTTGTTTTCGCTCCAAAATATAGATTGGAAGGCTAAGAACTTGGCAGTTAAAGAGCTTCTATAAATAAACCTCAATTTCAACTTAGAAATGCTACCACAAATCTCAGAATGTCACAGAGCCTACATATAGAATTTATTTCACTTACGTCATTTGAGCACTGGAGTGTTCTATCTAATTCATATTAATCAAGATAAACCTTTCAGAATAGTTCCATGCAACATTTCAGTGTAGGCACACAGGGGAATGTAGAAGATAGAAGCTATTAAGAGATCTTGAAAAAGTGGATTAAATGCTGGCTTTCAATTTCGACACACTTCCCCTGTCATCATGAGAGGCAATTGAATGTTGACTGTACTTCCAAGAATCGCAAAGTCTTAAATATTCAAAACAAACGTTTCAAACATATAAATACATCACAAGTTGTTTTAAATAAATTGTGTGTTTTAAAGAAATCTACACCTTCTGTAGTGAGTTTCTATCTATTTTTAATGGTTTAGCAGTTATAGAAAAGTATATAAACGGCAATGCGAATAAAGAAGATTCCCATACGCCCCTAGTTTGGGTGTGCAGGTATCCCTTCGCATGTTAAAGGAGTTGCAGAACTCTACGGGCTGTTTCAATTAAAAACCGGCCACAGAACTGGCGTGAACGACATTCGTTTTACCCTCTCAGTGACCACGACTAGCGTGACCCACTCACCGTCTTCACTGATAAGTAAGAGGGTAAAACGAAGTTCACCCACGTCAGTTCCCCACTGACCGATTTTATCTCGAAGCAGCCCGTTGCAGCCATTTTAACTCACGAAGGGATATCTGTACATGTCAAATATTGGGCATGTTGGCCACCTGGTATACAGATTTTATCTGTTACAAGTATCTTAAATGTATGGTATTTTAATACAGCTAGTTCAATACAGTCATTTTTCATAAAATGAAATAAAAATTAAAGTTGTATAAGATGTCTTATAAATTGCGGAAATGTTCTTGAAAACGCTCATGCCACATCGTGCTGAACTTAGTTATCAATTATCTGACTATCCATTGTTGCGTTATGCTGTTCAGATAGATGGGCAGACACATGCGCATCGTTTTATAAAACATTTATTTTGGGCTCAGGGAATCCCAAATAATTTATGTTCGGTGAAATCTCTAGGTATATCAGACTTTCTTATGGAGTCGTAATGCATCCGACTAGTGGTGAGCACTGATGATTAGAGAGCGCAGAGGAGTTGACGTTTCAGGCACTGCAAGTCAACAGCGCTACAAGAAATAGTCACTTCAAGGACGGGCGGGGACTGTACACTCGCTGACCGCTTATGACTGGTTGAGGCTATCGCTTTCACCTCCTGTATTTTGTGTTCTGTGTTTAAAAAATAAGGTTTCTAGAGCACCTGCTGCTAGCGTCTACAATAAACCTGTAATGAACTTAAGTGTTTACCTATCCCAAATAAGCTACCTACTGATGATACAAGAAATGTAATAAAATTGGGAAAGAAACGTCCCAAGTTTAACTCTAGGCGACTGGGGTACCTTCCCTACTTCTGCCATTTTGAGAACTGGGGAAAACCAAAGTCAGGGAGGGTGGTCCTGGTGGGATTTGAAACATGGACCTCCGTCCTAGAATGGGTGTTTTAACGACCTCAGTTACTCGTTGCATTATGTTAAAATGTATTCTGAAGGCTTACTAATCTACTTACTGGATTAAGTAGTAATCTATCGTCAGTTTATATGTTTCATACCAAAGAACAACTCCGCAAACATTTATTTCACAAATGTTAATCAAATTTACAGACGTATAACAGTAATGCTAACTCGAGCATTAGTGTGCTACTCATTCTTTTAACCAAGTGTTAAGTTTGTCATCTTCACTTCTTCAGTTCCATATATAACCTAAAGGTTTCGCGTTCCAATTTTACTTTCCAGGGAGCTGCTCCAACAACTGTGAAATTCTAAAAAGGAACCATAATAGAGCATATATATTTTATTTCTCTAACACGTATGTGCAAAGTACATAGTAGGTGTTAGGGAAGGTAATACACTCCACAAAAACATTCCACTCCAAAATAAGCATTTTTAAAAGATCGATGTGTATGCGACATGTATGTGTGCGCCGTGGACGGTATAACTCAAAAAACGATTAAATTCCAAACTTGGTACTTGAGATTATGGTCTTCCAAGGATGCGGCACGAAGATTTTCAGCAAAATCCGATCACCTCAAACTACCCTTTACATGGAATTTTTTTCGAAATTTTCGATTTTCTAAAAATATCTCTGACGATTTTCATTAAAATACCATATAATGAAGATATTTACATAACAAATAAAATGCATATCCTGAAGAACTTTGCGACAGTCCCTAAAGTCGTCTTCATTCCAAATGATTTTTGCATAACCGGTGAACTGTAAGACATAGACAAAACTTACTATAAAAATGCAGACCCTATTAAAGCACACAATTTATGTCATTTACAGATTTGCTACAGAACTAATGTTCCTTGTTATTGGTTTCAATTTTAAAATATTTAAGACTATTCTCAAAGGGCAGCCTGTCGTTCGTTTCGTCTCTCTTTCGTTTTACCTCTGGCCTTAGGAAGAGAAGCTTGTTTCAATGACAATTGAATAGCTTTTAAAATATATCACTGTCGCGTTAGCTTAGTGCATTCCCATATTTTTCTTGTGCTTATAAGAAACTAAGTAGTAAGACCATTCCTGGTAAAGAGGGTTTTGCCATTGAGGTATGACATCTCAAAATAATTTCAGATCTCTTTGTGCTGTACCGGGAAAAACGCGAGTGAGTTGGAGAGTTTAGTGCCGTGCCGCATATTGTCATAGTAGCGCGGTGATCGGTACAACTGGACGAAGACCGAGCGATCCCCGTTCGAGTCCCGGCTGTGGCATTGCCTTTCTCAGTCTATCTCTCCAACTTCTGTCCTCCACACGGCCGGAGTGAAACAAAATATCACATTCCTAGCAGTGTTTATCTTGGTTTGCAAAATAGATGTGATTGGAATACATATTTTAAACACTTTATTTATGGTCGCTCTTTAATAATAGAACACAGAACATCTATTCCATGCGAATATCTGATTTAATAAAGCTCGTTACAAGACAGAGGATCTAAAACACCTCAAGCTGAGCAATGTCTACAAAATGATTGGGATAAAATAACAATGAATGAGCAGAAAACACAACAATTAGAGCAGATGTTCTTTTGAAATGCTAATGACTTGCTTATCAGAAACTGAAATCACAAATTACGAATGGATGTTGTTCTCACGTCACTCTACTTAGAAGAGGCAAGCAAACTCGGCAGCTCGAGAACCCATTCAAAATGCGACGCTGAGGAAGCCCTTTGTCCGCATCAACTTCTGAAAGGTCTAGTGAGCAGGTTTCTTATCAAAACATTCTCCGTCTCTCCTTCTCTCGCTTTCGTGTTACATCGTGATGCGAGGGCGAGAACAAGGCCAACAAACAACTGGGACAAGCTCCTATGAAGATGTCGTCACAACAAACGTATGTTCTTACACGAGCAACTTTCCCTAAGACATGCTCACTAGAACTTGTAGCTATCACACATATCTGTAGAACCGGAAGGCACCTTCGAGGATGTTGCATTTTTGCATGTCAATTTGCAGGAACAAACTCAAATTAAAAATCGCATGTCTTCCAATCACATAACTTTCTGTACCTATTCCCCAAACTATTCTTACAAAGACGATTTTTTTATCTGCATTATGCTAATCGGGATAAACATTAGCTGAGTTGTTACTTGTTTCCTCGTAAGCGGAAGGAAATTAGGGAATTCACTAAGCTAAATCGAGTGTCAAATCTTTTAAAAGCTCGACGCTTTATGAAACAATTGAGATTCGGTTCCCTTTACATGACTAAGAATGAAAAAGAGATAAAGGAAAAGATTATTTCCTGTTTGAGAAAAATATAAGTAGTTTAAAAAGTGATCCATAGGTCATTCCCAGGAAATTTAGACCACATTTCGTTTGTCATAAGAATGTCTTAAACATATGGTATTTTAATCAAGATTGTTAGAGTCATTTTTGAAAAAAAAAATCAAATTTTAAAACATATTCCATGTAAGGGGTAGTTCGGGATGAACTTAAATTTCAACTTAGATATATAACCGACTATTCGTTTTGGAGCTATGCTGTCCACAAACACATACGCATATGAACCTTTTTTTTCTAAAAATGCCTTTTTTTATTCAGTAAACCCTAAAACATGTATTTCCCGTGAAATCGTGGTATTTATTTTGAGTGGAATGCAATACCTTTTTTACTTAATACGTGCACTGCACATACATGCTAGATAAAGTCAAATGCGCTCTTAATAGCTTCTTCTGAACTGAAAACCAACACTAGAGACACCTATAGCATAATCTCCACTCAACTTGAATCTCATCTAATAAAACTACAGTAAATACAGGAGCCGATTTAAGATGTGGCACTTTCAATATTGCCTAAGTCCTCTGAATTTCAGGCTCTATGATATTTAAGCTTCTTTAATCAGCATTTGTAAAGGACACAAAACAAAAGAAATATAAATTTTTCAACTTAATAGCTATAGAAAATTGTTTTAAAGTATCTATTTTGACGTGTAATAAGATGAAAATTTGTAGAGCTAAATTAAATTGTCATTAATGTTTGTCTTTTTAATATCGTTTGTGCAGATAATAATCATATCCCCTTTACTGTTTCAGGGAACATATAATTCTATTATATTTTATAGCTTATACATGAACGGTCAAGGGGAATAACGATTAAAGTTCAATTAAAAAAAAATAGTGGTGCCATCTGGTCCAGAAGGTTGAGTACTATGTGTTGAACGGCATTTGTTGCGAAAAAGTCATCGGAGTTCAAATTATGAGTGGTTGAAAATTTAAGACAAATGGAATAGTGATCAAAATCCATGAATTTTGAGGAAGAATGATGAAAGTCCTAGATTTTATGGAAGAATGATCAAATTCCTAGATGTTTGTCTGGAATGTAGTCGAATTATAATTTAATTCCCTTGTTTAACATGGAATAACTAAGTTTGGTAACTTGTGCTTTCTGTAAATAAATCAGGAAAGTGAATTGTTGTAAATCGAAATTAGTGCAATATAAACAGTTCTGTTGCTATAAAGAATTATAGGAAGATTCACGTACTGTCCACCTGGGAGTCGTTCTATATTTATGACCAGACTTTTGCAAAGAAACGCTCTGATGAAATAATTTCATTTCTATATCACTTCATTGGAAATTTTCTACCTGATGGAGTAACAACGCTTCAGTTATTCTGAGATTATTGTGGAGGGCAGAATAAACATCATTCTGTATTTTGCTACCTGCTCTGTTTGATTCATGGAAAGAAGAGATTTGAGCAAATACAAGATACTGCGACCGTTAGTTAGCCTCGTCGTAATAATGACATCATTCTATTAATTAAGTAGGTGTATATAAGTAAAGAAAGTTAACATTTATTAATTTGTATACATAGGAACCAAGAAGTCAATTGTTGACTTGAAAGCTACACAGAATCTTGACGCCAGACTGCAGAGAAGGGTGAGAAGTTGCTTCTTTTGTGCAAGACACGTACGAATTTCTTATACAAGGGCAGTCTAGTTTAAAACCCACGAGAGGACTTCTGCTTTATATTCGTAGTATCACGTGGTTATTATGACGTATTCTGGAAGATTCGCAATGGTTTTTGGGTCACGATGTTGTCATTTTTGCGGGCTTTCTAACCAATCAGGAAGAAGCCACCATGACACCGTTTTTAGTATAAAAGAAGTACGGTTCGACACATCGTGGTTGTGTTTGCTAAGAACTTGCCCGTGAGAGGTAACGTCGTTTGTCAAGAATCTGTCCACGAGATGGGGTAGGTCGTCGTTCTGTAAAAATACTCTGTTCGCGAAGTAATGACGTGCAACAGTAAAACTCTGTCCGTGAAGTAAGATTGTTATGAGACTTAACTGTTAGTGAATTAAAGTACCGTCGCACACCTATCTAATAGTCGGCTCGTGATTACTTGAGAGTGAATTGTGTCATGTACTTAACGTAGAAACTGTGTAATTGAGAGTACGTGTGAGTGCGTGGTAAGAGTACCAGTCAGCCAAATAACAGTGTACAGCAAGGTGTTTTTCTTGAAATCTCCTTATATAATAAATAACAGTAAAAGTTCACAAGTGTTTCATTCATAATTAAAAGAGCCCTCCTACAACTCCTCCCACTTGCCAAATCCACGCCAGAGAGAGTCAATGATCGTGCAAGACTGAGCAACGCCGTGGCAACCCATCCAAGAAGAGCTTTACTAGGTACGTGAGAGTAGTGGAGTTGAAATGAAGTGACACTTGGGTACGCCGCACATAAGCACCCACGTTGAGGCGTAAAACTTAACAACGTAAAATTCCTATTACATATGACTGTCCGACGTTCGGTGTAAACTACAAACCACCACTATATAAAAATCCCGTTCCATATAACCTCAACACACAGGGTAATAACACAAAAAGAACCGTTACAATACATTACGCATCAGAAGCCACAGGTACCTTGAGTTACGACTACAATGATAATATGGGGCTCATACACCAAAAAAGTCGAGTCGAAATCCCAGCTGAATGGAATGACGTCATAGAAAGTGCAAGAAAAAACTATTCCCCATTACTGTTGTTGAAATCCAACAAGATTTTGTATATAATACACATGGCACTCCTTTTCAAGAAAAAGTGTCCATTTCAGACTCGACCTGAGACTGAATTAAAGCTCTCTCAAGAGTACCCATCAACAATGACTCTGAGAATTACATATAATGAACATGGGAAAGTTATTATGTGTATAGCTTTGGGTAAAGCTGACCTGGAAATGTTCTAGAAAGAGACACACCGCAATTATTACACAACAGTCCGCTTCCAGTTCCTAAAGCAAAGTTTCAAGATCTACGTGACTTTCTCTACAAAACTATTGTTACAAAAGATTACTCCTTCATTTACATCCCGGCAATTGATGCAAACAATAGCAGACTTGGTTGTGGGTTTAAATAGAGGATAAACAGATGAAAATTTTGACTATTTTAACTATCGATAATCTGAACAGAATTCACAGAAATTCCAGCAAAGGATCATCAGTGAAATACAACTAGAATATTAAAATCACTAGGTCATTTATGGTTAAGCATACCAAAACAAATGGTGTAAAATGTTCCTGTACATGCAAAAGTATATTAGATAGAATATTTTATTTGCAATTCACATTAGCAATAGTATTTGTATTAAAAGCAGCATTAAGCTTTAAATATTATCAAACACGTAATAGATATAATATAAGTATTTAAATTACCTAGTCCAAAGGTCGACAATTAATCAGGTTATTTTACACTTAACTGAGGCTTATTACACAACACAATGGTTCACTTAGTATCTACACACTATTACATTGTCCAAAACAAACACTTAAAACATGTAATTTATTTGAATTGACTACGGAAATAATGTAGACTTCGTTTACCTCTCATATGCATGTGTCCATCTTTGGTAGATTTATTCTCCTATTTCAATTTCAGAACTTCATTCCATCTTCATTTTGCTTTCCTTCAGGAAACTGATAGACTTAGTAACCCTTTTCTGAAGGATTGGAACGATTCACTGTACTACAGTCAGGAATTTTTATAAAACTCACAGTGCTTTCACATTTGAGTACATATGTTCGCTATCAGCCTAGAACAAAATGGCGGATTTGGTGGCATTTGGCGGCGCAAAGAATGGCGGAGCTCTCCATATACAGGCTCTAAGTACACTCTTGCATCGACCCAGAAGGAGAACAACTTATTGGCACTCGATCATCCAAGCCAGATACGATCTGATAGTTCTGTTTTAATTAAATTATGAATGAATTAAAGATTAAAATTTTTAAATCATTTACCAATACTACTATTGTTGAGTTATTGTTATTATTGTTATTATTATTATTATTATTATTATTATTATTATTATTAGTAGTAGTAGTAGTAGTAGTAGTAGTAGTAGTAGTAGTAGTAGTAGTAGTAGTAGCAGTAGTGTGGTGGTGGTGGTAGTGGTAGTGGTAGTTATAGTGGTAGTTGTAGTAGTAGTAGTAGTAGTAGTAGTAGTAGTAGTAGTAGTAGTAGTAGTAGTAGCAGTAGTGTGGTGGTGGTGGTAGTGGTAGTTATAGTGGTAGTAGTAGTAGTAGTAGTAGTAGTAGTAGTAGTAGTAGTAGTAGTAGTAGTAGTAGAAGTAGTAGTAGTAGTAGTAGCAATAGTAGTAGTAGTAGTAGTAGTAGTAGTAGTAGTAGTAGTAGCAGTAGTGTGGTGGTGGTGGTAGTGGTAGTGGTAGTTATAGTGGTAGTAGTAGTAGTAGTAGTAGTAGTAGTAGTAGTAGTAGTAGTAGTAGTAGTAGTAGTAGTAGTAGTAGTAGTAGCAGCAGCAGGATTCATTTCATGTCACATTTAGGGAAATATTAATGAGTAATGAAAGGACTGAAATGAAAAGTTACAGGTAAGCAAATTAATGTTAAAAATAACTAATAAAAATTAATATTAAAATCGTCTATTTCAAAACAATACAATGAATATAATCATGTCATTCACAATCAAACTGCGACATACAACAAGTTGTGACTTTTCATTTTTCATAGTTGTCCTTCTGCCTGTTAGGCTGGAAAAATATTTCTTTGACGGTATTTGATATCCCTGGTGAAAGATATGGAAGGGAATTTTCTCAGCAAACATGGGAAAACTCTCCTTTTGCTTTCAATGCCAAGAGTACATTTACTACATCTAATCTGTTACCTACCGTTACTACCATGGCTTAGCTGCTAAAGAATGACACAAAGTTCTTTGTAACAAAGAAGCAAATCAGAAGTAATCGAGCTACTATTTTTAAATGCAATTGGTTGGTTGAATGCTAGGATTAAATTCTTTAACTCATGGACACTTGATTTAGTAAATATCCTTGAAGGTTAAAATTAATTGTCTAAAGATTTTAGGTTATTTTATCATCAGTTTTTTTTTTTTTTTTTTTTTTGCCAAAATGTTATCCTAATTTGCACAAAGAAATACGTCAGCAATTTTTTAAATTGTCTTTTATTGTGATTTTTACATTGGGATCTATGAGTTTTACAAGTGTCCATACTCTACTTCAAAGTGACTCACTCTCACAAAGCATTATGCTGCTACCCACGCACTAATAGCACCAACTATTGAAGTGTTTAAGTTAATTCAAGATACAACAAGGTGAGCTACAGAAATGAATTTGGAATGAAATGTCTATAATGACTTTGTCACTAACCTGCAATTTTCAGAGGCAAGACGTATTGTTTGGTATTTTAATTTAGTACCTTGTAAGTATTATAACTGCTAACCTCTTTTCGATGAAATTCTAAACACTGATTCACAATTTCTAGCTGCATGGTATGATGAACGCAAGTGTTAATGTATTATTTTTGTAACTTGAAATAAATACACATCTTTCTATGGAAAATAAAAAGAATATACATACTTCTCATTTATCACTAAAGCATATTGTTCTCGAAAATATCAAAACTATCAAAAATTCACAAAAATTAAGCCTAAACATACATTTAAAATTATATCACATGTACACAAGATATTCTTTTAATTCAACAATTTTCTCATTTAACGTTGAAAACAAAAGCCCGTGTCTATAATTATTGTAAACTGTGCTGCAGTAATAAACAAGCTGTATTGAATGCTTGGAACCATTGCATTAAGCGTGCCATGATGTCATATGAAGCGATACGTTGAACGACTATCCTTAGTTAATTAAATGCTACTCTTTGAGAATGCATTGCATATGCAAGATAGTAATTAGTAGGGTCTAAATGGTCATCGACTGAGTGTGTGTAGAGCAGGACTTCAATCTGCATAAATTGTAGTTTTTACTATAATTGATTAAAAACTAATTGAGCGAAAATGTAATACATGAAAAAGAAGACTTTAGGCAGAACCAGTTGCCAATATCAGATGAAGCACCAGATGTCGATTAGTGCGTTGGGGATGGGAATCTATTATATGGAACACACTCTCCACCCTATCTTACCCTACCCTCCTTTTTTCTACATCTCCCTCGTTTTCAATCACTCATACGGAAAAGCATGCTTGGTACGTTGAAATACAACACGTGCTTGCATTTCAATCTTTGATCATTCCCGGAAATCTCGACGTCATGATTCTGTAAGCAACCCTACTATCATTATCGTAATCGTAAATTTCCTCCTTGCATGGAAATTCGTTGTTTGAATCGCTTGCTTTTAAATTGCACAGATGGCAAAAGGGATGGTGACAAAAGAGCTCAGCTGGCGCAATAGTTGCTTTGCATTAGCTAGGCTCGAGTTGGACTTCCAGTGCCTTCTGCCATAATTTAATGAATGTCCCCATTGATTGCGTAAAGAACGAATATATATATATATATAATTAAATTATAATTTAAAATTTAGGAAAGCTTTCTATTTTAGATGTCAGTTAAGATATGTGACGGACAATACCTACTACTGAGAGTAGTATGTGAGAGATGGGTCATTTTGTTGAAAAGGACACGAGTTTGTAATCGATTACATTGACAATAAACCTATAGGTTTAGGTAAAGTGAGGCTGAAAAATACAATGTGAACCAACCATTCCAATTCCTGTCCTACTCACGTTATGTGTGGAAAAATAATTAATTAAAGCCAATTGACCTAACATGTGAACAAACTATGAAGCCCGGGGCTTAAAAATACTTACGACATTGTAAGCTACATTGGGGCATATCATCTCCAAATAATTTGAGATCACCTTATGGATTGCCGGGAAACATGCGAGTCAGTTGAGTAGGCATGCTGCCATGGTACCTCAGTAGTTAGAGCAACCGGCGAGAGACCGGGGGATGCCTGGTTCAAATTCCGGTTATGGCATTGTATTTTTTAGTCTGACTCTTCCTATCCAACTCCTGTCCTACACACGGCTTGTGTGAAAATACAATTAATTAAGAATACAATTATTGCCAACCAATTCTCTATCTCGTTACTTTTTAATTTAATAGTATGATAATAATATCCATAATTAATGAAGAACAAGTATTTGAGTTTAGTAGAAGTGTTACTTTCTTGTTGTATGTGCTTTGTTACTGCATTAGGGGTGAATTCTGTAATCTAGCTAGGCAGGCTGTAAATCCCGTTAACTTTTTAAGAAAGAATATCTTTAAATTTATAAGTAACGAAGATTTTATTCTTGTGTTGGCTCCTTACAGTCTAGTCTATTGTTACAGGATAAACTGGACCTCTTGCGATAAAACTCGATCCTGTTTGCAATGTAATGCAGCATATCTTCTCAGACGGAAGTAGTATGACTGACACACGAGTTATAATTGGTATATTCGGGGGCCGAGACGTGAAGGGCTAAGTCACTACAAAAACACTTCAGGTTTTCTCCCTTGCAGTGTGAAACACCGCCGAAGAGTCCCGAGGACAGCCGAAGCAGTTCCCGATAGGTGTCTAGTGATTTGATTTCTATTACTGAAGATAGGTGTTCTTAATTTGCATAATGGACATAAAAACAGAAATTACACGTTTAAAAAACAATATACACATTTCTTCATTATATATTATGAATTTAAAGATCTAGTTAATTAGTATAAAATTCTTATATTATTATTATTATTATTATTATTACTACTACTACTACTACTACAACTATTATCATCATTATTAGGCATTAAATGTTCCTGAAAGTGTTTACGTTGTTATATACAATGTCATTAAATCGAAAGCAAATATGTAAACGCAATTTGCAGAGTAAAAGAAAAATCTAGCCCAGAGCTTGGTAGCAGTATTGTGTGTAGAGATGTTTTTCAACAAATACAAAAGTAAGGCTAAGGCATGTTGACTACTGCGTAAGAGCTCCTGAACACCATAACTTTTGACACCTTGTGGATTTATTTGGCAATTTCTCTATGAACTCTGCTAAACGTAACGTAATTTTCTGTAATGTAAAAGCTCGGTATTTGCATCTACTGCACTACTCCTCTAAACAGGGTGACTCGTGGCAACTTCGCCCCTATCACATCACACAATGTGATTTTGCACATTGGAACTTATATGACGTAACTGCCTTATGGGTGAAATACATACGATTTGAGCACAGCTGAAGGCATGCTCATCCTTATACTGCAGTTCTCAACTGCAAGTTTACGTCAATGCCAACAGATGGAAGCACCAGAAGTTTCATTCGGTGAGCTGCAAGGGTACGGAAAGTTGGAAACCTCGTTCGGTTTTCATTTTTGCACAATTGTTGCCACCTGGGTGTACTGGACAGTTAAGCCAATTAACTTACGGTATGTAAGTGAAATTTAAATCTGACATTAGTATACATTATACCTATACACATATAGAAAAACCAATTTTATTTAATATATTTGGATGTATTTAGTAGGTGTATTAAGCACTTTAAATTATGCGATTTTTCGTACAGCGTTCGAATTCCTATTTTAACAGCAAGTACAACTGTGTGTAATTATGTGTGTGTATGTGTGTTTATTTGATATCAACCACTACAACTTCCAAAAATGGCAGTTTGATGATAATTGGTTGTGTGCGGATGATACAGTAGTGATCCCTTATTCGGGTGCGGTCTCAAAATGAATTCTGTTGAAATTATTTTAAGTGCCAACAGAAGAAAACTGTATAAGGATAAGTTAACTGCAGAGGAAATGTAGTTCTTCGTGGTGTACTGGGTACAATGGTAACCTCTTCTACCGAAAGTGGCGGGTTCAAACTCGGTGGAGGGCGATGAATTTTGTTTTGTGGCATGGCTTTCTTCGGAAGGGAAATGGTAGGTGCTGTAGATTTTCTCACCTAAAAGAACCTCAACCCTGATAAAGGGGCCTCTCAGCAAAATGAAACCGTCTTCCATGTCCAATATACAATGAGAGGCTGAGAACCTCAGTAGTTAGAGAGCGTCCATAAATAGAATTCCATTTCTATTTCTTTTTTAAGGGAACTAAGGGCTTAACTGACCAGATCTGTTGATTGAAAGAGTGGTCGAAATCTAATAAGCGTGGTTCCAAGCGAACACTCAACAAAAAAATTGTACAATAAACATAACTAGTTTTGTGCATGCAACGTAAGAATTGTTTTCCATGTTTGATTTTCAGCCCAAAAGTTAATTCGGGCGCCGCCATGGCCGAATGGTTAGATCGCTCGCCTCCCACCTAAGCGGTACGGTTTTGATCTCAAGCTCCCACATGTGGGATTTGTGGTGGGGGAAACGGCGTCTGATCTGCTTTTTTCCGGGTCTTGCTGTTTCCCTCGCCACTCATTCTACCAATTGCTCCATTATTATCTTTCCTATCATCAATTTTGCTTGCAATTCATATCATCCACACTCATGCCTAGCTATGGATCGACCACTCGTTTCAGATTCTGCATCCTGTAGTTACGTCCCGTCGGCTCCCCGGCAGGCTTCTGACCCCTAAGCATCCGATTTGAAGTCCGAAATAGGGGATGGAAAGCCGACTAGAGGAAAAATAGCTAGTTCCTGGATTAATTTGAGTGTTACAGATCTCATATATTTGTCGAAAAAATAAAAAATATTATTATTATTATTATTATTATTATTATTATTAGTAGTAGTAGTAGTAGTAGTAGTAGTGGTAGTAGTAGTAGTAGTAGTAGTAGTAGTAGTAGTAGTAGTAGTAGTAGTAGTAGTAGTAGTAGTAGTAGTAGTAGTAGTGTTGTTGTTGTTCAGAGCATCTGTAATTGTGCCACTTCTTCAATTCTTCATCTTAACTGCTATGGAGTACAACTATTACAGATTTTCAGGGCTATCGGAATGTAAAATGTTGTGAACATCTAAAGTGTAGACTCACTAGTCGGCACCCATCCAGATAACACTACAAGAAAAGTAACAAATATAATGTAAGGAGAAAATAATAGAAACAACCCCTTTTGTAGAACTATAGAGCATTCTGGAAATAATCTTGAATCTAATTAGGTATCTATTTATACAGTAAGAAAGTTGAAAAACTGCTACACTTAACCACCATTTTTGCTTACGTCCAATAAATGATTTATATTCTACTCCAGGTTTATTTCGTATTACATAATGCACAGTTAGAATATAACTGCGTTTAAGTTACGCTGGAAATAATATACCATTAATGATATAGCACGAACCAGTATTATACCAACTGGGAAAATAAATATGTATACTTGAAAACGTTTATCATTTTCTATATTTAGTAATTAACTTAAACACATGAGCCCTATATCATAAAATGTAAGATTTTCTATAGTAATTATCTAAATGCCTATATTTTTAAAGGATTTTGGTGTGGTTAAATCCTTCCACGATAAATAAATCCGTCGTCATAATGTCCTGCAAAACTCATATTGCAAATACAGGGTTACTACAAAAGAAATAGACAACTTCAACTGTCTGTAAAACAACAAAAACTATTAGAGATAGCAACATAATTATTTTGGAGGTATGTTGAGAAACTCTCAAAGTTTTGTTTGTTACTATTGGTAACGCTGTAGTGTTTTGTTTGTTGTTGCAGAAGCTGAAATGGCGGAAAATCCTGTGGAAAAGGCATATTGCGTGTTGGAATTTGCTAGAACGCAATCAGCAACTGTTGTCCAACGACATTTTAGAACACGTTACCACAAGAATGAAATGATGCGTTCACAAAAACCAGCATCGTCTTCATCATGTCGCAACATGTGGATGCAAAAGTCACGCCGTATGACCTTATCTTCTTCACTCAGAAACTGTAACATCTTTAATCTGTAAGGCATCATGTGCAGTCGCTTCCGCAAGATTTTCCATACAGTTTGCTGTGGAATTTGTAATTGCATGCTTGCCCTGGATGTCGATTTCTGTGGGCTTCTTATGTAGGCAGAACGAACACGTTCAACGTTTTCTTCCGAAACTGTTGGTCTGCCCGAGCTCTTCCATTTGCACAAACATCCCGCTGTCTCGAATTTTCTATACCAGTCGTAGATTGACTGTCTAGTCGGTGGCGTTTTGTGGTAACGTGTTCTAAAATGTCGTTGGACAACAGTTGCTGATTGCGTTCTAGCAAATTCCAACACGCAATATGCCTTTTCCACAGGATTTTCCGCCATTTCAGCTTCTGCAACAGCAAACAAAACACTACAGCATTACCAATATAACAAACAAAACTTTGAGAGTTTCTCAACTTAGCTCCAAAATAATTAGGTTGCTATCTCTAGTAGTTTTTGTTTTACAGGCAGTTGAAGTTGTCTATTTCTTTTGTAGTAACCCTGTATAATACTTTCCACTGGTGCCAACTTCACCGAGAGGAGTTTGAATATATGAGTTGTGATTCACTGGTTCCATGTGTCAATAACATATGCAATACTTGGATTAATGTTTATCTTATGGCTGTTCGCCAATCTATCTGTCATATATAGCATTCTAAATCCCTTACGTGTGCCCGTTTGGCACTCTATCAAGGGGAATAGGGGGCATCTGTTTGCCCTCTTTAAGAGGTAGGGTGAGCCCAAATTAGACAGCGTCTCCCTACTTCCCCCCAACCTTGCCCCTATTACTTGCTCTACACCACTTACGCTTAATTAGTTGAATTAATTTGCGAACAAGAAGGATGATGCAGGTAGCCTACTGTGCCGAATTTGGCCTACGTGGGCAAAGCATTCCTTTCCAAACTTCTTTGATCCGTTGCATTCCTAAATCTGGTTTACTGACTAATACATAAGAATCAGTATTAACGTAAGTGTATACTGTGAGCTTAGGAATAGCAAGAAACTTAATTAATAAGTGAAATGTGGCACAGTGAATAAAGAACTTGAATGTATGAACAAATTCATGTTTTCCAAAGACTCAAAATGAATTCAAATAAAATATATATTTTGCATAATAAGGATAATAAGGATACGTTTTTATCGAAAAATGTTTAATACATCAATATTCTTCATAATTTAGTGTGATAATAAGCCGGAAAATGAATTTTTTATTTAATTATGACTAAGATATTCACCCTTGAATTCTAAAACAAGTTACAATCCTGTGTATTTACTAGCGGCTTACTGAAATGATGTAGCAGGCTGTGGTAAATTGTGCGTCTAGCTATACAATATTACTCTCATACTGAAACGATGGTTAAAACGGGAGGATGTCAACCGTTTCGAGGTCACCTTAGTGAAATGGGACTTGTATCGCACCTTTCCAATACTTACATTTGGAGCATTCGCTTGCGTCTCGTAAACTCGCTACCCAGTATTGACGTCATGCGCGGATAAACGGCTGGCTGCAATGGTCGAATAAATCTGAAGACTAGTAATAAATGATAAACATTTTGAGAGTCATACCTCAATGGGGGATTTATAGTTAACGAACTATTAGGTCGATCAATGTGATTTGAGATCTCCTTGTAGTTTACCGGGAAAAACGCGTGTCAGTTGGCAAATTTAGTGCCGTGTTTGAATGTTGCTGTGGTAGCTCAGTGATTAGAGCAAGAGTACGGACACTATAAGATCTGTGGTTCAGATTTCGGATATGGCAATCCATTTTACAGTCTGACTCTACCTATTCTACTCCTCTCCTACACCAATTAATTCACATAGATTAACGTAATAGTTGGTTAACTATAAAGTCTGCGACTTAAGTACTTAAGGAGTTTGTAAGTCGTGATTGAAGTTTGGCATCTCAAAATAATTTGAGATCTCCTTGTATTTTACTGGGAAAAACGTGAGTCACTTGCAGAATTTAGTGCGTGCTGACATGTTGAAATGACAGTTTAGTGGTTAGGTCAGGTGGACAGAAACCAGGAGATTCGTGGTTCAAATCCCGGTTTTGGTATTACATTTTTCAGTCTGACTGCACCTTTCCTATGCCTGGGCTACGCACGATTGGCGTAGAAAAACAATTAATTCACCAGTAGAGCGTTATCTTCTCCTGCAGAGCAAACCACGCTTCTTAAGTACTGGCTTGCTTGTGCTTAGCACGGACATTCTTTGGTATGCAAACTCCGTCAGTGCTTAGCTTAAAAGATACGGAACACTGATTACGCCCCCAAATTATTAAGTTTGCTTACTTAATCAGGCGCTATCACTAACGACCGTAAGAGACACACCGACTCTTTTGGTCAGAATATCCGACCTCACTATTTTAATCCCTGAAAATTGTTTGTGCGGGTCTGAAGGTTGTGTAGTTAACAGCTTAATATAGGTGTAACTAATTAGTATTGTTATTATTACAATAAGAAGTAAAATGATACATTAATCGTTATTGCAATTTTATGTTAGTTTAATACATTTTACACAAAAGAAACTAATTGTTTCCAATAATTTTGATGATTACGCATTCTACGTTACCTGGTCCAGGTTTGCATCTGCTAAACTAAGACCTATCTGACGCGCAACTGCTACCGATTTTGGCTGTACGCAGACGGATGATTTAGATTTTAGAGAAACAAATGTTGAAGAAACCTGGAAATATATGAATTGTGTTATTTCCGCCTATGGCAAGTTACAAGACAATTGTATTTTGTCTTGCAATATCCAAAAAAGAGAGGACACCTTAGTTACAATGTTGGGAACCTCTCCGTTGCAGAAGCTACGCTTGCGGTCAAATATCCATAATGTAGCTCATAAACTTGTCCGTCAACTTTACTGTAACCGCTGCAGGTAATCTGAATATCATGGCTCACTTTTTAGTGATTAGAAAATATTGCTTTCCAGCGCAAGTGAATATAAGAGCATGTAAAAGATTCGTTCTAATGACTCCTTTAATTTTTATGGGGTTGAGATTGTACGCTGATGCGGCAGAGAAGTTGAGCTATTTGGGAATTTTTTAAAGATGTTAAATATTTCATGACTTGAAAATACTTAACTGGAACTTCGCATCCTTATTTACTTGATTGCTGAAATTTAGTATGACGTCTTGTACTATTTTGTTGCACAATAGAAACATGCCAGTCTCTAAGATTTCTAAGTAGAAAACACCATATTTGTCTCACTAAAATGTTTAGCTATGCTTACGAGGTTCGGAGTTATTAGTTTCTTAATTGCGTTTTATTTCAATAGCAGTACCTAATGGGAAATTAAACATAAAGGCAGAATCGCTAAAATTATTCTGCGCTCTCCCTTGTTTTATTCGCCACGGACTTTTCTTTACCTGGTTAGAAAGGGAGACTTTCTCTTTCTTCATTGATTGAAAATGCCAACTCATTATCTCAAGAAATGCAGTGCCGTCAATTTAAAATCCTCAAAGCATCCAGTTAGTCAATTGGTGACCAACCCTCCTCAAGTTTCTGCTCCTGTCTACTTCGATGAGCTCTCGTCTCAAACAGTTCATTCGTTCTAAAATTCAGATTCTTATATTAAGCAGTAGAATCCGTTGTTTACTCTACACATCCTAGCTGTTAGATTTTTAGTTCCTTGACTTACGATTATGTCATCTTATGAAACTGTCGTTGATTCTGGTGAAGGCCACACTACCGGACCGGCTTCTATTCCAGCTGTTTATATAAACTTATTGTTGTGAGAGTATTTACTTGTTGTACGTGTATTTGTTACTTTTCATTCGAGAGTGATTAATCCGACAGCTATGAAACGTTGTATATACTTAAGTGTGGAGAGTGCTCAAGTTGTGACAGTTGAACTGAGTGACACATATACGGCGGTGGAATTTATTTACATTTATACGGATCCTAAAATATTCCCAAACTGGCTAGGCATGAACAATTTACAAAGTTACATTCCTCTGGAGCTGCACAGTACAATCCCGGCCTGGTGTATTTCTCAGAATTTTGACACGAGCGGGGCTGGGAGGAGGGTGGCACTTACTAAGTAGAGAAATTACTATTTTTGATACCTGAGCGTCAGGTGATTCGTGACTAAGCGGCGAGGTTCGAACCCAGGGTTTGCATGTGGAATTTGTGGTGGAGGATATTCTTAGATTTCCCCCGCCATTCATTCCACCAATTCCTCTATAATCATCCTTCCTGCCATCCGTTTCACCATCATTTCATATCATCCCCTTCCTTATTTTTATACCAGGTATCAGGTCGATCACCCAACCTAGCTTCCCTCTGATCCAAAGTCTTTGTTTGCTCCTCAACAGGTCTCTGGCCCCTGGCGCTTGCATGTAAGTCCTGAGGGCGTAAGCCCTGAATATGAGGAAGGTAAACAGAGAAAGAAAAAAAGAAGAAAGGAAAAACGGACATCTGAGGTCAAGCTATAATTGTACCGTGTTATAATTGCTGAGGTAATTTGTGTTCAGAGAGACCACCAATCTAATGCAATTTGATACTACCTTATGATGCTGTAATACGCCATTTATTAGACATTAAATAACATTTATAACAAGTACATTCACAGGTAAACATTTTCATTTTGCTACTACAAGCATTCTTTCTTTGTGTTTTAAATTTAAAGCAGATGTTAAATATATTCATATTATACCGGCTAATTTTCTTTCAAATACCTATTAATAGTAATAATTTAGAGCTTGTTCTGTACTGGTCATTAGTGCTTGTAGAATACAAATGGCAACGTTCCACTTCTGACACACCAGGTAGAGGAAACGGCTGGGTAGAAATGTCTCTCCGTATAAGTGTTTCTCACCTCTTAGGTGTATTTGTTACACAACGAAAATATTATCATCTTAACTACGTTCCCAAAAGAAAGGCAGACACCAAGTTAAGGCAGTGAGACACTTAATGATTTAGTTTTGTAGAAAATGCTGCCTAACACAAAATGCTTCTAAAAATTTCTGTTACCTTACAAACTTTAGATATGACAGATATTTAAGAAGTTATATCACGTTTTGATGCTATTATTCTTGTGCATAAACCAGGTTAACACACTGGATTAGAATAATACCAATATTTCACTGGCATTATTTGTGAGATACATAAGGTACACAAGAAAGGGTAACAACACAGAAAAGGCTTGCATCATGCTTCCTGGACAAATCTCACCATTTACCCTCCACTACAAGGGTGACTGAGCTCGTTAAAGCAAGCATTGGTGGGCAGGAGACCCGCAGTTCAAATCCACAGGATCATATCCCGTTATTTAGTTTTGTTCCAGGCCTTCCTCAGTCAATCGGCAAATTCCGGGGAGGCAACGTAAACTTAGGTGTTGAACTCTTTCTTCCAAAAATCTCTTTTCCATTATCATTTAACTTTATGTACCACCAGTGGCCATGCTTATGGTTTCCAAGATCGCGGGTTAAATCCCGGTGGAGTACGATGGGTAAGTTTTCTCGGGCGTCAAAATCCTTAGCATTACTTCCTTTCGAAGGGAAATAAAGTTGCTGGTCCCGCATCGTAGATTTGCGGCACGTAAAGGAAACTTAAGCCTGATAAAAGAGTCCTCTGAGCAAAATTAAGTAGTCCTTCAGCACAAAATAGAAGGGGACGCTGACAACATAACACTTAAAGAGCGTCCGCTTATGGTGACACGTTTAGAAAAAACGCGCGTTTAACACCACAAAATAGAAGAAATGGTACACACGATGGGAATGACAACGTAGTTCATGTTCGAGTAGGTGTAATTGGTTACGATTTTTCATTTCTGTGTATCAGTTTTTTACACCTCTCTCTCTGTTTTAAAGCCACGATTCCCAATAAACTGATGTTAAACTAGAGCAAATACAGGTTCAGCTGAACAAGTTTAGACGCACTGCGTATATTTGCTTATCCCTTTCTTTTCCATAACGTGATTCCACTTGGCACCGCAACTAAAATATAAACATTATTCTTGGTCGTACAATGAACCTGGGTCTTTAACTGTAGTGTATCCGGCTACTACAGTAAACGTACAGCTTGGATTGTTTAACAGGCAAAAAAGCAGAACAGTTTTCTGTGCTATTAAAATGTTTACTTAAATGTCTCTTGGCACCACTGGTTTTCTAGACACCATAGAACTTCTATGGTGTACAGTGGTAGTGAGAGAAAATGAGAGGTAGAGGGAGGGAGAGAGGAACTGAAGGTGAAATTCTTCGTATACTTATGGTTTATGTAGATGCTGGCGTTCAATAATTTTGTAAATACATTATTTCAAAACTCATTTCGTTCAGGTTATACTGTTAGCTGATAGAGGTGAAATACTTGTCAAAAAGTTAAAATATTTTGCGCCATAGTGATACATTCTGTCAAGAAAGTACCGGGAATTGATAATTTAAAAATCCTGTTTAAAAGGAAATTCAAAATTATTGTTGTCCCTAAGTTCGTACAACTTTCCTCTATCATCTGTCATCTAGTTTGTTTACAGTACGCCATTTTGTTAGTTCATCTCAAAGGTGATTTGCGATTTTACGATGGATACAAATATTGCACAAAGAATCTGTCTCAAAGTTTGCATAGCAAATGGTATTTCGTGTACCGAAACGCTGAAAATGTTACAGAGGGATTACGGTGAATTTACTTTATCAAAAACACATGCATATGAGTGGTACAGTGCATTCAAAAGTGGTCGAGATGTGGTGGAGGATTTGCCTCGCTCTGGTCGGCCATCAATGGTTTCAACTGGACTGAACATCGCTAAAGAGAAGAAAATGGTGTCTGAAAGTCATCATTTAGGTCTGAGAGAGATTGCCGCTGAACCTTCTGTGTCTCACAAATCGATTCGTACTATTTTAAATTGTTTGGTCATGACACGCGTTGCAGCTCGGTTAGTTCCGAAAGATTTGAATTTTCTACAAAAACTCAATCGCGTAAGGATTGCTGAAGACATGCTAGAAAGAGCCAGTTCCGACCCCACATTCATGAAACGCATTGTAACGGGTGATGAGAAGTGGGTTTACGAGTTTGACACTCAATTCAGTGAACAAGCTTCCGAATGGCGCCTTCCAACTGAACCGAAACCTAAAAACTGAAAGGTCATGTTGACATTTTTTTTTTATTATTATTATCGTGGTGTCATGCACTCAGAGTTCTTGCCAGAAGATCAGATGGTAAATAAAGACTATTATCTGAGCTTTATGCGGCGTTTGAGAGAACAAATACGGCGAAAAAGGCCAGATTTGTGAAACGACAACTCATGGATTCTGCACACCACGATAACGCACCAGCTTACGAGACTATTATTGTGAACGAATTTCTGGCCAAAAACTCAACAAATTTCATCGAACAACCACCGTATTCACCTGATCTGGCTCCTGCTGATTTCTTTCTCTTTCCAAAATTCAAGTTACCACTTCGGGGCACCCGTTTTCAGTCGATAGAAGACATAAAGGAAAATTCGCGGCGACAATTGACATCGATTCCTAAAAGTGCTTACAAAAAATGTTTTGATGATTGGATTATTTGTTGGCATAAATGTATAATTTCAGAAGGAGCCTACTTTAAAGGCAATAAAATAAAATTGGATGAATAATTCATTTTTGTGTTTTATTGGCAAATTCCCGAAACTTTCTTGACACAGTAGTATTTAGGGCAATTTTGCGCCTTACAGTTTGGGCGATTAGCCAAATGCCTGGTACGTAGGAGCAGCGTAAGATCAACTAAGCCGATTGCATCCGAAAGACCTCTCTGTAAAGCCTCAACGCGCCCAGCACAATGCTGATGCTATAAATTTCAGTGTTACCCATTTACGTCCTACTGGAAAGAAGTCAAATTACGGATTTGACAAATTGAATAGCAAATGTGAACTTATAGACGTAAGTGTTAAGGAGTGTAGTGTAAACCCGAAAGGAAATTAAGGCAACTGGAAAGCTAACTGAAATGTTCTTCTTTCAATAGTGAACATAGCATCACGCAATCGGACTTCGAAAGGGAAAGAATTGTTTCACTAGCCAGCACTCCGTAACTATTAAGATTGGTATTAGTTAATAAGCTCGATTGTTGCATGCTTCCGAAATTTTACTTTTACGAGTGGATGTTGTTACAATTGATAACATGCTCAAATATGAAATGTTCAGATAGAAAGTTTCACATATAATCCGAAAAAATAATGACCCCAAATCTCTTAAATTACAATTTAGTCACCAAAGAGATCATATAAGAATAACGCATTCTCATTCGCCTGACGTCACCATTTAGTACGTGGTTTGAACACAATGAATTTAGCATATATATTTGGTACACAGTGTTTATTCTCCTTTTAATTTGGTGTGTCGTATAGTTAGTTAAGTGCATTTTTGAGTAGTGTATTTAGCAGAATATTTTGGTATACGGATCAACACGGACTCTGAGATGTTGAAACTTAAAGGCTATAAACCGAGTGTGGTTCCTTTGTGTGCCAATACATCGCTGAGCTCCAACAAATTGTTTATTCACGTGCATAAAACATGTAATCAGAAACGAAAGGATTTTATCGGGGTTAAAAATTGTCAACGATACCCGGAGAAATCTACAATAGGATGTTCATTGCAATATAAGTTAAAAGTGCTGTAATATGTTTCTGTATTTTTATAGTTGACTTCTTTCCAATTTCAAGCTCTTTTAAGCATACAGTTATCACATTTAACGATATTTAACGTTTCAGATGACATTTTATTATGAATTTAAAGATTTTTAGTACTGAGTAAAGCATTACTCAAACATTACCTATATTTATTCGTGCCAAATTAAGATCGGGTAAAAATCAAAACCTACCTTTCTTTTATGCAAAGAAATGCACGTTATTAGCTATCATCACTATCAATAAGATCATCTTCATGTAACAAAGTAAAACATTGCTGATTTATTTGCTTCATTTTTATGTTATACTGACACTAAATTACAGTGCATTGGAGCTTTTTAGCAATACATTTGTGTCTCATAGTGTCAACAAGCTGCAACAACCTCTATTTCTCTCTTACACCTTATGTTCTGTGACTATATAATTTAAATTAATAGGCAGTATAATAAAAAATAGTGGTAAACCAGATGCTTGACTTAAATACTCGTATTTTCTTCGTTGTGAATAGGGAATACGATTCCTACGCTTCATTGTTATATTTTTTTTTTAATAAAAGTGTTATGTTTGTTACAACTTACCAAACTTGTATAATCACGAGTATAACATTGTATTATAGTTAATATTATACTTTTTGATCCACGATTTTCCGCAGCCACAAATCAGTCGTTATTTCTGAAAATACATGCTGTTACTGGTCGTCTCCTTAGCACGGTGGTAGCACGGCTACTTGTTAAGCGGGAGGCCCGGATTCAATTCCCGGTACCAGCTTGCGGATTTTCTCCCTCTGATCCAAGGTGCACTCAGCCTCGCGAGGTCCCTGAGAGGGGCGAGGCCAATTGAGGAGGTACTTGAGGAGAAAATAACGGTTCTAGGTTGCGTAGACCGCATTAACCGGCCTGAAGGGACTCAAGGCGCTAGCCACGTCCCACCCTCCAGTGTTGCACCCCACACAGGATGCCTGTAATGGGCAGAGATTGGTGACGCAACGCTCAGGCGGTAAGCCTTGGCCCGAATTCGAACTGTTGTGCCACGAATAAGTTGTATTATATTATTAATGCCTCCTTAAATGATAAAGTATACAAGTGTGCTTTTCTAAAATTTCATCCCTCATTTTCACAAAAAGTGTGAATTTAAAGTTCTAACAAACAACATGTTTTATAACGCAACTTAAGCTTGCGCTAAACGATGACGTCATAACAAGTTGGCTTACATCAGGAGCATTTTCGAAAGACTTGCGAAATGGAACTTCAAAATATTTTCCCGTACCTTCAAAAGAATATAGCATTACAATTTAGTATAATTTCATGCTAATTTAAGGATGAAAATGTCACTAAAATGTTTTTAGCGTCGTACTTGTTCCCAGATGCAGAGAAGAACACTGACTTGGCCAGCTACTATTGCAACCAAACGAAAAGACTGTTCCAAATAAGCGGAGTAACAAAAGGCATTAAAAAATGGAACATAAACCACATAGAAGAATCAAATGTTTAGCCGTGATTTCAACTATGGATTTTCAGGTAACGCCGCTCTAACCAATTAAGCTACCATATCTACAACATAGCACGAAAATAAGTGCTTTAAATTACTCTCATTGTTCTTGGCAAACCACAAGGTGCTCTGAACTTCCATTAGAAATTATTTTGTGAGTACTTAAAGTCCCGAACTTCATAGTTAACCTCTATTGGTTCAATCAATGTCCATTAATTGTTTTTCATAACAGTTATATGTTAGACCACCAAGTCGAGTCAAGGTGCTTGAGGGCGCGCGGGGCCGAACATTACACTCATTGCGGGCCACACAATTACACAGTTCAGTATATCCGTGCAGTGGTAGTGTAATGACTTTGATGAATGTATAACCATTTTGTGACAGTTGCACGAAGAATTCGAATGTAGATTCCAGGACATTAGACCACTTAAGAAACAATTTGAGTTAATTGCAACACCATTTTCAGTGGATATCCTCGATAGTCCTGTTAAATGCAGTTGCAAGTAATAGATATGCAAAATAATATTGAATTAAAAGATAAAATAGAAAACTTATACACCATTTCTACACCTCTGTAAGACGTGAAAGATTTCTTAAACTCCACAATCTAGTTAGAAGAATTTTGTGCATGTTCGGGACAACCTATGTTTGCGAATCACTATTTTTCTTAATGAAGTGTACAAAGTAGCGTCACAGAAGCCAATTAAGTGATGAACACATGAAAACATGTTTGCGACTGGTTAGCTCGCAAACTATAGTCCCGCGTATTGAACAGCTGGTGGAAAATAGGCAACTGCAAAGACCACGGCGATTGTCGAACAGCTAAGAAAGAGCCGTTTTCATAGACATTTATTTGAATATTACATTTATTTGTATTGTTTGCTTCATTGAATTGCATAGCACCAACATGATGAAAGGTCTATGTCATATTACATTATTTATTTAGTTTATTAGCTGTATATCAGTAATTGTATTTCGCTATAAGTATTTCCTGCCAATTAGATTTTATTTTGCGAGATATTAGATATCAGTATTAAAGTGTACAAAATATTGCAATCGTTATTATGTAATTAACAGTGAAAGTGTAAGTTAATTTACACAATCGTAGATCCGCCACTGTAGCACCTCCATTTCATGCCCGCTACCGGACAGTCAGGGCTTGAGGGCTTTTTCTGCCGCCCGAGCGTGCGTTCTGTTGGGGACGCCAGTGTTAGACTAAAGTTGGAGAGATAGAGTTAAAGTGAAAACCCAATTGCAACCCAGTTTTCGAATCATGGATCTTCTGCATATCGTGCTACTGCTCTAACCAACTGAGCTACCACATCAACATTCTATTATTTAAATATTTGATATACTTGCGTTATTTTTTATATTAAAATAAATGTCCACCTTTGAAGCATTCAACGTGTAGCCTGAGAAACAAATAAACAGAAGTCCATTTAATCAGTAACTGAAATTTAGCTTTCAAACTGTTTAGGCTATGAACAAGAAGTTTCACAATGCTATTTTTTTTTTTAGAATAAAAGCAACAATTACTAAAACTTCTACTTGATATGATTAAAACTTCAAAATCCATCCATTTAAGCACAGGCCTATCAAAAACTACAATTACCAAATAGCTCTCAAAGTACATCATTTGAAATATAACTATATTGCTGATATTATACGAGAATCAGTGTAATATAAACTGGAAATATTTCAAAATACCTCAAAACAAAGTGTTAACAAAGCAAGGCAGCTTTGGTAAGCGACAGATACGCCCATTAAACATTTATTGATCCTCCCTATTGTAGTGCCCTAAGGAATATTTTATCGCAAGCTATCAGGCATGCAAAGAAGGGCTGCAATAGACGTACTTTGTTAGACTAATTTTTTGTTCGACAAAACAGGAGAAATTTACACTTTAGTAACCTCTCTGCGAGCTGATAAAGGGAAAAGGTCATTCGAAATCGCCAACCTTTAGCTTCCAAAAATCTGACATAACGGTAAATGAAATACGAACCTAGCGTATACATTTAGTGGAGATAAGTGATGATTTATAATGGTCTACGTTGTTGGTGCTCTGCAAATGTTTCACAGGATTAACTCTGGCTTTAAGGTCTGGAAATCCATCGTCGAAACCTATTTATGTGTCAGTAAGTTACTAGACGAGGTGAATTGCGTTAATAATAGCAACATGGTGTACTTCCCCCATTTTACTTAACCCATCTGAGTATGTCACGCACCGCACCCCTTTTTATTCATACATTTGAGGTTCAATGGGGTGTAAAGCATTTTGGGTCCCCTCTCGCACCCCTGCAGGCAGACGAAAGTGTGTTAGTGCGCGTGTGCTATATGAGGGTAAAGTCTAGCGATATTTTATTTTCCGCAACGATGCCGCTGTTCTGCTGAGTAGAAGGAACACGGGTCCACATTACATTCATCTCGTTGTCTCCCTCCGCTTCTGTAAACTTTTCTGTGTGCTGCCGTTCACCTTTTGCCTTCCAGCGTGGAGCTGTAAATCAAATTCACCTGGCATATTCTAGCAAAATGTTCTGAAAAATCAAGTATCTCTACATTCTACATCGTGCTGCATTTTTGAAGTTTGATTCATCGAATTCTTATGACCTATTGAAGCACCACTAACAGAACTAGCAACTATTCCATTATATATCCTGTTGCCGACTTTTGTGGAATAGTGGTTACCATACTAGTCTCTAATATCTAAGGTTGTGGGTTCAAAACTGGCGGAGGCTGAAGAATTATTTCGGACGTAAAAACCCTTATCACAGTTTTCTTTGGAATCTAAGTAAAGCCCGTGTAATATTTATGTGCACATAAAATATCCCACAAACCTTAAAGAAAAAGTCCTTGGGCTAAATTCGCCTCATTTCAAATCCAGAAGTCCTGATTTCCCCCTATAGTGTAAATTTTGGGCGATGAGCTGCTACTCGTCAACATGTACACATAATGCTGAACTCACGAACTAGAAATTACGTGATCTTAAGGGGACCTAGGACAGATTATATTGATTTTCTACAATTTTTATTCAATCTTTTTGAAATTTTTATGTTGATTCCCATCATTATGAATGGCATTATGTGTAAATTTCAATAAATTTGATGAAGTTGTTTTTTTATATGAGCTATTTTGTGTTTTTCATATAACCATATTTGAAAAAAATATAAAATACTCCTTTTTTTTCATCAGTACCATTTGGTCACATTAATCTTTCAACTACTAAGAAGTAATCATAGTATTTTTTTTTTCATGTTGAGCATTGAATAAAAAATTGTTAATTATAATCATTAATACAGATATTTCAGCAAAAAAACTCAAAATTTTTGGGATTTATAGCACCACAGTGCCAAAGTTTTACATGATAGTTCAAAAAGGATACTACAGCTTCTTTAGATAGTACTGTAGAACAATTGTACACAGTTTCATGCAAAAGTAAAGAAAACTATCCCGCATGGGATATTTTACACATTGAAAAATGTCGTTCTGAGAAAACATAAATTTTATAATGGGAACATTAATTCCAACTAATTTACCTGGTGTAAACGGTTAAAATTGTCCTGCACCATAGCTCTTACCCTCCACCTTCTTCTTAGTCTCCTTTGCAGGCACTTTCAACATCTTCTTCTTCATTCTGGTGGACTTCAGCTGTTCTGATGTGGAGCGACGACTTTCATACTTTCTACGTGAATCTCTTTTGTGAGCAATTTTTCTTCCTAATTCTGTAATTTCTTCTCCAGTTGAACTGGATTTTGTTTCTTGTGAAGCAATGCATCCCATATTATATGCAAAAATGGCATCAATAACTGCTACATCTAACCTTTGTTTCCATGTATAGTTTTATGCCCTCTAAGCCATACGCTATACTCTGGAGTATCCTCTCCCTATTCATTTTGAGAGAGGACACACATGGTACAATATTTGGATAACATGTCAAAATCAACAACTAATCCAGTTAAAATATCAATCACAATGCCAATTCCATATAGAGATGTGTACCCTCTCTTGTGGCATGTACCATCGAAAGAAACAGCTATATCAATTACTTTCTGATTTATATTTTCTGCATTCAGAACCTCATGGGCCTTACGCATTGCTTCTCTTGATTTGGAAAGAACATTTTTTCTTATGCACTCTGATTCAGCTGCTAAGACATGCATATGCTTAGTGCTTGTTTTAGAATCTATTACAGCTAAATTCAAACACATGCAAAATCTTTCCATTGTTCTGTGACCACCACCAATTTTTATAATGACTCCACACATTTTCTATTTACATCAAATGCAACCTTTTTACTTTTAGAATCACTGCTTACTTTTGTGCCGGAGTATACACATCTGAAAATATTTTGTCACAAATGTTACATTTTACACTAAGCTCACATGCTAGACCCTTGTTTTCTCCTGTTTCTATAATCAAAGACTTCTCCGCACATTCATCACATTATATTACTACATAGCTCATTAATAATCTCTGAATGTAGTATAATGTATTTGTTTTCACATAGATTAGGCTGTGTAACTGATGATATTGTTTAAAAAATTTGAGATTTTGTCACTAGTAGAAATTATTTCATGTGTACTGGCATGTTTGAGCAATGTATTATGTAGGACTGCAGTAGATAAAGAGTTTTCTGTGCTAGCACCTATTGGATCAAATGGCAATGTTGATGGACTAGGTTGTGGTTCTATAGTTTCTTTGGGAATGCCCTTCCATCTTTTTTCAATATTATTCAGAGCTTTGAGTTTCTTTTTACTCATCCTACCTGTGGGTTTCCTCCAGCTTGCACTGATTGTATGCATTTCAAACACCAATGAATAAACCTCACAAAACATCTAAACATAACTCATAATAATTAAAACCTAATTAAAATGTAAAATGTTATAAATAAATTGTAAATATATTTAAATATTATTATAAGCAGTTTTACTGGTGTGAAATTACATGTATATAGTTTTGATTCTAAAATATTATGGCTTTATTTTGAACTCTTGAACAAGTTTTGTTGTAGCAGTTGAAGTAAAGAACACCAGATGGAAGCAAAAACCAATACTCACTGATTATTGTGCAAATTTGTACACATTTTGGACAGGAAGTACTTAGCTTTGAAGAACAAAACAATGGGCGTGGCAGGTATTTATACTGCCTTGCAGAGTTTTTTTAAAAATGGCTGCTAAACCCTTTAAAATGGTTCTGATCACCATTGAAATCAGTTAAAGATTTGAATAACATTATAAGCAATTAATTTTTGCAGAAATCAAAAAAAAAAAAAAACTTTTGAGCAATTTGGCTAAAACATCTGCCCTAGGTCCCCTTAAAACACTGTAGAGGTGGCCTAATATACGCAAGTACGGCGTGACAGAACTTGGATGATCTGATCGAAGATATATTCCGTATCGTATAAATCTTTGTTTACTTCTCTCCCTCCCACCCTTTCTCTCTCTCTCTCTCTCTCTCTCTCTCCACCTACTCTCATTTTCTTCGCAACAACTCGCTATTATTACCTCACTCTCTTCGTCTTCCTCTTCTATGAAGGCAGCTCCTGCATATTAAGCGTTGGGAACTATGGCATTCGCCATGAAAACCGGAAAATAACACGTTTTATTAAATCACTTGTGTAGCCCAGAAATAGGAAAACAGTATAACTAGTTAAATTCCCGATATGTCGAAACGTTTTACATAGCAAACTTCTTCAATAACACTTATCTGTGGAACACATTTATTTTAAATTTGCAAAAATACATAATAGACCAGAAGAATTCACCTTGAGATCTGATAAAGCAAAACTATTAAAATTAGACGTTTTTTAAAATGGACAACTCCATAAAATATGCATGTTTTGTTAGAAATAAAGAATATTCCTTTGTTTAGTTGGATATTTATTTGTAATATTTGTCCACTATACTCCATATCAGGGGTGCCCAATTACATTCGGATATAAGTAGGGTGTAAAGGTTACATCTGGCCCAGATTAGCATAGTAATTAGAACAATTAATTTTCATATCAAAATTTTGAATAATAATTATAGTAATTTATTTACATATCTGAAAGCTGTCAATCATTGACGCAAATTAAAGAGCCCCATCAACACGTCCACAAGTAAAATCGCAAAATATCGCAGAAAAACTAAAGGGGTATAACTTTTGAAACTGTTTAGGTGCATGAGACTTTGAAGGGGTCATTTTCAATTGAAATTTATTGAGGATTGCAGATGTGTAAGTATAGTTTACCTAGCATTGCACAACAAAAACGTTATATAACACTCGATTCGAATATGTAATGGAACATAACTAGTCATTTCAAACCATATGATCTTAGGATGCTAAGGATAGTTTACACGTTTATACATGATAGAAATAGAGGTCACGTAGCACAAAAAAGTACAACTGCAATTTAACTCTACCCCGCCCTTGCTTTTAGATATTACAATTAAGGGCCAAAGGAAATGAAATGGAGTTTTAGTTATGGCCTCTCTTTAACTGCTGTGGTTATCAGCGTCCCATTCTATACTGGGCGTGAAGGACCGCTTAATTTTGTTCAGAATCGCCTTTCTTCAGGCTCAAGTTTCTTTTACATGCCGTAAATCTACGACACGGGACCAACGGCTTTACTTCCCTTCCGCAGTAAGCCATGCTAAGGATCTTTACGCCCCAAAAAATCCATTGACCTCCACCGGGTTTGAACCCACGACCTTGGGTATAGAAAGTTAAGCGGGTCCAAGGATACTAACAAAGAAGGAATATTATAAAGCATCTCACCCCTCCCGCTGCCACCAGCAATAATAATCTGAATTTAAAGCATAGTAGCGGCCTATTACCTCCAGCTCTTTAATGAGCCTCTTGCCATTTGGAACATACAGTATAGTCGCATTCTTACCTTTATAATATATCTACGTTAATGGCAAGCTGGATACTGCACAATTTAACCAGCCAAGCTTGAGAAAGTACCTGCTTCCCCACCTCGGCTAAATCAATATAGGACGCAATTCTCACATTCTCGGTTTTAAGAAAAAACAGGATTTAGTCACTAGGCATATGAGCAACACAACAGCACTGAATCCAGCATTCAACTGTGTCTACATTTGAAGTCTTCCCTAAGAGTGAAATGAAAACATTTGGGGATATGGACGACTTCTGGTTTGAGAGTGCGGAAGAACCACACCATTACGGCTACTTCCACAATGAACAGTGCAATGGGCCAATGCATACAATTAAGTGTGCCAATCCATCGTATCACGATTAAATGTCTTCGCGACACTTTTGCACGGAGAACTGACCTGTGGAGACCACTCACCTCTTACCTAGACAGTCCGAATTCGATTCCAACGACCGCAGAAAGAGGCGAAAGGGAGGGTTTACTCCGGCTTCCCGTGCAATCGCATTCCACCGATGCTCCACCTTTATTCCCTGTATCACCCGTGTCATCGCCTGCGGTGAGTGGACGGATATGGAAGAAGTGAATGTCTGCGTCATAGACCTTCGCCACGATAGCATTAAACATAATGATGTCAATACTGACCCTGGACATGGTAATCAATTAACGAGAATACTCCAAAACAAAACAAGGTGCTCGTTAAGAAGTACGTTAAGGACCTTCAGGAATCTATTCCGCGTGAATGTATAAGTATTATTGCTAACGAGAGCAATTATAATGTTTTTGATCCACAAATGAACATCACAATCACAAGAAGGGGAAGAATATCTTTGCAAATTATCTCAGGAAACTGAGAGCACTTCAAGCTCGAATACTGAATATTGAGAAGTAACAGCCCAATCCAAAAAACGATGGAAAGCCCATTAAGACGTTGACACAGGTGTCAAGACGGCTCCAACTCTAAAGTGCATAGCGTGTGTTGTAGGACTTTATTGCGATATTCCAGTGCTATTCATCATAAGTGACCTCGATAAATTTGTGTATATGATTCTAATAGACTAGGAGACAATTTACAAAAGCTTCCCAGAATTTTATAACTACACGTAAGGACAAAATTGTGCATATCAAAAATATGGTTAAAATATAGTGTTCTCATATAATGTTATTGAAACTATGGAAAATGAGTGTATTAGTCTTCTCAATACAGCTTTAAATGATGGTAAGATATTTTTAAAAAAAACACAGCCGTAAATGGTCTAAAAAGAACAAGTTCATTTATAGAGAGGCATTAACGCATTCTGTCTAGTGTAAATAATACACTCTATGTAGGAACAAGGAAATGGAAAAGGTGTGTACTTGAATCACTCCAAAAATAATAGAGCATAAGCATACAGTTACATATATTTTTTTTTTTTTTTTTTTTTTTTTTTTGTTTCACAGAAGAGAAAAGTTACAAAACTTCCGCATCCAATTCCTTACAATTATATCATTAATTCAGAGATTGTATGACGTGTGTTAAAGGCCTTGTAGGTATATACTTAAGCATGTACAATCAGACAATATAAAGACTTCTGAGGGGGAATATTAGCACTCGCTTGAATTTCGAGTCTAATATTTACAGCTGCGTTTACTGTCTCCCTTAGCTAGTGAGAGCAGTTTGTGATGAATAACGGAGCTTATACGACAAAATCTTTTCTCTGCAATTAGGGCTAATTTTTCTTTGTTGTAATACAAACTCTAAAACCTAGAGTACATGTCTTACAAAGAAACGAATCTAGAGTTACCAAATTCCAAATTCATGCAATGACAAAGATAACATTCACTATTGAGATATAGTCTCAAATTATTTATGTTATAATGATCAAACTGAGAGATGTTCTTTTTTGCGTAATTTATTCTGGATGTTTGAGCTCCTACTATAACTAATCTTGAATGTTTTCGCAACGTTCCAAGTGAATGATTTTGTTTGAGGAACAGCAGGCTGAATATGAAGATCCGTGGTTCGAAAAGCCATATGTAGTGTCCTCTAAGCCTTGAGAAAATCCACTTTTTCACCATCAGGAATGCGCCTTACAGACATTCTCCATTCGAGGCACGTTAGTTTAGCAATTGCATCTTCTGCTGCAGGTGCTACAATACAGTTTCTAGCGTCCTTTCTTCGAATATACACCTGTTCAAACTTGCTATTCAAGATTCGTTCCTTATGATCATCAGTGAATCCCAGGAACATTTGTTGCGAAATTATAGCATTGAAGTTTCCGCTTCCAGGGTGCACAATATTACTTCATTTTCAACGTACGCCTTTCAGAATTTAGCAATTGACTCGATTCCATGGGGTTGACAGCTGCATAGTTGCGCATCGTTGTTGAGATGCCAGGATGTCTTGTTCTCTCCATAGTCGAACCATTCATATCCATTTGAATATGTTCAAACATGAATGCAATAGCAGTAATAGCTCCATCTGTTTTAACAAGCGATCTTTCAATGTAGAAAAAACTCTTGCTAGGCAAAGTGTATAGATCTTCAGCTTGGCAAGATATCCTAATTCCATCATTAGCACCAAGAGCCGACGAATTAACGGTAGTAACACCTGCTCCTTTTCTTTGCAATCTTATCGTTAAAGATAAGCGTGTCTGTCGTATTGAAGATATCCATCATAAGAATTTATATCCCAATCCCTCGAGCAACTTGCGATTGCTCGATGTTAACAGTCTGATGGTTGGAGGCAAAGTACGTTCTGTACGATGAATCCAGCGCTTGATATATATTTGATGAGGACGCCTAAACGTGATTCCCATTTTGTAGGGGATGAAGCCGTTAGCTTATATGCTCCGTCCTAAAGCTGATGAGGTGTCAGTCTTGATCCACGACTAGAAGAGTGATTTGGTCAATAAAGCTACAATTGAGGATCGGCAGGTATATCGGATTTTGTGGCTTTTGGGAAATATGATGTTCGGATGCAACAGACAGTAAGAACCGTATATCGAGTGTCCACTCCTACCAATAATCAAGGAGCCTGTTGCAATACTGCACTAGATTCGAAAGATGTTCACTTTAAATATGTTTGCGAGGAAGCGGGATTCAACCACCTTTTCAGAAGAAATTATAGTAATATGTGAAAAACTTAAAAGTGAATTGAATGATACTTTGAAAAATCAACACTGTAGAGGCATTTCACTTCGGCTATCATGGTATTATTATGTGGCCTAATAAAGGAGGCATTACATTCCAATCCTAGTTTAGTCGAAAGGAATATATTCATATCAGTAATCTTATGTGTTCCAGAAGGTAAATTGATAACCATTAGCTCATCATTTAAAATATAATAAAAACGATCATTAGCATCGTCTACGTTTGGAATGGAATTGAAGTTTTCAAAGTTCAAAAGGGCAGTCTCATAATACCCTTCTGGATCTAGCTGCAGAGAAGCAATTAGAAAAGTGTTGATCACTTTGATCGGTGTTTGTAGCAGCAATAGTGTACCTCATTGCCAAAGAAATTACAAGCGTTGGTGCCCGCATATGATTGAAGTAAAATTTTGAAACCTCTTTGTATTATACATTATCTTAACTCCATTGGGATATGTCTCTATATCATTTGGTGGCTTCAGATTGCCTATGCTATACAAATAAAATGCAGTCTTTCCAACTTTCCTTACAGGAACCCAATGAGTGCCCTCATTATGGGATGAATCCAAATTCACAATAATGCTCTCATTGAAAATGTATGCAGGAAAGATTGTCTATCATATATACACCACTAAACTGTGGGAACTTCAACTATCTAGCATATGTCTCTACGTCAATATTGCTCGTTGTCTTTATGGGTACAAGTGTACACTTCTGCCCGAGTTTTTTTTAGTCATGTTTGCTGACGTTGCGATTCCTCTTGTTCCTGACTTGAGCCCATTTTCTTTAACAACACTATTTGTTTTCAACGTTTCTGTAATTTAGAAGCATTAGCCAGAGTTAGCCCTTTTTCTAGCTCAGACCTTTCCCTTTTTGTTCCACAATTTTTGATAGTCTTGCAATTTCAGCTATTTAGTGGTTTGAAGCCTTTTTCTACTCACTGCAGATGTAATTTGCGCTGCACTGCCTGCAGCAGCTTCTTGTGCAGCGATAATAGGGATGACCGGTAAAAATCCACCATGTCTTTTTTTCTTTTTATAGCCTGCTCCAAGTGAAACGTTTCCTTTCATAATTCTAGTTACAAATCTTGCAGCTAGCTTTCCTGTTATGCTCCAATCAGATAATTGCACCCTGCTCCAAGCCTTCTCAGCCAATATCATATCTGCAATGTTTTTGAAGTCGTATCTTTGTGCTCAGCGTAGCCTATATTGTGAAGTTTACAAGCTTCATCTAAAATCAAAAGGTTTAATGCCTGAATCTCCTGTCTTTATACGTTTCTCCAGTGTTGTTCCAGACCAGCATCTATAGCCTGGTAAATGTGCTCCAAATTGTAGCATTATAAATGAATTTGTTAATTGTATCAGGTGCTCTGTTTATCTTAGAACGTCTAGCTCTCTTCCTATACTAATCTCATTTCTCATTGATACATCCTTTTATATAGGAGTATTTCTAGCTCAATTCATATCAGGAAGGAAGAAGTGTATATATTCGTTAACTATTCCTTTTATAGTTTAGTTTAGTTATCAAGCAAAAGTGTCACTACCGATATCAATTCTAGATTTAGAAACTACTCTAAAATGTGGTCATCTCGGTAAGTTGCTTCTATGAAACGTCAGAGCTCTTATTCTATGAAGTTCCAGTGCTGAAAAGAAAAATGTATCACTCAATATAAGGATAAACGAAAATGGTGTGCGAAAAGAAAACTTGTACATCTACTCAAATTCTCTCTATCAGATATAGAAAGTTCCAGTGTAAAGAAGACAAATGTATTACTCAATATTATGCTAGACGAGAATGGTTTGCAATTCCAAAACGTGTACATCTAATCAAAGTCTCTCTATCAACCAAAGTATTAATATCTAATTAAACTACTGGAAAACATTGAATATATAGAAGTGAATACTTTTGAAAATGCTGAAAGCTTCCTAACCCATCAGAAGTTAAGCAAAATACAATTTTTATATTTTATTACTTCTTAAGTGAAAAGCAGAGGAAGATTGTGTCTTTCTATACCATGGATAGGCATCAAAATGTAGACTCCTTATATTTATCACAATCCTATGCATGGTACCTAAGCATTTAATTGGAGTTAATACAAACCAGATCATCCTATTCAGACAAGACAATTTAAACTTGAAGCATATATATGATGAGTTTGTAAACACAGATATGACATTCAAAGAATTTAAAAATGTCTGTAAAAGTGTTTGGAAGAGCTTTTCAGAAAAAAGGATCTCTGTAGTGAATTATCTACCACGAATCATCTGAGTGTATGTCGTGTCATTCAACTATATGAATGAAGCCTGGTGAAGCGAAGGATCGCAATCTTTTCTGTCGGTATACAACTATCACAACTATCAAGGAGAGGAGAGAAATGTAAGAAAGTTTAAAGTTGGTAACTATGTGAGCATGTACAAACATAAAAGATATTTTGAAAAGGGATACGGAGCGCATTGGTGCGTTCAAAACTTCAAAGTCGACGCAGTGAAAAAACAACAATCACACTACCTACGCTCTAAAGGATAAAGATAGAGAGGAGATTCAAGGAACTTCTATGGTCACGAACTTAAATCCACATTTTATCCTAGCACATACCTGATTGAGAAAGTCTTTGCGTAGGCAAGGATATAGGACTCTTATTTAGTTGTACCGTATCCCTAAACCTCAATGGATTGGAAGAAAGCCTTATTATAGGAAGAATTGAAATAAAGAAATATGAGACCTTCATTTTAGGTGTTTTTATTGTTTAAAACATTTCTCATCAACTTTCCCCCTTAACGTTTTTACAAATTTATAATTTACACAAACATAAGATTATTAATAAGTTAAAAAGCAAATTAATCACAAAAACGCACATTCAAATTATAATTAAAATGCCACCTATATACACACACTCACACACATACACAAACACACAGGCTGATTACAAATGGTTAAACGGGTTTCGGCGTCTTATAGCGTCCAAAATATAGTGCCCAGCCATTTGTACTAATAAACAATTGAAACAGCGTACTTCAAAGTTTTGTTTATGCCATTGCAAGTTTGGATGTTAGTTACCAGATGGCAGGGTGATAACAGTTTAAACATGACAACTAATCAACAGTATTATTTCGTGTAATGCAATATGAAAAGACAGAATCTTTCACTACAGTGCAGCGTGCATTCCGAAGATAGTACAACGGAAAGCCACCAACCCACCAAAGCATTTTACGATGATCTCGACACTTCAAGGACACAGGCTGTAAAGGGAAAATCTCCGGGTGTCCACCTATCGCTGTGGAGACAGTGGAAAACGTCCAAAATGTGTTCCTTCCTAAGCCAAAGAAATCCACACGACGTGCAATTCGCGAACAAGGCATTCTTCAGGCAACTATGTGGAAGATTCGGCGTACATATTACGTCAGAAACCGTATCGTAAACAGGTGTTTACGTCCAAACAACCACATCTTCAGATGCAAATTTTGTGAACGTTCCAAGGAAGCAATGGATAATGACGAATTTCCCGTCCGACTCATGTTCAGTGATGAGGCGATATTGCATCTCAGCGGTAAATGAATCGTCACAACGTCCCCATATGGGGCAAGGTAAATCCCAATGTTATAATGGGCATTGAAATAGAATCTCCAAAGATTAATGTCTTCTATGCTGTGTCACGAGGCAACATTTACGGGCCCTACTTTTTTTCTGAAAAAAAAAAGAATATGACGGGTATGACGAACCCACACAGGCTAATAAACTAGTTGTTTCCCAGACTGATGGCCGATATACCGTACTGCATATTCCAACAGGACGGAGATCAGCCTCATTGACATAGAGAAGTGAGTCGGCATCTGAACGAGGAACTTCCAAATAGATGGATTGGGAGATATGCTCAGGATGATGTGGGACTCTTCAGGTGGCCCCCAGGTCTCCCGACCTTACAGTTTCTGACTTTTTTCTTTGGGTATACGTGAGAGTTAACGTTGCCCATAACATTGGCTGAACTCCAGGATCGCATCACTGCTGTGCTGGCGTACATCGAAAGGGACAAGCTGCAACGTGTATGGGCTGAACTTGACTACCGTATGGATCTGTAACGTGTAACACGAGAAGAGCACATAGAACATTTGTAATGGTATGCAAGAAACTTGAAAATGTGCTGTTTCATTATTCTGTACGTAATAATTTGTGCAATACATTCATCCAAAACCCGATAATCGTTTATAATCAGCCTGTGTGTATATATATTTATTTATAATGTTGCAATATTTAAATAGACATACGTGAATAAATTAAGATAATAATTAATATACACAATGTATACAATGATGGTGTCAGAGAGAGGATTCTCCGTGCTAAGCGTCAGCCATAACCAGAGAATGTCCTGAAGCATGGGTGTGATCTTAGACTTCAATTAATTTCTTTTTGTCGTTTCTCCCATGTTGTATTGACAATGTGGTAGTATTTGTCTTTGTGGACAGAGAGGAATCTCGTGCTCGCAATGGATATTGCTAGGGTACTCCTAATAAATTTCTAGCACATAACCAATGGGAGAATTAGAAGGTATAGAGGTGAAATCAGTCTGATTTCTTCTTTGATCAGCCATCTTAGGTTTTCCTTAGGAAGATCATTTAACATAGAATTTCCGCATAAATTATACAAGTCCCAACAGAAGGCATATACAGGCTTTTCTTGAGGATCGTAGTCTGGTGCATTTTTATTTTGAGACTTTATATACCTCATTGATGCACTGTGAGACGGATTGTCGCCTAGCAGAAAGAGCACATTAGCCTATATTTTAATTAATTAGATTGTTTAAGTTAATTGCTAAGTATAATATTATGTATTTACTGTCACAATGTATATTGAATGGTTCAGAGAGACTGCTCCTGTAAAGCATTTATAGCTTTAACACGAAAGTTCTCAATCGGCGATTGCAGTTATTTACGAATAGCTGTTTTTGCGTATTACAAGAGGGGAAAGATGCTATTGTGTAGTCACGACTCGGAAAGGGAAAGTGGATGAGATATATAAAGTGGGGCACCACGAGAAATTGAGGTCAAGAATCACGTGAAAGGCGTATTGACCAATTGAAAATAATTATGTTACGTTAGAAGCGCATCCCAAGTAATTTTCGGGGCCAAAATGGACCAATGAGATTGCAAGTAAAAAGTTTTGCGAGTGAGTAGAATTTACTATAAATGTAGGGTGCTCGCCCGAATTTTGAGGCACAATGAAATGTAACGTCACGCAGAACCTGCGACGCTTGTAATAAGATATCTGCGCTGAAAAAAGGTTAAGTGTCTACCAAGTCTAAATGTTATAATTGTGATTCAACCATTGTCGTGAGTTAACACCTTGCGGAACTAGCGTAGAAAATTAAAGTGTCCATAATAATTCTGCTTGTAACAATTGCACGTAAGTTCAAGGTTCCTTTGTGCGCATTACGCACTATTTCAAGAGAAATTGCGGATATAGAATCCCGCCAGGAACTGCCTCGAGAACGCTTGTGAATAGAAATAAACCTTTGATTAAATGAAAGTGCCGACGTTAATTTTGAGCCAATTCCCGCACTGCTCCTTTGAGATCATCGCCGCTCAATTCCTTGAGCTAAACAAAAAGATCTGAATTGCTCGCCGCTGAGTCCGCAAACAGTCGAGGAGCGTCGAGAATCGCCTTTACCAACTGCGACGCTGGAGAGAGGAAGGGGAAGAGAGAATAGTCGTCGCTGCGCAGCCCAGCAACAAAGGTACGTCTCCAGATCCCGCCTCAACTACACATTCCACCTCGGATTGCTCCTTCGAAAAATTCCAACACTTGTTGGTCACAAATAAGGTCAAGCTTAACCTTCGTCTTTTTAATCATAGCATTGAAGTCAAGACCTAGTAATATATAATACCAGCAAGGATCTAAATTATATACTTCCAGAGGGAGGTCCCTAAGCTTCCCAAAGACATCAAGTATTAATAAGGTGTCTGTTTCCAGGTACAGATGGCTGCATTGGCCTAGATTCTAAATTTGAATGTATTCCAAAAAAATTGAGCGTGTTGATACTCCTCTTGAGATATACCGTCAAACTGTTCAATGGCAGGGAACTTAGTTTCTTCCAGTTTAACTCTATTATCAGCATATGAATGGGTAGCTATCCATTTTGCTCTCATGAGCTCTTGGCGTACAGGAATTTTATACTTTGCATTTGTTACCCGGAATTCAATCTTTTCAAGCATATTGGCTAGATAGCTTATCGTCAAGCAACCTGAAGCTAGTCTAGAAACCTGAACTCAAGGATCCTGTATCGCCTTGAAAAAGATATATAGCGCTCTAAAGTGGTTGCGATATATAAAATCGGATTACCATCGAATGCCAGATGCTCTAATAAAAGGGGCTGTCTTAATTGCTCAGGCAAAAGAAAAGGTTCGCTATGAAATTCGGTACATTTCTATTTAAATTGCAGGCATTATGAGCGGCTCTCAGGATGGCTTCTCATAAATGATTGTGGTCCCTGATTTTCAGATCATTCCTCAAACACCTTTCTACATATGTGTGAGTGACGAGCGCCATGGAAATCAGCCCTGTCCTGTGCTGTCAATTTATTCTCTCTATCTTGCTGTAATGTGAGATTACCATGTGCACTATAACTTTAAGGTCGATAAAGAAACGTTTGACAGCATCGGGACCTAAAAAGACCACAAATTTAGATAGCGTGTTGCCATGGCAAACTAGATTGAGAATTATTGACATGACTTTGTGATGCTAGATAGTGCGGGTCCAGCTCTCATTAGTCGAGGGCTCACAGGAGTGGACTTCTTCTGGCACACTCTCAATGCCTGCGTGGATTGCAAAGCTTACAGGTGTATCCTTTGAATAGGATGAAAAGCGGATGTCGTCGTTGTTTGTAGGCATCTTTAGAATTTGTGTCTTGGAACATCTCAGCTGGTGTTTGTTGAACATTTCTTCTATTTTATAGTGTCACATGAAGGGCACGCAGATCCAGTGCTTGGTACCGTTCTTCGTGAATTGTGTTTTTGCAAGTTTTGTAAGCGCTTTCTGGGTTTCCCCCTGTGATTAATAGCGCATTAACACGAAGTGCATGCTTTTTTGTGGTTGGTGTAGTGGAGTTAAAAAGTTGTCGTCATCTAAGCCGAATACAGCTACCGATGTTTCTGGAGTTTGTTTTTGAAAGGGATTTACCATATGTAGGCTGACAGGGAAATCTATTCCCGTATAATTGAATAGGTTGAATAATCGATCTTCAGGGTACTTGCTTGTCCTTTGTACATGGTTCTTTACAGAATATGCAGGCAAAACAGCATTTATCATCATTACGAATGTTTCTAACAGCCTTTTTATTGCCAATTACAGTTGTAAGTTATATGTAGCGTGACGCCTTGAGACGTGTAAAATAACTTACACTATTAACTAGGGAGTTACAAACAGTAACGTTTTTGACCTCCCTCGTTCTTGGAAATTTGAAATATTTACAAGCATTTCACTCAACATAGTGGAAAATAAAGAATTCATATCGGATGATTGTAATCCCAATTTGGTATCACTATTAAAATGGATGTTCTCAGTATGGTCAGAATCAGTGGCTTGGATCATATACGTAAGTTGCAAACAGCAAATTATCTTAAACACTAAGTGATTTCTGTCCTGTATTGGCTCATCTTATTGATAAATAGATGCTTGCATCTCTCTAGGAATGCCTTGAGGTCTGACATTTTAGATGTATTTTCTATTTTAGTATTAAAATTTTCACTTGGAATGCCTTTTCTATTGTATTACATTGAAGATGGCTATGACAGATCCTTAGGCTTTTATTTGATGAGGAGGTGCCTTCTTCCTCATCGAGGAGGGTGACTCCTCATGGGTAATCGTGCATCCATTCATTGTAGATGGGGCCTCTACTTAAAGCCCTTCTTCGGTGGCAATCCCTGAGCTGCTCGTCTCGTTGATGCCTTTCACTCCCAAACTGGTTTGGCCTGCAGGAAGGATCTGGAATGGAAGATCCAAGTTGCTCACCATGTGCCGGTTGAGGTAGCTGAGCTTTCATTACATCATCATCATCATCACCACCACCATCATCATCATCATCATCATCAGGTATCAATGCAGGGATTCATACGTTCCGCATCTCGTCCCTCGAGGTCTCGTCCCTTGAGGTCTCGTCCCAAAGGACGCCCTCCATTTCGAGGTAGAGGTGTAGGGTTCCGGTATGCCCCTTTTCATCCTCTGTGGTCTCCTTCCAAAGGGCGCACACTACTTCGTTGTTTTTAGGAGTGGATGTATTTGCTGACATCTCTCCAATTGTTGTTAGGCCAGGAGCATCTGGTCTTGGTGCTGGCTGTCCCCTTGTCTTTGGCATTTCCCTTACTCCTCTTCTCATACAAAGGTCAAAAGGCTCCTGGACTTCATCAGGGGTCCTGCATGTTACCAGAGGAAGAGGGAGTGCAGGTTGGTTATGATCTCTCCTTGATAAGTGAAGTAGGACTTCGTTTTCTGCAATTAATACTAAACGAATTACGTTTTAGATTTGTTGGTGTCTCTTTAGGTTGGAAGCAAGTTTGTGTGTGTGTGTGTGTGTGTGTGTGGTGTATGCTTGTTCTATTCGTGCATGTTCGTGTGTATTCGAGTGTGTGCGTGAGTGTGTTTGCATGTATATACGAGTGTGTGTTGCATGAGCTTGTGGTAATGTGTATTCGTGTGTGTGTATGTGTGCGTGAGTGCGTGTGCCTGCAGGTATATATGATTGTGTGCACGCATGAATGTGTGCAAATGTGTATACAAGTGAGTGCAAGCGAGTGTGTGCAAGTGTACGTGCATTGAGTGCAAGTGTATGTGTGCTTGCGTGAGAGCTTGCGTGTGTGAGAGTTTGTGTGTGTGCGACTGTGTGTGCATGTAAATGAGTGTTTGTGCGTTCACAGGAGTTTTTTTGGTAGTGCTTAACGTCCACCTTTACTACTTGTAGCACCGCAGGTGAGGAGAGCGAGTCTGTGAGGACTTGTGTGTCAGTGTGTGTATGTGTGAGCAATTGTGTGTGTATGTGAATGAGGGCTTGTGTGTGCGCGAGTATGTGTGCGTGTTTAACGGCTCGTGTGTGTGAGGGCTTCTATGTGTGTGCAAGTGTATTTTTGTTCATGGCTGAGCGAGTTTGTTAAAATTCTCTTAGAAGAAATTGTTTTGTCTAGATTTATATTATGATAAACTAAATAAACGATGAAAGTAGTGAAAATGCACTGTGTTTTATGCTTTATATGATTGTTGCTAGTAAAATTATTCATATGTACATCACATCTATATTATGGGCCCCATATATTAAAGAAAAATATCACACGCCAATATACCACGAATGCCTTATACTACGTCACATTGCCGTTTTTGTTTTCTTTTAACTATTTCTTTTCAAAAAGTTTTTATTATATTAGCAATTGCTTAATCAGGTATTGCAAAACTGCAATGACTTTAAGTTTAAATACACAATGTTAACAAATATTCTATATAATTGGCAGGTTAATGTCACGGTTTAATGAAAGGTGCAGAAAAGTATATTTTGCAGGCATTCTCTATATAAGAAACAACATATGTAATGAGACATTATCTTTCCTTTTTAACGTACTATAAAAAAGTCTTAGTTTGGTATATTTAAATAATACCAAAGGCTGTGTTCTAAAAAATCGTGTATTCCTGCATGTAGCAGTGAATTCGAATTAACTCGTTTAGCCGCATATATGTGTGTGTGTCACGTGAAATTACACATTATATCTAAAATTAATCAATTTTTATATGTTTAAAGTAAAGATCTTACCTTGTATATTGCTAGGTGTGATGATTAGCTCTTTGCAAAAAAGATGTGATGGTGTGTAACTCTGACATTATTTTCACTACTGCTTCAAATACTCAACTGCTCCAAGCACAATTTTTTCGCTAGTATTTATACCCTGTCGAATGACCTGAGGGATGTTTTTTTTTTTTTTTTTTTTTTTTTTTTTTTTTTTTTTTTTTTGCTCTAGAGGAACCTGCTACTTCTAGAGACGTTTCATTTATTATGTGATTCATTGAAGCTTTCCCTAGATAATATTACCTTCGGTGTTTCTTCAATTGTCTGCTAGTTTTTAAGTAATTAATGAAACAAGTGTGTTCCATTTCGCTAGTTATCAATGATAAAGATTTTAAGATATTTTCTCACGTGTAATTGTTCATTTATTTCTTAAAGACAGCTTGTGTAAAGTTCCGGAGGGAATTTGGTTTTTCAACCATTGTTGGCAAAATATTTTAGGTAACTTATGGACACCTGTTTTGTGTAGTTAAAATGGTAAAGATTCGAAGGAATTTCCTCACGAACAAATGATCATTTATCTCTTAAACACAGCTTTTGTAAAGTTACGGGGGAATTTCGTTTTTTCGACTGTTATCGTAAACCTGGCTCAAATAATTGATATCGGGCAGGTGCATTTCATTTCGATGTTGTATGCTTAACAGTAGCTTCAGGTTATGTATCCAATTTCTAGAAATAATTCCTCAAAGGGTATGGTCTGGTGTCGCTGTCGGCTCTTTTCGTTTTAATGGATATATAAATGTAAATGGCGTGTTATTTATGGACGCTCTTTAACTGCTGTGGATCTCAGCGTCCCAGTCTATATTTGGCGTGAAAGACCGCTTAATTTTGCTCAGAGGCCTCTCTATCACGCTTGACGTTCTTTTACGTGCGGTAAATCTGCGACAGGGGACCAACTCCCCTTCCGAAGGAAGCGGTGCTAAGGATTTTTACGCCCGAAAAAATCCACCGTCCTCCGCCGGGTTTGAACACGCGACCTTGGGTATTTGAAGTTAGCATGGTAACCATTACACCACGTAGGGCAACCCGTTTTAATGGATGCCAGCCTCTATATCAATATCTAATGTAAGGGTCTACCACACTTGGCTGGGTGGAAGATGGAGCCGTTTAGCAGGGTGGTAGAGTTTTTAGATTATTAATGGTGGACCTACCTTTCACTTGAGACAGTGTAGGATCTGAGGTTGGTTGTTAAATTAGAATTCATTTTCCCGCTTAGATCTCTGCAGTTAGTTATCAGAATTCGTCTTATATCGATTCAAGGATTTTGTGAGTGTGTTGAGCATATAAATATGTGTCTGTTCTTTAGGAGGGTCGCGGGTTCGTTTCCAGCGATGAGGCTATATTTCGATATTGATGCACATCTGTATGTATGCATGTAAGTATGAATGTGTCTATGAATGGAAGTATGGGTTAATGTATGTCTATTTGTGTGTGTATGTCTGTATTTATATGTTCCAATTTCCCGAGTTCTATTCCACGCCTGGAGTGACGTGTTCATCATAGCGTGCTTGACACGTATTTGAGTTTGTGATACTGATGACTGTATGAATGTATATCTGTTTTTGTATCAGTGTATGTATGCCTGTATGTGCGCATTCAGATAAATATTAAGTAAATCTGTATGTGCTTGTTCTCATGTGTGTATGCATGTAAGTATTTCCATGAGCTTGTGTATAAGTGGGTACCCGTTTTAGTTTAATTTATGAGTGCATTCCTTAGAAGTGTACCTTTTACTTTACCGATGATAGAGGTATTTTTGGCATCGATGTGCATGCGTATGCATGTAAGCATGAATCTGTCAATGAATGGAAGTATGGGTCAATGTATGTGTGTTTATGTGTGTGTATACGAGGGCAAATCAAAAAGTCTTTGACTATATTTTTTTGGCCGAATGGAAAATATAGAACAAAAACGAAAGTATATAGTCGAAATAGTGGACCTTTCATGGGCCGGTCATCATAGATTTTCCAGCTGCTGCCGGCGGCAGCGCTGCTGTCAATGGCTTCAAAATGGCAGGTGTGCCTACACTCCTAGGCTTACGAGCAAAGAAGTGTGATCCGTTTTCAATGGAGTAAGGGACAAATGCCCATCGAGGACCACAGGAAATTGCAGCCAACATATGGGGGAAAATGTCTTGCTTTGAAAAGTTTGGGATGGTAGTGTTCTAAGTTCAAAAATCGCCGTGAAAACCTGCATGATAAAGAGCGTGCCTGTATCGGTGACTGACAAAAATATTGCCCGTGTGGATGCGACGGTGAACGCAGAGCTGCGCGTGCACATCAAAGACATGCTCAGGAGCTCGACATTTCTTTTGGGAGTGTTTTCGACATCATTCACGAGTGCTTAGCCTACAGGAAGGTTTCATGTCGATGGGTTCCTAAGCAGTTGGATGACGTGATGAAAGGCAAGCCAATGATTGCTTCTTTGAATTATCTGCAATGATATATCGAGGAGGTTGACAATTTCCGGGATTGCATTGTAACTGGCGATGAAACATGGGTACTACTTTACCCCCCGGAATCAAACAACAGAGTATGGTGTGGAAACTACCGCAGTCTCCTGTGAAAAAGAAATTCCGTACTGCGCAATGTGTTCACAAAGAGGTGTTAATAACATTCTAGGTTTGCCGAGGACCGCTCGTGATGGACTTCATGCCACGAGGTGCCACCATCAATGCCGACAGATGTTTTTCCTGCGGGCTGCGATCAGAGAGAAGCGCCGCGGTATTCTCAATGTTCACTACGTGATCATACTCCACGACAATGCGAGACAATATGTGGCAAACAAGACCGACGGCAAGCTAAGGACATTTCACTGGGAGTTTCTAGATCATCCACCATACAGCCCGGATCTTGCCCCTAGTGATTTCAGCTTTTTCAGTCCGCTGAAGTAGTTTCTGGCTGGACAGCGATTCACTTGCGACGACGAAGTGAAGACAACAGTGCGACAGTGGCTCCGGCCGACTTCTACTGTAGCAGTATCGCAAAATTAGTGCTGCGTAGGAGAAATTTCTGAACCGGCACGGGGAACATGTGTAAATTGGTGAAGGGTACCAAAAATGATATATAAATGCTTAGTTGGCTGTACGCATCTTGTTTTACCAGAAGAATAATAGGGGCAAACACTTTTTAATTTGTCCTCGTATGTTCTGATGTCATGAGTTCGATTGCCCGCTGGACGTGTTTGTTCATTGTAGTGTTCTTGTCATATATTTGAATTTGTGATATTGGTGAGTGTATGAATGCCCAAACATTTCTATTTCGCTCCCCCACCCTCTCCAATGAAATAAATAAGGAATTTATGTTTTTTCTGTTTCCCTGAAATATATTCCTTTAATAGCCTCAAGAGTTATATATATATGCAGATTCGTTCCCATTATATTTTGCCATTTTGTAATTTTTGGCGGACATTTAAATGCATTTCGCTAAATAAAACGCTGAAATCTTTGAAATCTTGATATATTTTTGTTCTACGTGTCCATATTGTATGTTTGAAAAATGTTCACGTACAAACAGATAACGTTTGATGCCACCTTGTGATCGTTTTGCTTAAAATCGCTAATCATGTTCCATTAAGTTAATAATAGTAAATATTCAAATGGATATTGAATACATTTTTTTCTGCATTGATAGGTGATATCTGACTGTACAATTGGAATTCTAAGCAAATGTCCATTGAAATGACCCCTAAAAGTCTCATATACCTCAACAATTGCATAATCTACACCCCTTTAGTTTTTCCGCGATATTTCGCCATTTTTCTTGTGGATCTTGTGGGTGGGGCTCATTAATAGGCATCAATGATTGGTGTCTGTCAGATATGGAACTAATTACTCTAATTTTTATTCAACTCTTATATATCAATGTTCTGATATGCAAATGTTATATGTAAATTAATTGCTCTAATTATTGTGAAAATTAGCGAAGTGAAACGGTGGGGGGGGGCAGATTCCCCATTTATATCCTACCGTCTTACTATTCTGAGGATGTATCCTCCTTTACGTTGTCAAATATAGGCTACATTTGGCGAGATGCAATTAATGTGAATCCACTATGATGTTCTTTAAATAAATTTAATACAATACACTGTGGATACCTGACGTTTCTACTTCATAGCTCTTTTGTGAATATTTTGGCAGATCTAGTTTTTAACACGGTTATCGAAATTTGCCACCAGCAATGAGCACATAGTATCAGCATTTTTTCTTGTATAATATTTAACGCCTGCTTTTACCACCTGACACCGCAGGCGATGACACTGGTGATACATGGAATGGAGCACCGATGGAATGCAATGGCGAGGGATACCGGAGAACCCGGAGAAAACCCTCCCCTGCGCCGCTTTGTCCACCACAAATCTCACTTGCGGTCGCTTGGGATCGAACCCGGTTGGTCTAGGTAAGATGCGAGTGGTCTAAACACTCGGCCACGGCGCGGCTCAAAGTGTCAGAAGACTTATCGAATGATCATCGCTTATCCTATTACGATATCGGTCTTTAATGTTTATTTTGGAAAAAGTTTGCTTGCAAAGTATGTAATTTCAAACATTTATTGCAATCACACGTAACCGTAAATGTTTATCAGAAGATAGTGATATAAGGAGTCCCCAACCCTCTTTATTAGAATATTTAGCTGTAGTAGTATTCTGTAATTCAAGTAGTTCCTTTTAGAGTTTATGTGGAACCTCACTGCAAGCTAAATTCCGAGGGATGTTAACTAGGTACAATTTCCAGTTCAGTATTTTCAAATTGCAAAATCTAGTTCAAAACTCTGTACATCTCACAAAGCCACCGCCACTGTGACTGAACTTTGTGAATGGTATTATAAGTTCGACTACGTACAGCTAGCAGGTTAGCATGTAGCATTCCGTTGGACATTTCTTCTCACCTCATAGAGATAGTGTTCAGAATCCGCAGTTCAATAAGTCGCAGAGGTTACAGTGTGGCCTGCCTGAACCATATCTCGGAAAACCCTTATCCTATATGTTAAACAACCACTTCGTCTTTAACAGAAGTGTGGGCTGCATGCAAAGAGCAGATTATTTCGAGTTTTTAACATCCGCTAAATCTACTCATGTATTATGACGTAAGGAAATGACGGTTGTGCCTCATTAGTTATGCTGTTTAGTAGAGTAATATTGGTGCTCTGCCCGAAAAATAGTATGCTCTAATATTTGAGAAACTGTTTTAAAAGCAAGCAAACTAGTGAGGAAGGAAAACCGATAGAATAATCAGAGAGAGGATTGGAATTGCCTGAAGAAAAGGGAATGGTCTGCCCACTTTGCTATCACTAAGATTTGTGCATACTAATGGCGTTTGTGAGTGCGACACTCTCTATACACTTGTCTTCGACGTGTCGGTAGTGTCCCACAGTATATAGAAAATTAAGATGAGTTCACCATATTTGATGCAAAAAAATGGCGTGTTATTTATGGACGTTCTTTAATTGCTGTGGTTCTCAGGTTTCCATTCTAAAGTGTGTGTGAAATACCGCTTAATTTTGCTCAGAGGCCTCTCTATCGGGCTTGAGGTTCTTTTACGTGGCGTAAATCTACGACACGGGACCAACGGTTTTACTTCCCTTCCGAAGGAAGCCATGCTAAGGATATTTACACTCGAAAAAACTCCATCGTCCTCCGCCGGGTTTGAAACCGCGACCTTGGGTATATGAAGTTAGCATGGTAACTTAGTATTCACATACCTGTTATTCGGAGTAGATTCCCTGTCTGCCTCGGCGTACCTGGTTTTGAGTTCGATGTTCGGTAGAGCAATTAATCTCGAGATGGAAACAGGAAAAGAATACAGGTAAGGATTCTAAGTGATGAATTAATAACAGAAACAGGAACCTTGTTAAGTCTGACGTCGAAATGTCAAGTATTTACGGCGATGTCACCTTATATATATATATATATATATATATATATATATATATATATATATCTTAACACTGGTAAACTCGGAGAAGCACTGTTAATACATGTAGATAATTATTATTGATTTCGCTGTGGTCCACATGTTACATAGCGTGGATTACTGCTGAATACCTGTATAAACTTATAATACACTTTGTGTCGCCGTCCATAAAGAACACGCCATTTCCATTTCTATCACTTTGTAATTTGAGCGCATATTGTTATGCTGAAGAGCGCAGATTATGCCTCAGAAATACATAACCAAGTTTGTAAATTCTAAGTTTGAGAAATATGCTTGTAGAATATTTGAGACTTTTCCCGAGTCCGGCGAACTCTCAAGGTTTCCACATACAGTTGTGTAGTCTTTTGTAACATTTTCCTGCATTTTCTAATGTTACAATTTATGATATCAATAAGAAAGAATGGTCGTCTCCTTAGCGCGGTGGTAGCGCAGCTGCCTACCAAGCGGGAGACCTGGGTTCGATCCCCAGTACCGGCGTGGGGATTTTTCCCCCGCTGGGAGACCTGGACCGGGGTGCACTCAGCCTCGTGAGGTCCCTGGGGGGCCAATTGAGGAGCTACTTGATGGAGAAGTAGCGGCTCCAGGTCGTGAGGACCGCATTAACCGGCCGGGAGGGGCTCGAGGCGCTGACCACGTCTCACCCTCCAATACTGCACCCCATCCATGACGTCTGTAGTGGACCGAGATGGGGGACGCAGCGGCCGGGCGGTAGGCCAAGGCTCCCCGTGAGCTGTCATGCCATGGAGTTATGTTAATAAGAAAGAATACAGAAAATTACTTATGAAAACATGTAACTCAGATAATTGATTTTTGTGGATTGTCCAAGGATCTTTTATATAGAGACAATTATTATTATTATCATTATTATTATTATTATTATTATAGTTATGATTATTATTAATTTTATTATAATGATTATTATTAATTTTATTATAATGGTAATGATTTTTATTATAATTCTTCTTCTTATTATTATTGTTACTAAGCAGTGACGTTAAGAATTACCCCTCAACTGTAGGTTGAATCTTTTCGTTGCCATGCACCAACGTTCATGTCAGTGAAATATTTTGCAGAGGAAAGTTGAAAATATACCTCCAGCCGTAAAACTGTACATTTTAAAACTACTAACGAGTGGTTGGACTGTATAAAAAAGATACACAACTTGACTTAAAATTCTCAGTAGAGAACAAGCCTCGAAAGATCTCGTGCCACTGACGATTGGAAAACAAAGCTTCCAATCTTTTCACGCTATTGGCAGAAGAGGAACGCTCGTTCCAAATTATTGCCGCAGCGTTTGTCTCAGAAACACACACACACACACATTAATTTCTAGTATTGGAGAAGTGTATACATACAGTGCTAAATTTGTTTTCTCCGCAACGAGTCGAGCTACATAATTAAGACTCAAAAACACGTTAATACATTCTGTTTCTTTCGCGACATTAAACTAGAACACTTGAATTGCCAATCGCATGAATGTTCATGTTATTTCAGATGAATAAATCAATAAATCATATTCTTCGCCAAAAAGAGTTTCTTCACTACAAACCCAACCTCTCCATTCTTCACTTTTTCGTTTTACATATTTGTTAGTAAATGTAAACTATTATACCTTAATGTTGTCTATCATCCGGTGTCTTCATACTCCAAAATATTGCTCTTTTAGCACTTTTCTGATCTATCTCCCAGAAACTAATCTGGTCTTATCCGATGTACTAGATACTTTATTTTACTCAGCTTGTTTCCTCCTTCGCCAAGTATTTTTAAAATAGCATCATCGGTTATTTTCCCTGTTAACCCTATTGCTCCGTTCTTCTGTTTTTTAATTTGGTAGTGTTTTACGCACGTTTTTACTACAGTTTCACCACAGGTGATACCGTTCTTTTTTATATACAAATTTAAAATTATTTCAGAGGTTTTGCTACATGTCGTAAAGTTCAATAATCTACGAATATAATGCCATTATTCTCAAAAATGTCCCGCTCTTTCACCGAAAAGCTAAAGAGAATAGTTCCTTTCTCTATTGAAAACTTCCTTTTCCATTGTCATTCTCAGGTTGAATTCTTGATAACCTATTTTCCGTAACTAATAATTTCATACCTGCACCTAAACCGTTTAGACAAAGTGCTCAAAGTTTAAAAATATATTACTTTCCCAAATATACTTTTAGTCCACTGGTTTATACAGAAACCCTTAGAAAATTTCAGTTATATAGGCTCATGTTAATTGCTGAGAATTTCGATAAAATGTAGGACAGAGCAGACTAAAATAGATTTGAGTATAAAAACCGTTAGTTGAAAGGTTTAAATGCCCCAAGTAACCATTGAAAATATATATATATATATATATATATATATATATATATTTAGAACACATAATATCTTTTAAAGAAAATCAGAAATCGTTAAGTTTGGTTAATTTTGGTGGTTGTGGTGGTGGTGCTAGTGGTTACGCTGGTGTCGGTGGTGGTGATATTGGTGGTTCCGGAGTAGTGATGGTGATTCCAGCGAGATTGCCGAATCATGGACACACCAAATATTGGTGAAAATGGAAAAAATATACAGTTTACTTACAAATATTACTATGCTCAAAAATATTCATTTACCTGTTTATTACTATACTACCAACATCATGGTGTGGTGATAAATAGGCAATTGAACACTCTGAGGAAATGTATAAGATCTTCTTGATTGCCATAACAAACACTTTCTAGTAATAACTAACGAAAACGTGATTATAATCGTTAGGTTATAACTTTCATAATTATATTATTTTAGTCCTGGCACAATGGTCGTGGAATGCACCTGGATTCGGGACCTTGATGATAGTTCTGTCTATTTTCCATCTTCTCGTGAGGAAGATTCTTGCGTTCTAACATTTCAATTGGATGATTTTGATTGGATGCAGGGTTTTCTGTATCAGTTGAATGGCTTTCCAAGTCTGAAAGTCGTTCATGTGCATGTGGGAGTGAGGCTTTCATTCGGTTTCGCTAGTAATTGCCTCATCATGTGTTCTTGCGGTAAAGGCAAGTGTTATTAGTAGTATCTCCATGGTACGATAGTCTACAAGGGATCATGAATGGACACAGTGCCAGAGGGAGAGGCGTGATCATTGCCTCGAGTTCGATTGATGCGGTCTTCTCGATCTGTGGCCGCTACTTCTCAATGAAAAAGCTCCATAAATGGCCCCTCAGGAACCTCACGAAGCTGAGTGCACCCCGGACCAGGTCTCACGCAGGAGAAAATTCCCCACGCCTGTACCGGAATCGAACCCAAGTACCCCGCTTGGCAAACAGCCGCGTTACCACCACGTTAAGGAGACGCCCACTAATAGTAGTAGAAGTAGTAGTAGTAATGGTACTAGTATTAGTAGTGGTAGTAGTAGTAGTAGTAGTAGTAGTAGTAGTAGTAGTAGTAGTAGTAGTAGTAGTAGTAGTAGTAGTAGTGGTGGTGGTAGTAGTAGTAGAAGTGGTAGTAGTAGTGGTGGTAATGGTGGTAGTGGCAGTAGTGGTGGTGGTAGTAGTAGTAGTAGCAGTGGTAGTAGTGGTAGTAGTGGTGGTGGTAATGGTGATAGTGGTAGTAGTGGTGGTGGTAGTAGTGGTAGTAGTAGAAGTAATAATAGTAGTAGTGGTAGTAGTGGTGGTGGTGGTGTGGTGGTAGTAGTGGTAGTAGTAGTAGTGGTAGTAGTGGTGGTGGTGTGGTGGTAGTAGTGGCAGTAGTGGTGGTAGTAGTGGTAGTAGAAGTAATAGTAGTAGTGGCAGTAGTAGTAGCACTAGCTGTAGCAGTAGCACTAGCACTAGCAGCAACAGTAGCAGTAGCAGTGGTGGTGGTGGTAGTAGAAGTATAATTATTATCGTAGATAATTTTGTGTTCATAACTGTTCGTACAACGTGATAGACTTGAGCTTTGGCATCTATTTTAAATAAGCGATACGTTATGGAGTAGTGTGGGCGCTGGGAACTTACTTTAACGCTTACATATACCTTGAGCTTTTTTTTTTTTTTCTTCGGTGAAACGCATATTATATATATTTTAAGCTGGCTGGATCTCTTATCTGTAACACAGGCTATATGTCGTTTAGATCAACACATGCTGATCTTCATGTGCATCTGAATTGTTCTTATGTAAACGTAAATGGTTCGTATGTGGCAAGCTAAACTTTTTTCATCCCAGGTCATTAGACATTTTATCCTCCACTTTACTATAATTATAAATTGCACACATGTATACATTTAAATTGCCCTAAGTGAAGGGTTGATACTCCTGTTTTCTGAATAATGGTGCGTAAAACTCTCTTATTTACAGTGCCAAATGCTTTATTATAAACAATGACGACGTACTTGGGGATGTTACATTTGCTGTGTTTATTTTACTAATTGGAGGGCTGTGAATACATGGCGTGTGTACTCTGTCTCCATGGAAAATGTTTTTCTTCATAGAATATTGCGGTTTGTTTTACGCTTCGCGATTTTAATGTTATATGCATACAGATCTGAGAAGAAATAAACATCTATTTTTGAACTAATGAAAGTCTAGTAAAGAGGAGAAAACCCTCAAACACACCTTTATTCCTCCTCTCTTTCTCAACCTTATGGTTTTTTTTTTTTAATTTACTTTGGATTTATACAATGCGAACACAATGTTTACCGAGAATACATTACTATATAAACATCTCGAATATACTGATATGCATTTCGCTCACACTTACAGTAAGGTAATAAAGGCAGCACTTAACTAAGGAATGCAGTTAAATCTTGTTGTGATTTCTCAGTGTCGTTTTTGCTATAACCTAAGATGGGATAAATACCTATTTTTAAGGTGCGAATAGCGGGGTAAAGGGTATTTTAATTATCATCGTTGCATCCGTATCGGATTAAGGGACAATAAAATTATTTTCGTTGAAACCATCCGCCAGTTCGATCTTGCTGTTATTTAGTTAATACGTTGTTCCATCCTGTGGGAATTGGTTTGAATGATGTTATAAATGCGAAGAAATCATATTCCCTTCCCGCTTCTCCTAAGACAGAGAGAGAGAGAGAAATGTCCTTTGTTAAGAACATAGGTTCTTATACGTTTAATATACAGAGTTCCTACAAAAGAAACAGACAACTTCAACTGCCTGTAAAACAAAAACTATTAGAGATAGCAACCTAATTATTTTGGAGGTATGTTGGGAAACTCTCAAAGTTTTGTTTGTTACTATTGGTAACGCTGTAGTGTTTTGTTGTTGTTGTTGCAGAAGCTGAAATGGCGGAAAAATCCTGTGGAAAAGGCATATTGCATGTTGGAATTTGCTAGAACGCAATCAGCAACTGTTGTCCAACGACATTTTAGAACACGTTACTACAAAACGCCACCGACTAGACAGACAATCTACGACTGGTATTGAAAATTCGAGACAACGGGATGTTTGTGCAAAGGGAAGAGCTCGGGAAGACCAAAGAGTTTCGGAAGAAAACGTTGAACGTGTTCGTTCTGCCTACATAAGAAGCCCACAGAAATCGACATCTAGGGCAAGCATGCAATTACAAATTCCACAGCAAACTGTATGGAAAATCTTGCGGAAGCGACTGCATATGATGCCTTACAGATTAAAGATGTTGCACTTTCTGAGTGAAGAAGATAAGGTCATACGGCGTGACTTTTGCATCGACATGTTGCGACATAATGAAGACGATGCGGGTTTTTGTGAGCGCATTTCATTTTTGTGGTAACGTGTTCTAAAATGTTGTTGGACAACAGTTGCTAATTGCGTTCTAGCAAATTCCAACATGCAATATGCCTTTTCCATAGGATTTTCCGCCATTTCAGCTTCTGCAACAACAAACAAAACACTACAGCGTTACCGATAGTAACAAACGAAACTTTGAGAGTTTCTCAACATACCTTCAAAATAATATCTCTAATATTTTTTTGTTTTACAGGCAGTTGAAGTTGTCTATTTCTTTTGTAGTAACCCTGTATATGTATACGTTTGTACCAAATACATGTGTTAACAATACGACATATTCAATGTGAGGCGCTCTTCCTTTGTATATTATGTACGTAGCTTTTGTGCACTAGTTTTACAGTGAATCGAAGGCCGGGGGAAAGAAGAGAGAGTTCGCCCGCTTTTCTTTCCATAGTGAAGTCAACCAAAGAAAGTTTTTTTCATTGAGGCCTTCAGCTGTTATGGTGAATAGGTTATCTAATTTACCGCGAAATAGTTAATTTATTAAAAGTAACACAGCGCATGCGCATATGCGTGAACTCTGGGGTTTACAGACAGAATGAAACGGTAGCATTGACGCCACTATATATTACAACTCAAATTGTGGCGCTGCTCTGCGCGAAACCTACATGAAAAAAAGGTGCGCGCATTGTATACATAAACATTCTAGAAGATGACATGTTCTATATATTATTTACGTATATTATGTTGAATTGGTGTGTAACCCCCCTATTTGTGTATGAATGAAAAAAATTAACACACATGCGCACACATAATAATGTTGCAAATTGTCACTGGTTGTATAAGCTCTTCCTTCCCGTGATGCATGTTTTCTGTCTCTGTGTAGTCCGTTAACGTATCTTCCAATCTTCTTGGTGTACTGTAGCAAGTTATTGCCCGGTCCTCCTAAGCATCGGCAGGAGCAGATGGAGCCAGAACAATGAGCACCAAGAACGTCATCAGAGACACCATGGATAATCACCAATACTGTTGGAACGAGTATTAAAAAGAGAAATACCATTAACTGCAGGAATATGAGGAAAATAGTGAGGTAGATATGCAGAGTAACCTGTACAAGAATCCATCGCAGCGGGATCAATTGACATAATTTTTCCATTGCAATGAGGTTCGCGACACTTGCCTCAAAAATAAAACCAAGTAAGTAAAAACAATATCTAAAGAGAAATATATCAATCTGAATTACTACCGTCTAAAACAAGATTTTTCCAAAGAATGAAAGATTTGGGAAATACTCTACCCGTCGATGAAATACATATTCATGTGTTCCAATTTTGTCTTTTGTCAGCAAATCCGAGAGGATGAACAGGAAGAATTAGAAGAAGAAGGTGATATAAAGTCAAACAGTAGTATTAATAAAATGACGATCATAATAAAAATAATAATAATAATAATAATAATAATAATAATAATAATAATAATAATAATAATGATAATAATAATAATAACCCCTAAATAAATTGATTTAACAAATGTGAAGATATTAAAAAATAGTAAACTACTGACATCTACTTGAAAATACAATTTTTGCAAAGGCTTAAATTTGCCAAGCCACTCAATTTAATATATTTTAAAAGTGCCAATTTAATTTTATCAATTTAAACAAGGTGTACATCACAAAAAATGAACTATAAATTCCCAAATCGTAACAGAATTACATGCATATTTTCTCCAAAACAAAATGTTAGATCCTCTGATACTACTCCCATGCACACTTTAACCAAAAAATAATTGGTCTATTGTTAAATTTAGAAATTCTTTAATAAAAGCAGGCTAGTCCTTGTTCCTCGGAAACAACGCCCAGAACTCCACTCAGAGAAACAACTTCTGATTCACATACTCTGCAGCAATACGTGTATTACTGCCGTCCTTCAACCCAACTGGTAGCTGAACTGACTTTTTCATCAAGAGGAAGCAGATCCCTTGATACGAGAGCCACGGCGACAGACGGGAAGGGAGAAATTCTTATGCGCACATGTGTCACTCGCACAGCACGAAAGAGGGCTGACCAGAGAGCATAGGTAATTCGATGTGTCGAAGGTAGATTTTTTCTGTAACATTTTATTTCATGCACAATGGCGGGGGACACTCGCCAGAGACTCCCCCCCTCTCACAAAGAAAAATGTAGGGGAGCCTTTATTTTTCCCTGCTTAATTTCAGGGCAGTCTTGCACAGGAAGTCTCTAGTACTGACAGAGATAGTAACTGGCGCCAACCTCAGACTGCATCCATGCCTGTCCATGAAAATGTTCAGGAAGCTTAGATATGTGCACGTTCTAGCTCCCAACAACCCCTTGTCCGGCTCATCCAAGGATTGTAGCACCAAGACTCTAGTCCACCCCAAACACGAAATTCCTAACGTTCTGCCAACCATGGTCTACTGGAAACTCGAAAAAAACATAAGATGTTACAACTAGCTCAAGAAGATTCACACTTCACGCACACATTTATACACCAGCACAACAAAAATAAAACTTCCAGCCTGAGACAAGAGCTTTCAGCCGCCGCGCCTTTTGCTTACAGCCTTAGCTGAACTACATGTGCGTATCCTAACATTCTGGCCGGGCTTTCCCCTCAATTGCACCGATACAGGTGAACAAAATCTTTCAATAATGTAAGATCTGACGTACCTTGACGCAAACTTTGCTGAAATGTTATTTATCGCTTTACTCTAAGGATAATTGTTCATGTACACTACATCTCCTAATTAAACTGAGGATCCTTTCTCCCACGATTATACTGTTGCTGTATTTTGAACCTAGCTCTTTTCAAATTGGCTCTAACACTGTCTTTTGTCTATCTGGCCTCTTCACGGGTAGCATCCTGATGTAACAAATCCTTAATATTACACAAATTTGCCAACGGATGGTTAGGTTTAAACAACACCATTAAAATGTACGGCCCGTGAGCCTCCAGGTGGGCAAATTGGACCCAATAGAGGTGTTGGTCCCATGCCTTCTGACCCTTATGATGACAAATTATTAGAAAAAATTTAAGCGTCCTAATGATTATTTCATTGAAAGAAGCTTGGGGGCAAAACGGGATTGTGGTTATATGATTAATTCCAGCGTTAAAGCAAAAAGTCCGAAAACTGTTTGACTTGAAGTACGTGGCATTATCAGAGACGATAACCCCAGGAACTCCAAAGCAAGCTATAATTCGCTGCAAGGCTTTTATTGTGCTCAAAGTATTAGCGTCCCTTGTAGGAACAAGACAGTTGTACTTCGTAAATGAATCTGCAACTACAAGAACAAATCGGTTTCTCTGCCTACTAGGAGGTAAAGGACCGATGTAATCCATAAGCCATTTTTGCATGGGATCTTCTGCAACCTGCCAGGCCAACATAACCAGCTTGGTATGTTGAGCGGACTTACTAATTTTGCATAAATGATATTCTTTAACCAAATCCCTCATTTCCATGTCCATTCTCTTCCAAATAGAATACTCTCTTATTACTTCACGGCTCTTATACATCCCTAAATCTGTCCCACACATAGAATTATGATAGTAATGTAACAGGAGATTTTTCACACTTTGCTGGACAACTGCTTTCCACTTATTGAAACGATCACCACAGCATAAGACTGATCCCCTCCATTCATATGGGCGAGGCAAATTGTATTTGAACTCATCTCAGCATCAAATTTTTGGTAGTCGGCTAAATCGTCAAAGACAAGAGGACGTTCCTTCAATACTGCTAACACAGGAACTGGCTGTGTTTTAACCTCTTCGTCATGACGTTAACCTTTCTCACCGTGCATTCTAGACAAAATATCGGCAACACAACACCCAGAAAGTGCTGTACCTTATATCTGTACGTTGAGATACGGAGAGCTCATTTAACAACTCTTCGCGCCTACGCGATCTCGCCAGTACCCATCATAGGGTCTGGTTGTCAGTTTCCAATTGAAATTCCAGATGTTCCAAATAAAATCTATATATTTGCGTCGCGTACAACCTGCAAAAGTCTCTAATTCATAAAATGAATATGGTCTTTCCGCTTGGGTCAAGTTACGGGAAGCGTAGTTAAAGACCTTTCTACCTTCGGGATGCAACAGAAATATCGCACTCAGTGCTGCTCCGTAAGCATCTGTCTGTAATATAGATGGTAGTGAGAAGTCAGGGACAGCAGAGACAGGAGGCGAGATCAATGTATCTTTTAACTTAACAAAAGCTATCTGCTGTTGCGGACCGCAATGAAATTTAGCCCCTTTTTTCTAAGTAGATTTAACTTGCCCACTTCCAGTGCATAATTAGGTATAAACTTGGCAAATTAATTGACCATCCCCACAAATTTTGACACCTGTTTTACACTCTTAGGTGTCGGATATTCTCTAATGCTGCGAGTTCTCTCGGAATGAATGAGAACCTGGGCACCTGAGATTATGTGATCTAGAAAATTTAGTTTGTGTGTGTGTGTGTGTGTGTGTGAGGTAAAATTAACTTTACATAGCTTAATAGTTAAATCTGCTTTACGCCGCCTTAAAAACAGTTCTTCCACATGCTTAATATGTTCTTCAAATAAGTTGGAATAAGCATACAAGCCACCCAAGTAATGGTACATGTATTCAAACTTTATGTCGTCAAATATGTTATTCAGTAACTGGGTCTATAGCTGCGCACAAAATGCGATGCCAAATGGTAAACGATTAAATCTAGAGAAATAAAACACTGTGGCATGGGTGGTATAGGCCTTAGATTTGGATTTTGTGGTAAGCTTAATTCAATTCTAATATAGTGAAATATCTGGTCTTTGCAAACCAGTTATAATTAAAGTGTGAATGAGGTAAGGGGACAGAATCTATTTTAATTCTTGAATTTGGTACACGGTAGTCCACCCACCACTACCTGACATTCATCCTCTCCCTTCGGGGCCATAAAAGCAGGGCTACAGTAACTGGTGTTCGAAACACGAATAATATCTTGACTTATCACTTCATTACTTTTCCTATGTAATAACTTTAACCCATGAGGAGGCTGCCTATAAGGAGCCAGTCTTACGGTTGTATTATCCAGGGCATAAATTCTATATTGCACTAGGGATGTGCATCCCCACCTTTCGGTTAAAACATCCGGAAATCTCTGAATTCTTAGTTTCCTGTTCTTTCGGACTCAAAAAAAGATGAAATATTTGAAACCTTACTCAAAGAATCACACGTGTCCTCAATACTACTGCCAAGGGACACATAAGTACACCCTCGCCCCAATGAGGACATGGCACTGTACAACGATATATTCCTACCAGCATTAAACTTAAAATATACACACTGGCTTGACATGTCTAAGACGAACTCGGTTCTAGCCTTGAAATCTCCACCTAAGATTAACTGTAGAGGTAAATCTTTTAGCACATGAAACAATATCTTCCATCACAACTCGCCCACCTTCATTGACAACTTCATAGCTCCTAATATGTCCACCACACCTGACACTACATTAATAGCTTTAACATCAGTTGGTTGTAATTTCAAACCATAATGAACCAGCGAGGCCATGTTTCCAGAATTTAATAATGCTAGCATATTACATTAACCAAGAATACGTATTGAAAAACTTATTCAATTGCACTAAGCTTGGCACTCACCCATGTGTTCAAACCCTTGTCATCCCCGAGGGCCCGTGACTTGTGCTTCTTCCTGGACTTCAGCCTTGGTAACTGATTTGAGTTTTCAACACTGTCTCGAGATGTGACCCAAACGGCTACAGTTACAACACTGTAAAGGTTTCTTTGCCAGGTCACCCCTGCCCACATTAGAAGTGTTCAATTGCTCCGGAGGCTCTGTAACTGAAGGTAAATGACGAAATTGGACCACTAATTCCTCTAAGTCTTCATAAGTTGATACCAAGCGCCCGTGCAACGCTAAACTTCTTATTTCAGTATGTCGAGAGTTACTAACAATAGTCTTAACTACCTCACCCTCTGAATACTTTACTCTTAAAACTTTAGTAGTTCACCTAATATGCTCCACAAAATTTACAAATGTCTCATCCTTCCCCTTCTGTTTGAAATAATATTTAGTTAATAAAAGATTGTAACTGACTGGGGACAACAAAACTCTTAAAACAGACTCAATAGTAACTGATTACGACATGCCCTGTAAAACCATACCTAAAGCTTCAGTGACATAAGGATGCAACATTTGTAAAATTATTCCTTCATGAATGCCATAGGCTTATGCCTGCTTATCCAATTTAAAAACAACCAAGAGAGAATCGAAAATGTCTTTCACATGACATAGACCATTATTATCTTTTGTCACGGTTGGGGCAATCTAGCTTTTGTAAATTCAATTAGGGTTTAGGTGAAGCCAAACTTGGGACAGCTACCCCAATCTCTGCCCCTTCTTTGGGATTAAAGGAAACTCACCCGTACCACTAACTCTCAGTTCTCCTTGGTCCACATCATCCATCATTTGCTTTGCCTCCGCACCGTTAACCATTTTCAACAAATCAGCAAACTGACAAGCAATATTAACTACCTGATCTTTAAATTTACTAGAACTATATACCTGTAAATGCTGGGCGCGATATGCCCAGTGCTTTACCCTTCCCACTAATCTACGATACTGATTTTGGGGCCATCCTACCTTAGTGTATTCATCATGAAGTTCCCTTAAAATCCTGATTTGCAGCTGACACAGTTCGAGTTCACCCTCACCCTCATCATGAACCTTTAGCGTCAGGGTACCTCGGCCTTCCTTGGATAAATGACCGCTCACGGACTTCACCAACTCTGCTACGGGTGCCTGTTCCGGCACTTCTAGTCCGTGCAGGCAACGTTCATTTTTCGCCATATCTAATTACAAATATGTGAGAGCTTTTGCATTACAATATATGGATCACATTTTGGAGTAACCAGCATAAAACTTTATATCACACCTTGTACACTTTTACTCCAACGTCTCAACTCCAATAACATGCGCAATTCGATCGTCGAAACCACTGCATCAGTGTGCACTAGAATTTCTATTATCATGCATATCACAAGATAATTTTCCCCTTATTTATCATGCAATCATTAACACAAATACGCGGCTATTAACATTGTAAATATTAAGGAGCCAATGCATCTGTTATCACTGCAAAATCTAAAAATAACCACGCTCTGCTACCACTTGCCCAACTTCCCCATCTGAACCCCCTTTCTCTAACTGCAGGCGCGGTAGATAGGGAAAAAAAAAACAAAAAAAAAAACTATATATATCTTCACCAAGTAATATTATGGGAAATTCCTAAAAGAACACTGTACTTGGATAGATAGAGGAAAGAAGACTAGCTACATACCACTACAGTGAGAAGTCGTTGAGAAATCAATTTATTAACTTTATATTGAAGTTTAATAATTCATTGGGCAGAATTACTGATATTATTAAGCAAAGGGAATCATTTAAACTACTGCAATTAAATAATGTTATAAATCACTAGATTTGGCTGGCCATATGTATAAGATGATGATGATAATATTAATAATAATAGTAATAATAATAATAAGAAGAAGAAGCAGTAAATAAATTGATTTAACAAATGAAAAATATTCAAAATTAGTAAGGTCTTGATATCTACTTGAAAATACAGTCTCCTGCAAAAGCTTTAATCTGGCAAATCACTCAATTTAATATATTTTAACAAGTGCCCATTTAACCTCATTCAATTTAAACAAGGTGTATATTACAAACAATGAACTATATATAAACTCTCAAAACTTAACAAAATTATATGAACATTTTCTCCAAAACAAATTTTTAGGTCAGCTGGTATAGTTCCCTTGCACACTTTAACCAGAAAATAATTAGTCAATTATTAAATCTAGAAATCCCTGAATAAAAGCAGACCAGCTTTTGTTCTTGGGAACCACGCTCAGAACTCCACTAAGAGAAACAACCTCTGATTCTCATGCCCAGTAGTAATACGTGTATTAGTTGCATCAAATAGACCAGCAACTAATCAACAGCACACTCGTTTTCTACATTCAGTTAATTTTAACTATTCGGACTTTGGTCTTGGCTTTAGCATGTCAGCAAACTACTCGAGCACACATCACAATCAGATGACCCAATAAAACAAAACGGTCTCACAAATATAAAGTGCTACATAGGCGAGCACTCACCAACACCAGCATGGCTGCAACAGCTGCTTATCATCCAAGCATGGCGTAGCGTGGTAGGGCGGCTAGCGAGCTGCTTGTCCTTCAGCTCGACTCGGAGAAAGCAGGGAAGAAGAAATTCGTGCGCGCGCATGTGTCACTTGCACAGAACCAAAGGACCCGGCCGGCGGACCGGAGGGCGTAGGTAATTCTATGTGTGGAAGGCAGATGTTTTCCGGGGTCCTTATTTTCATGCACAATGGCAGGGACACTCGCCACATTTTATATATTTGCAAAAAAAAAAAACCAAAAAAAAAAAAACTACTTTTTATCAGTGATCGATCACATTTTTATGTATCTTTAATTTAAGCATTGGCGTCAGACGCTAAACCCGGATTTGTTAAGCATCAGAAAAGATCTAACCGCTTTCATCGCCAGTGATACAAACAAATATGATCTGTTCCATTCACAAAACTTTCTCTAGCTGTTCAATATATAAACTCTTCATACCAAAGATTAATATTTTATTTACATCATACTAATCGAGATGGACATAAGAGGAAAGGCTATCACTACTTGCTTCCTTGTAAGTAGAAAAAAATAAGGGCATACACCACGCTAAAAGGAGAGTCAACTCCTTTAAAAGCTGGTCGCTATGTGATACAATTAAGGTTCGCTTCGTTTTATGTGTCCACCAGTATAATAAGAGAGATAAACCGAAAAAGAAAAGTTTGGTAGTTTAAAATTGTAATTTCTCGAAAAGGTTATAACTACAAAAAAGGCGCATATAATGTAAATTATGTGTTTTAACGAGATCTACTTGTTTGTGCAGTAAGCCTCTGGCTATATATTACGGTTTAACAGTTATACAAAATGCTGCAAAATCATCCAGAATAAAGAGATTTTCCGGGGCTGTTCCCAGAAAATTCAAAATATAAATTGTGTTTGTTATGTAAATAACTTTAATATACGGTATTTTAATGACCCATTTTGAGAGTAACATAATTTTCAAAAAATTTTATGTAAAGTCCAGTTTGTGGTGGGTGGAGCTTCTTGAAAATCTTCGTGTCGCATTATTGAAGTGGGGTATTTAATGTTCTTTTTTTAAGCTATGCTGCCGCCCGCAGACTAACACAAGGATCTATTTCTAAAAACGCTGCTTTGGGACTAAGGGGATATGAAAACATAAATTTCCGGTGAAATCTTAACATCGAATTTTGGGTGGAATACAACGCCTTATCTAGGCTACTATGTACATTGTATATATGTATATAGGCACTAGCGATAGTAAAAAGATGCCAATATTGGTATGGCTTTCTGGTAGATATATTTATATATATTAGTCAATGCTGATATTAAAGACCCTCCATACGTTTTGAGCATTTAGGTGCTCTTTGAGTGTTATCATCAGACTGCACGGTGTCAGATAATGAGAATTTCTTTAATTTCTCCATGTTGTCTATATAAGTGTACAGAAGCACACCTTTAGTTGATTTTCAGGATTTTCATTATATTTAAAGTTTAAGTTACTAGGATTAATATGTCAGCTAAATTAATCAGCTTTATTATTTTGGAGCATGTAGCTGCGTAGAATTCTGAAATATATATATTTGTACTCCTCTTACTAAGGTAATTTTTACTTCTGGCAAATGCATAAAATAGGTTCATTGCTGTATACAATTTTTTTCCTGAGGAAGTGCAGGTTATACTTTGACAAACAATGAAAAATTTTCGAATTTAGTTTGGTACTTTCATGTTGAAGTTACATGATGTACAGGCCAACATATATATGCCATACATGAAAATGTTCTCTTAACGCTTTGAGAGACTAATGAACCTTTGCAAACAGCACTGAATGTTATTTCTGAGTTATATTCAGGGGCTGCATTTTGGAAGCAAATTCGGTTATATTATTCTGAAATTAATGTTAGCTTAGTGAAAAGGTTTAGAATTACTTTGACGGTGTAAAAATTGTTAATTTCGACAAAGACTTTTATACCAATAGGTGGAATAGCATCGTAGAAACAGTTGCATTCAGTAGCGATGACTTAGTCCAGCTGTTAGATGCAGGAATGCAGATTATTTGGTATGGACTTTATACAAGCATATATATATATATATATATATATATATATATATATATATATATATATATATATATATGCCATCCAGAGCAGAATATTCCTTCAAATATGAACTAAATTCAATAATTGGCATTGTTTCCTGAGGGGTGACAAATTGAGAATTACTGCTCTTAAATGTATGTTTAAAGCAGTCTCACTTAAAAAAAAAAGAAAAAAGAAAGAGACATACTTCACGTATCAGAAGCTTACGTAACTTTAGATGTCTACATTGATAACTGCGTCATAAAGGTGTTTATTAGATAGTAGTGAGCTGTATCCTTACAAGTTGTTCATAGATTGATTTGAGTTTATGTTTGATAGAGCAATATTTTTGACGGAATATCTTTTAGACCATACACATACAATATTTAACATTTTGACTCTCAAAAGTTTCGATTTCATCGAAGGCACATTGGAAATTGTACATTGTTATGATGATAGTCCATGAAACATGTTATGACGAGTGAAAACTCGTTCTCTGTTGGTGACAATTTGCAGGATATTTAGATGCAATTAGACAACAGCTTAGGCATCAAACTTGCTACCAGTATTGTGTATTTTAATTACAGCTCTTTTGCCGCTTATGGAATCAGGCAATTTTCTATCATACCAGCATTCAAAGGATCATATTGAGTGCTATTGAGTATTACAACTTACTTTAACTTACTTTCGTACAATTCGCTAATGTCTGTAGGTTACAAGATTTTACTGAGTTCAAGTTAAACTATTAATTGTTGTATTTTTAATTTAAGTTGTAAAGTCACATATCAGCGTAGCATATCACTTAATACCTGATTTACGTTCAGTCAAATTACTCCTGTTTTTGTTAGTCACTTGCATCTATGAAAATGTCAGGACCCAACATTTCCTCTGTATTATGTGACTACTGTAAAGTCGATTATTAAATACTGTTTCAATTCTGTCACGCAAGAGGTTCCGAGTGCCGCTCACTGATTAACCCGAGGCTGATCTCTATGTCTTTCCTGTTGCAGCATTAGCAAATGAGGTAGCTCTCTTGCGACAGGTTCCCTTGTATATATGATAGCATCAACTTGATTACACATAAAATAAAATTAAGTTAGATAAAGAAGCATCCGTTTCAAAGCCCCATAGTTTAATATTTAATTTTGGTTATATGCTGCAAGAATCCGATGTGTTCTATTTACATAATTTTCTCTACCTGTTCTGCCAACAAACTATTCTTACAGTGATTACTATTTTATTTACATCATGATAATTGAGATAAAATCAGCAGAAATGGTCTCATTATTTGCTTCCTTGTAAGTAGAAGGGAATTAAACGAATACGTTAGTCTAAAGCCATAGTCAATTTTTTAAAAGCTAGTCGCTGTGCGAAACAATTGAAATTTGAGTCCCTTTGCATGGCTAGGAGTAAAATAAAATAGATATCAAACAAAAGATGATTTGCTTTTTGAGAAAAGTTTCAGTAGTTCAACACTGAAACTAATAATGTGGAACACCTCGGAATAGGTTAACTCTACAAAATAAAAATGTATGACATAAATTGCTTGCTTTAACGAGATCAATATGTTTGTGTAGTAAGTTTTTGTCTATCTCTTACGGTTTACCAGTTCTACACGCGTCATCCAAAATTAAGATTTCTTCAGAGGTGATTCCCATAAAATTCATGGTATGTATTTCGTTTTCCATGAGAATATCTTAAGCATATGGTATTTAAATCAAAATCGTTAGAGACATTTCTGAGAAAATCTACATTTTCGAAAAGAGTTTCTTGTAAAGGTACTTCGGAATGTGTTATAAGATACTGAATTTAAGCACCAAGTTTGGTTTTTAGTCGATTTTTTATTTATGTTGTCCACAATCAGACACGGGTCTTTTTCTAAAAAATGCTTATATGGATTCAGGGATCCTCAAAACATGTATTTCATGTGAAATCTCGGTAATAAATTTTTTTGGTGGAACACAATACGTTTTCTATCTACTCTGCTTTGGACTTATGTGCCAGAGAAAGTAAAAAGTTGTTTTAAATGTCCAAATTATTTTATCTAAAATATCTGGTAATATCAACGCTAAATATTTAGAGCTGAGTAAGATAAATGTTGTTTCGAATTTATTGCATATAATTTATAAGGTTATATATTAAACTAAAATAGCTTTGTTTGTAAAAAAATTAGTTAGTTTTTTTTTTTTTTTTTTTTTTTTGTCTATTGCAGAAATATTAACGATACAATAAATTAAAAAGTATTAATGCTCAAGACATTATTTGGTGCATATAGCTGCCAAAAATATCAGAAACATCTATTGGTTATACTTCAGAAGTTGTATATCCGTCGTTTCAAAGTAATGTTACTTTTTATCATATACTTATACTCCATTCTCATCTCTAACAAAGCCCATCTTTATGGTGCTTTTGAGGAAGCAAACCCGTTCATAACTGCTGACATCATTTCTCGTGTCTGACAATGGCTATAGATTTACATACTTTTACATACTTTTTTCTTTACTGTCTCAGAAGCAGGCCGATTCCTCGAAGACAATGGAAACTTGCTGTTGGACGGAGAATGTAAAAGAAGATTTTGATTGACACCAGGTAACGCTTCTGTTTCTGCAGCTTCTCTGCTTGCATTCCCACGATGGTATCTTCTAAACTTAAGACTACATTCCTATTGTATTTTTTGTTTACCTGGGAAAACATCCAGGTTGATATCCTATAGTATCAGATGCAGTTAGGCTATACACGCTGAATCGTTGTGGGTACTATTGAACAGATCACTGAATATTATTTGTAGCAATAGCTAAGATGCTTCGTTTAATGTTATGGTTGCAGCAGCCCCACCTCCATTTTAAACCTATTCACCTTATCTTGTCTGCTTGTTTTGGTATTATCCAAAAACACTTTATATTGATTAATTGACCGTTATTGCACAACTCCTTGGGAAGTAAAGCAGTTTGCAGGTTCTTCACATACTTTCTCCCTTTCCCCAAGGATTTTCTCGTCAGTTTTCTTAGGAGGCTAATGACTTTAATTTGAACGACCTTAAATATACATCATGATCATAAATAATTATCTTATTTTCTATTGTCTCTTTCCTGTTAACTGCGAGACCTATCAAAAAAGTTTTCTAAGTAAAACATTTCCAAAATATATTCCATTTTATTGCAAGAACCTTTAAATTATGATATATTTTAGTTATATATCGTGTTTATTGAAACAAAAACTATACTAAAACGTAAATGTTAGCATTGAATTCACAAATGGAATTATTTTCAAAGCCACCAAACACGTTGGTTTAGAAAAGTAGAAGTACGTAAATTTTGTTTTTCCTTTACCTTACTTCGCATGTCAACAGTATGATGTGCTTTTGTTCTCTCTTTTGGCTGCTGGTTTGTGCCGGTCAAGTCAGCTTTCAGTCTCGCTCGTTTTTCGCTGGAGCTTAGCACGCCTCTCGCAGCCAGTAGATGCAGCTGAACGCATAGCTGGCACGAGAGAGTTTGGACAACGAGCGTACGGGAGTCTCGATTCTCGCCAGACTCATAACTGTCGTTAATAGCAAGACTGAGGTATAATGCGCGGAAACTTGCATAATCAGTCCTGCAAATTATAAAACTTAGTCTGCCTAAATGATTTAAGATTTAAATAGTCCACCAGGATAAAGATATTTAATTAACCACACTAGGGAAAGGGTTAAAAACGAAATGTGATATCACAGAATCTGCAGGTATATGTACGTGGTCTCCACTTTTATTACAAATGAGTGTGTAAACGTTTTATTACTCCTAAGACAATTATGTTGCAAGAAGTATTTCTACTTTCATTTGTAATCTGAACATGCTTATACATAGTAACAGAAAGTATAGGTATGTAATTAACGATTAGTATCGGTGATTCAAATAAACCGTTTACTGTGAACGCATTTGGGATATATATATATATATATATATATATATATATATATATATATATATACAATATCAGGTAAAAAGCTATAATCTATAACGCATTTTGCATAAATTTAAACTTGCTGTGAATTCTTTAAGGACTACGCAGTTGTAGTGAAGATGGTTGTCGGAAATATTAATCGGCCGCAATTCTCGAACACAAGCGATTTTGTGGTCACCCCGTATCCACGCGCAGAAGAATTCAGTACTTTCAGATGTAGTTAATTTGTGGGTGCGGGGTATGAAAGACTGCGAAGGGAAGCTTTCTTAACACGAGAGTCTCTGTGGTCATTTGCCATGCATACGCAAAGAGAAAATGAGAACGGGCAACAAGCAAATATTAAAGTTTGACTCAATACCTTGACAAAAATTTATAGCCAGAAATCTCTTCTCGTATACGATTACATAATAAGAAACAATTCTGAAGTTTCAATGTCTTCTTATTTGAAAAAAAAAAAGTTAATTGTAAACCTCCCAAACGAAATATACAAAAAGAAGCTTATGTGGTAAACATTTTCAATGTTGGTACTTGTTACCAAGCAGAAGACAACGTACGCCCGCGCACCATCGCTCAGTGCATATAAGCAGTGTGTTTTTTAACTACCTAACTTTACGGACGAAATAGATTAATGATACATTTTAAGCTTCATTTGAAAACAGGAGAAGGCCAAACAACCAAAAATTGCGTAGTTAATGAAATTATGGACGCCGACAGTAAAATAGCGCGAGAGGTGATTAGTGATGCGTGTAGTGAAAATGAGTGGTGAGAGTTACAAAACCGGCCTTAAGAGATAACTGATAAGAAGTGATGTAAACATACCTTGAATGTATTTCGTGTGTTAATGAAACATAATCCCAATGTGTTGGTATCTAATTTGGTGACATTAACTGCAAAATAATATACCAATTAATCAGTTGCTGCCGTTCAAAGAAGCGGCAGTGCTAAAATTCACCTTATGGGGGAAAATCCTAAACACTGTTAAGAAAGGTAGGTGATGGTTTGTAAAGTGTACAAATGCTGATAAACAAAATGCTTTGGACATTAACGCGACGATCACAATTTACCTTACTTTAAGGATAGTTTTCATAATTTGCTGAGCGAAAGGGAAGCTTCGCTTTTGAAAAGAAGCACCGTCAACGTTGCAATTGGCGTGCACAAGCTATTAAAGTTGTGTAGGGTAATATTAAAGACTGGAATCTTTTAAACTGAACTACATCAGCTGTAAAGACTAGTTATGTATTAATTTGCAGCAGGATCACCTCTCTGATAATGCTGTTGACATCTAGTAAGCATTGGAAGGTGATGATTCTTGTTAAAATTGCTCGCAATATGTTGCGTTCGGTTCCTGACTTCAACCAAAGAGTTGTAGAAGTGTTTGTTCAAGCTAGGGATCGAAGGATGGACTTCATCCACAAACGGAAAGTTTAGCATCTTAATCACAAATTCGCATTTCATTTGCATTGTTAACTTTTATTGTGCACTAATTTAGTTTGTCGTCATTCGTAGTCTTGGGGTAACATGCTAGTCTTTGGTTGTCAAGGTCTTGGGTTTAAACCGGGTTGATATTTTTCAGGCGTAAAAATCCCTTCCTTCGGAGGGTATGTAAAACCGTTAGTGCTGTGTCATAGATTTACGGCACTAGAAAACCTCAAGCCTGATAAAGTGGCTTCTGAACAATATTAAAAGCAGTCTTTCACGTCCAAAAATGCCGGTCCCCATGGCCGCGCTCGCCAAGGCGAGCTTTGGTGCTTCGTAGCGCTGGGGATCGTGGGTTCGAGTCCCGCCTTGGGCATGGGTATTATATGTTTGTGTATATGTGTGTGTTGTAAAAGTAAGAAAACAGTAATAACACGGCAAAACAAGGTAAATAACAAAGTAAATAAAAGTAGGGTATACAGTGCTGGAGTCCCGATCAGACTCCGGTATTTAAAAAAAAAAAAATAGAATGGGACGCTTAGAATCGTAGCAGTTATAAATAACACTAAATTTAATTTTAATTTTAGTCAATCTTAAATTTGTGCCCCGCCAGTTAATTTGGCCACGATCCGCCACTGCTGATAGCTGCTTACCTATACTGGATTGTTTATAACAGCAACACATGCTACTTCATTATCGCGTCTAAGCTTTAGTTCAGTAACGTCGTTGCTATTCATAGATGGTAAAAAGTGCACATTTGTTAATACGTGAGACAAATCGTGTACAATGGCAATAAAAAGAAAAGAGGAATCAGCCTATACTCGGCAAGTGTGATAAATTTAGTGAATGAAGTGATGAGTGAAAACTGCTTCGTGGCAAGGAATAACACCACGTTCAAACTGCAAGAGGTTAGGGCGCTGCTTAATACATCTTGTGGCAGACGAACGTCAAAAGGGAAACAAAACGTGGGAGCTGGATGGCAACATGGGCACTATTGTTGAGAGTGTCATCATTAACCTTGCGAAAGTTCATCTGACAGTGAAACTGACCTTGAGGAATCAGATTCCGTAATGGAAGGAATTGCTTCACTTCCAGATACTCCGTAGTTGTGTGTTAAATACATTTGTGTACATTGTTGCATTCTTAATTTATATGAATGATTTTTTTTTAAGATTATCATTAAGTTGTGTCGCCTGTTCACTCCACGTTCTATATAAGCCAACATTATGGCGGGAACAACCATAGCCAATCAACGAGAAGGGAACGCCGATGGATACATTCAGGTGATATTACAAGTGGGGTAAGATTATAAAAAAGTAGGTTTTTGTGAAAGTATACGCGCCATCAATTCGGTCTGACTAACGATGGTGAAACATAGAAAATGTATACGACGCGTCAAAAATGAACAAGCCGTTTAGTTTGGCATTCATGAGACAGATAGCGTTTGGTCTTCCTTTGTCGTAAATATCTACGTAGAAATCTTATTCGTTAACAAGTACATTGATAGGTATTATCTTAAGTTCGCTTCTGAGCTTTATGTTTTCTGAACTCTATTCCTGAGTTGTATAGGTGTTTCAAAAAGAATGGTGCAAAAGTAAATATGTGTAACAAAGGTATTAATAATGAAAGAAGCTTAATAATTGCAAGTAACTATACCTATATGTTATACTGTTTGCTATTATTTTTATTTCAGGTCAGTGGTGTACTTTACAGCAGTCAGTGGCCGAGCAGAACACGATGATTATAGTGAAGCCAAAAAATGGGTCACTTATGACTAGGCAGTCTCCTGAAACTGGAGTACCGACTCACAACGGTGCTCACATCGAAAATTTGTAATGTGCATACAAAACTTACATAACCACTTTGAATTTTTACGTTTGCTAAATTTTGTTCCATTCATACAGTTATGTGTAAAAGCTCTAATTTGCACATCTTTTTTCAAACAGTCTGTATCATCCTACGTCCATTACGAAAGAAGGGCACATTAGATGTGGAACAAGGCTTACTTTCTGTTAACAAGAATAGAAACCCCTCAGTACTTTATAAGGTATATACAATGCCATAAGGTGAACCACTTAATTTCACAATATTTTTCGTTGATAAATGATACATTTTGTCAGGCGATGGTGCAACTTAGTTTTACCTAGAAATCTGAAAAACGCGAGTTTAAGTCCCATCTGTGATCTTAGCTGAATAAGGTTATTTCTTGGTGTAGCCTTCGGTTTCAAAATACCGCTAACGTGATAAAGTGATATATTAAAGTTAGAGAATACCTCAGGAAAGCGGAGCTTTAAAGTCAAATAGTTCAGACGGATCAGATGAAGGGAAGTACTCCTATGTGTATTCGGGTGCACGGAAACGTGCCGATATAAAAACACCATTCCTAAATGGATCTCCTATGTTGATATAAGCCTATTTATTCACAATAGGTGAGTGCAAGTCGTTTATTTGATTAAAGTGGCCAAGACTGCTAAAACGATCTGTTATAAAAACTGCTAGTTTGAGAAGTTGTAGTAAATGCCCCAAATTAAGAATACATTTTCATTTAATTATAAACCCATGGTTTGTCAGAAATGCGTTAAAGGTAGATTGTTCAATATATTTCATCTGTACAAAGCGTCTGGTTTCAAGTAGTATTTTTACTGCAAATAAACGAGTTAAATACCGGCTATAAATTCAACGTCACCTGGAACAAATGTGTTGCTGGATGAAACATGGAAATATGAGTGTACATTAAGTGTGTAAAGAAATTAAAATTTAAAAAAAAAAGTCATAAATAGTAAAACAAAATAAACTAATTTTCTTAAATCATTATCTTTTTACTTAATTTCATTAAATTTTCCATACACGAAATTCAAATTAAGATGTACAGGATTAGGATTAGTCATGAATGGGGTCCCCAAGACTCTAGGGCAGAGCACTTAACGTAGGCTCGTGCCCTTTCGCCATTTGCGTGTGACCGGAGAGGGATGAGGGGAGAGACCCGAAGGGCCACCAGATCCGGGTGACGACAGATTCAAGCATGGATGGAGTCCCTATCGAATTAGGGTTTAAGGACCCTATTTAACTAATATAAATTAAAATAGAAAAATTGCGAAACTAGGATGACGATGGCAAGACGAGCCAGAAGCCAGAAGCCAGCCAGGAGCAGGAACTAGTCGCCCGAGTATACTCGGGCGGGGGCAAGACGAGGGTTGTGTCACCAACTTTATACTCTACCAAGCAGTGTTATGTTACATGTGCTCCGTGAACAGTAGTTAGTGGTTTAGGCACGTAAAATTCTGAGATGTGTCCTACTGTTGAGCAATCCTTACAGCGCCATAGAATTCTTTTCCATATTGACGGCAATAACATGTTAACCTCGTAAGGTGGCATATAATGGAGTGCAAAGCAGCTCCATCTTCCTTGCAGGTTGAAGTTTTTATTAAACATCGGCTTTCGTTTCTCAGCTAGGAGTGACTTTGCTCAGTGGTTAATTAGTCTGTACTGATAAATGAGTGCTTTAACCATGTGCTGTTTTAGTCACAAATGGTAATGAAATGATGCCAACCTTATATAAAAGAAGACACTATATCAAACTACATGTATCAACACGTCTCTGTGTTTAGAATGAGACGCACCATCCTGTGTTCCTATTCACATAGTAAATTTTAGAAGGAAACTGACATTTTTGAAATGTAACACAAGTCTGTCGATTTTAAATGATGAGATTTGAAGCAATACAACTCCAAGACAATCAATAAATCAAATTATGGCTCAAATTAAATTCACTATATGTTTATTTCACTTAATCCCGCAACAATGTTTGTATAAATTTCATGAGGTGTAAATGTTGAAAGCATACGATTGCTTAACACTGACTGCTAAAAGGACGCAAACAGAATTTTCGAAACGCAAAATATTGTCATGTGAATAAAATCTTTTATCAGAATTTCGTTGAGTCTCCATTTGTTCAAAATTTCTTTTTCTCATGCCAATCCCATTTCCAAGGTAAAGTTACCAGTCTTTCATTTATAAAGATTTCTTCTTTTGAGGGAAAGAGCTTTTAAGAAAATCAGCTTTTCCATTCCCACTCTACAAACTCCAAGGCGTTATTTGAATTTCTCCATATGCCATTGCATTAATTAAGTAACACAGGCACGTTATTTCCGGCCTCTGTACCACCAATACATGTACTTCTCAGCTAAATATTTTATGTATCTATTTAGCGGATATGTATTGCATAAATGCTCATTAAGGATGCACAAAATCATTAGTTTTTCTAAAGAATAAGGTATAAACTGTATGGTACACAAATCAATTTTTGAAAAGTGTAAAATACAGTTACAGTAAAAAAAAATGAACGTATCTTTTATATAAGAATTAAGGTCTAGCAAAACTCACTAAAATACCTAGTAACAGACTTATGCAATTATATTTTAAAAACGCTTAGGTGAGATATACAGCTTTCATATGTAGTTTATAGTCTAATACTGAAGTATACATATTCGATCACACTGCAGTAAGCTGCAACATTGCACTTCCATAAGTCTGTTAATTCTAACACAATTGAGTCACTTGATTTTTTAATAATGTTGCTTTTATCAAATTATATGTGGCACGCTGTACCACTAATATTTAAAACACAGATAAATGAATAAAAACTACCAAACCGTGAAGTAATTAAGAAATTAAGCTACTTTAATACAACATTTCGATGAAGAAAACTAGATATCATTGCAGTGGCCCTAGACAATAAAATTTAAAGTGGGTGATATTTAAAGCTAAACTATTTAACAACTGAAATCTTTCACTTTTCGGGGATGTTATATGTCATTCCTCCAACAAATTGATGAAAACCATACACTGGAGAATACCAACATATCTAATGCACTCAGCAATAACCAGGGAGAGAAAATGAGACTGACATAAAAAATAAGTTTTACAAGTCCATGGCAGTGATTGATGAACATCGAAAGGAAAGGGTATAATAAGAATGTTAACATGAGATTTTTACTAATTCCAGTTCCAGTAATCGATAGAAGAGACTAGGTGGAAAGTGAAGATACAAACAGCTATTAAATATTTCGTGTTTGGAGAGTAAAAGAAATACAATATATGAATTGTAGGCCAGTACAAAACTGGATGAATACATATTACCAAAGAAAACTACAAACATAGAAAAATAGCTGATGCATGTCTTGCTGTACCTTTCTACAAACTACTCTTACTGAAGTTTGTACTTCCAATTACTCCTTTTTATTTTAGACAAACATTTAAATTTCGTTGTAGATATAAGAAGGATACGTAAAGCTAAACGATAGTCAAATCCTTTAAATACAGTCAGTATGTGACGGCCTTGAAATTATTTCTCCTTTGCATTAACATACTAATAAAGAAAGAACTAACAAGTAAATATAATAGCTAAGTGCAGTTGAGAAAAGCACAAGGCATCTGAAAATGCTAACTAAAAGCAAAGAAAAGCTCAGAAGTGCGGAACGTTACAAGAAATGTATTTAGTATAAATCGCGTGCTTCAAAGAGAGCTGCATTTGTTCTTTAGAAAGATTTTGTCCATTTCTTACGGTTTACTATATACAAAGGTAATTCAGGACAGTGGGGACTTAGACGGTATTATCATAACATTCAAGATATACATTTTAATAGTCATGAAAATACCGGGTTTCTCTAGAGTTTCCAATAAATCGTGTTTTCACATACCATTTTTAATGAAAATAAAGGAAACAATGCTGAAATGTTGATTTATGTTCTTTCAGTTTTCTTTTAACCTTTAGTCTATTAGAATGGGCATATACGTAACGGATATTTTTCCTAAACGTTAGACTCTTTTGAACAATATCAAGAAAGAGATAGCAATGGAAGTCTCACCAGCGAGTTAGCCTAGGTTTGCGACCGGACCAGGATATACTGCTTATTTAACATCCAGGCATCCACGTAGACCAGCTCATAACTAGTATGAGGAAACGTAACCGGCTACTCAATACGGTATCTCCTTCTACAGGGCAGTCATGACTGAGATCGCAGACGGGGCATGGTTTGAGAGATTGCAAGCCGGCATGCCTACGGGAATTGATGACGTCAGATAAAGGGTGAGGTCCATTCACACACTCTCCGCTCTCTACCAGTAAAGGTACTGTTCCCGCCTTCCAGTAGCTTGCCTGCTATGTTGGAAAATCGGTTCAGAGAGCACGTGTTGCTTGCATCTACCGATATGTTCGCACTGAAATTTAGTCCTTACGTACCCCAAATGCACTCTCTAGTTATGACTCCTAAATAAATAATCTGATGTGTTCCACTAAAATGACTTTCTCTACAAACTATTGTTATTATAATTTTATTCTTTCGTCTACATCAGTGGTGTCAACCGTGACCCGCATTGGCATCTGCACCGTAGCGGGCCACTCGCTGGCCCAGATGTTAGAAACCAGTTTAGTCTACATTTGAGCGCGAGGAAACACGGCAATGGCTGGGTCTGAAACTGCAAGCACTAATTGCTCGGAATGGCCTATTCCGCGTAGGTATTTTAAGCCGGAATGGGTAAAGCAATTCCTATGCAAAGTTGTCGGCAATAGTAAACAATGTGCGTCGGTTACGTGTGAGCCACGTATGTGACGTTCCGTACCGTGTGTAATGAGTGTTTGTGTGTGTGTGTGTGTGTGTGTGTGTACTTCCCTACCTAATTACTTATAGCATGTCACTCACCGCGTACCTCTTTATAGCAACGAACACTATAAGTTGCCTCAGCTCCGCTGAAATCTCCGATGACGTCGGCCTATGAACATGAAATTGACTCTTTCAGGTTGGAGTAACAATGGGGGTAGTTAGGAGTTATACTTATGAATATCACAACACACTTTCACCTTATATATTTAAATTTATTTGTGACGAGAACCTTTAAATATGATGACAAACATTTTTGCCTCACATACTAAAGTTACTTTGTTTCCTAGCACTTCCTGCAACTTACAACATAAATGTGCGGCTATCTGACAACTATGCCTATAACTGATTATGATCGTGCGTATATATCAACTGAGCTTTACATTGTATATCTCCGACAACTGAAATTTACATCATGTATCTAGCAACATTACGTTGAACCTCTAGCAACTGAACACTACGGTCTGCGCTTAGCAACTGAACATGAAGATCTGCTTAAACTGTCTTCAAGCTGCCACTTACGAGGGCCGTTCAGAAAGTAGCCTCCGATCGGTCACAGTGCGGGTAGTGGGGGGAGTAGCGACGCCATCTGTGCATTCACGCACTCAGCAGGTCAGTCGGCATCAAGCCGTGGTCGAGTGAAAGTCGTACCTGCGCTAGTTTAGTGTTTGTGGCCGTTTGAAATGTGTACTGCAATAGAAAACCCCGCCAAATGTGAAGTGCGTGCTGTTATAAGGTTTTTTACAGCCAAAGGATATTCTGCAGCAGCTATTCATCGTGAGCTTTGTGCCGTGTACGGACCAAGAGTTAGGAGTGAAGGAGTGGTCCATGAATGGGTACGTTTATTTAAAAGTGGACGAGAAAACGTTCATGATGAAGAGAGGAGTGGTAGACCATCATTGGTCACGGACGAACTCGTTCAGACAGTTGATGCAAAAGTTCGTGAAAACCGACGTTTCACAATGTCGGAGTTGTCTACTGATTTTCCACAGATTTCTAAGACTCTCTTGTACGAGATAGTGACAGCAAGATTGGGTTACCGTAAGTTCTGTGCACGATGGGTGCCCAAAATTCTTACCGACCACCACAAAACTCAAAGAATGGCCTCTGCATTAGACTTTCTGTCACGTTATGAGGCCGAACAGAATCGTGACCGGGGACGAAACCTGGATTAAGTACGTGAACCCTGAGGCAAAAGAACAATCAAAGATGTGGGCACATTCAAATTCGCCTACCAAACCAATAAAAGCCCGGCAAGATTTTTCTGCCCGAAAATTGATGGCAACGGTGTTTTGGGATGCAAAAGGGGTGTTGTTGGTTGAATTCATGGAACGTGGGACGACCATTAATCAAGACGTGTACTGTGAAACACTAAAACAATTACGACGGGCTATACAGAGCAAACGCCGTGGTATGCTGGCTTCCGGTATCGTTTTTTTGCACGATAACGCCCGTCCTCACTCTGCTCGCAGAACAACAGCCCTTCTTGAGTCCTTCAAGTGGGACATTGTCAACCATCCACCTTACAGCCCAGATCTTGCGCCAAGCGATTATCACCTCTTCATGCATATGAAGAAATGGCTCGGGTCCCAGCGGTTTGATGACGACGAAGAGCTCAAAGATGCGGTCACAGGCTGGCTCCAGGCACAAGCGGGTGATTTTTATGCAGAAGGAATTTCAAAGCTTGTGAACAGATACGATAAGTGCCTCAATCGTTATGGAAGATGATCGTTGTAAGATGTATATATTAAAATATTTTTATTTAACTTGGTGAATTTCTTGCAATCAACCGGGGGTTACTTTCTGAACGGCCCTCGTATATAGAACAATATGGTGGCATGGCTGCTTTATTTCTACTGGTTAAAAAGGGCGCGAACTTGGCGTCTATGTGTCCCATAATGCAGTTCTTATTACCCATAATGCACTATAAATACCTCATGATTACCTTTATACAATGGAGAAAAACTCATTTCTTTTACGTTAGAGACTTCCCCCAGTTCACTTTCACTTGTTACTCTATTGCACGCACATGAATAAAAGAGTACGTGAGTTTTACCAAATTTCTACCTCAACAAAGAATCTTCCCCTTATGCCGCGACCCAGTTTCATAAACACCATAATCTGCGCTTGCCTAAAGCCAGCTTTCTACACATATTGAAAAATATTTATTAATGATAATGATAGTAATAATAATGACGATGTCAACTAACGGTCTCAAATGCCTAGTATGCAAACAGTATGTTGTGTTAAAACATATAACATGCAAAAACATTATGAAGGAAAACACCAGGCGGCAAAAACTAAAGCAATGTTTGGTAGTACGTATCTTTGTGAACAGGGTTTCTCTATAGTGAAACTCCTTAAAACCCGCCATAGAACAGGCTATCATATAACAGTTGCGACTCGAGTCTTAGAATCTGTCTTTGTAACGACATAAAGTCAAATATTGAGAAGCGTGTGAATTCAAAGTTATGCCAAGAGACTGATCCTACAAATTTATAATGTGTAGTATTTTTATTTAGGTTCAGTTTAAGATAATCTAAAATTCACTATGTAAATATGGAATGCAAGTCTTAACACTAGAAACTCCTGTGTTACTGGCTTAGGCCAGTAGTTTAAAAAATGTACATACAGACCTTCCCACATAACTAATTATGTTGCACGTTATTTCACTTCTTTCAAAAAATTCAAGTCAGTGTTATCATATTTATTTATCTTAATTTGATTTTGACATTTTTATGACCCAGATTAAACAATCATGAAAATCGTCTGTCTTTAAGAGGCATGTAGTTGCCTAAATTGTCGTACTTCACAGTTTGAGAACCGCTAAACTAACAGAGTAGTTTTAATAATCTCTAAAAGATAAGTCAAATCATCCCAAAGCTATGACAGTTTTTCATTAATTTAATAAACTTGAATAACTACGTTAACGTATAAGTAGTTTTCTATTTATGATTGGCACAATAAGAAGCAGTGCTCTGTTAATACATCAAACCGGTACCTACTGCATTGTAGGTACCTTACTATGTCTCCTCCTAGTTCAGCAATGCTGAGAAGAAGCATTTCATATAGGTATGCAAAGTTGCACATTTAGGTGCAACCAGGATGCAAATAAGAGGACTGATGATTGCTGATAACGCTCCTAGCATGGTCATGTGATACACCATTCTGTGTGCAGGGCCACTATTACAGCAAGTTTAACCTTGACACCCGTGGTGTTTATCATGCTAATCGATATAACCATTAGCAAAGATTGTCGTATTACTTGCTTCGTTGTAAGTAGACAGGAAATACTGGAATATGGTCAGGAGTAAATCAAAAGAAGATTTAAGTGATTTAATGTGTGTGTTTTAATGATATATACTTTTTTTTCCTCAATTTTGTCTGTCTCTTACGGTTTACCACTAATACAAAAGTCAGCCAAAATGCAAAGATCTTCATAGGCTATTCCCAGAACATTCAAAATGTTCATTTAGTTTGTCGTTAAATACATATGGTATTTTAATTAAAATTGGTAGAACCATTTTTGAGAATCTAAAAAATTTTGAAATTTACCTGAAAATCTTCGTGTCTCATACTGAACTTAAATACCAAAATATGGATTTTTCGGGTATAAAAATCCGTAGCATGGCTTCCTTCGGAAGGGAAGTAAAGCCGTGGGTCCCAAGTCGTAGATTTACGGCACGTAAAAGAACCTCAAGCCTGATAGAGAGGTCCCTCAGCAAAATTAAGCGGTCTTTCACGCCTAGTATAGAATGGAACGCTGAGAACCACAGCAGTTAAAGAGCGTCCATAAATAACACGACATTTACATTTACAAAATAGAGTTATGCTGTTTAACTACTTTGATTCTCAGCGTCTCATTTTATGCTGGGCGTGAAAGACTGCCTATCTGTGCTCAGAGGCCTCTTTATCAAGCTTGAGGGTCTTTTACGCGTCGTAAGTTTACAGCACAGGATTTTACTTCCCTTCCTAAGGAAGTCATACTAAGGATTTGTATGTTGGAAAATAATCCATCGTCCTCCATCGTATATTTGGTATTTAACCGAGTTTTCGTTTGTTTTATTTATTTGTTTATTTTTGTTATGCTGTCTACACACGTTCTAAAAATGTATTTTTTTTTTTTTTTTAGATTCAGATGGCCTCAAAAGTAGTATTTCCGGTAAAATTTTGGCATCGAATTTGTATGTGTAATACAATACGTTTTCTATTTACTACGTGAATTATACATACGTGCTAGAAGAAGTAAAAATGACATAATATAACATTGATTGTAGCGAACAAGTATGTGATTATTTTACAGATAAATAAAGCTATGAGTGTCACCGAGAGATTTTACAAATAAATGAATTGTAGTTGCGGAATCTTCAAATGATCATTATTGTAATAGAAGATATATGAGTAAGTATCGATATAATGGAACTGCGTGCTTTGCCTACTAAGGAACACGGTAAACGAGCTAAGTTGAAACGGTGTGAACACAGAAAACGCTACTGCGGACAGCAAACAAGATACACTCGCGAATCAAAATGGGCAGTGGAGTAAGTGGATTGTTACAGACGTTTGACATGTAAGTAGGTAATAACATGAACTGTTTTCAAAACAGAGGATGGTAATTTGAGTGGATAGAACACACAAAATGTATTGTTAACAGAAATGTTATTTGTAGGCCCTAGGAGAAACAAGAAAGGGAGAAACTCGGAAAATGCTTGGCGTGTGAAGGTATTTACTGCACAAGCCTGTACGTCGTGACGAAGAGAGAAACTAATATTAATAATATTCAATTATGGATTTAAAGGAGAATACAAAACAACTTGTTTTAGAAGAACAGAAGAAAACTGAAAGAGGGAAGAAGCAGAAGGCTGGATTTATAATGAAAGGATTTTCTGGAAGAATATATGTGAGAATATGTAGACTTACGCGCATAAAAGTTTCCCTTTTCCTAGTGCATTAGTGTTTTCCCTTCGTTATGGTTCAGGCAGTCAAATTTTTGTTCCTCGCATTGGGTATCAGTTCTCTTTGTGACCAGAAAAACAATTCAGGCACACCAAAATGAACTAAGAAACGACGTTTTAATCAATATGAAATGAAGGAGTGGTTCTGATGCCGGCTCAATGAAGCGGTTTGGAACTCAGTTGCGATACAATATCGTTAATGCAAGATTTGCTCAATCTACATTACGACTTTCCCACTACGCCCTCAGGAAAACTCAGTTTGTATGCTTTGTGTAAGCCACGCCTACTTGAAGGAAATAACCAACACGAAAACATACTATTCTTAATAGGTAAAACTATTAATTCGCAAATATTGATGTACTGGTCATTACACTGTCCTCAATAACAATTACGAACATTTGCACTTATACCTCAAACAGCCTGTATATTTGAATAGTATGGTTTTCTAATCTTTCCATTTTTATTTCAATCCCGTATATAACTTATTATTTTAATTCTCCAGTTTTCTAGAGCTACTATCAATTATAGAACAAACGGATATAGGAAAAGTCAGAAAAGCAACAATTATAAGATTCATAAATCTCTTGCTATCCTCATGTGATTGCATGGTTGTGAAACCCACGTAGTGCCAAGAAAGAAAGAGGGAGAAAAGGCAGATAACGGGAACCGAAGTAGTGAAAATGAGATTCCTGAGACTACTGCCAAGACATTGTTGTAGTATCGTTAAAAAAATTAATCAAACTATAATAATGCACATCATTAGCGTATAAAGGAGTTTATACCAAGTAGTATTTGCAACGCGGATCAGCTTTTTCAGCCGGAAAAAGACCAGTTTTCTACTGATCGCCCATGAAAACACATTTCTGGGTTCTGGGAAATTATTGTATTGGAATCTGTGAGGAACATACGATTTCATATAGGTACGTCTTTTGCCTCAAAACGTAAATACCGTGCCAGCTACATTATTGGACATTATGTAAAAGAATATGGTGATATTTTTTTTTTTTTTGCTATTTTCGTAAATATAGAACAGCATGATTTATTAAGTGATTAAAGTAGAATGAATCAGCGTACTGCACACACAGCTCTCCATCCCCCAAAAGACAATAGAAAAATATTTACTAACCACATTTTATGGACAAGTTTTATATTTCATTTGAATTATTACACGTGATTGCAAAATAGGCTGTTACACAGAAACAATCAAACAGTTGTGACGACATAATACGTTTTTATTTTTGAAAAGTGCAATTCTCCAAAGCATACTGCGGATTAGTGGCCAGTGTTTGTCCGCCATCTTTAAGTAAGACACCATGAAGTTTCCACACATTTTACCAATTTGAAGAGTACAATCTGTAGCATTGGAATGCGATTTTTGATGCTTGCTTTTAGTGCATATTCCGTCATGAGAACCCTCACTTAGGAGACGGAAATCTTGTTTCGTTTCTATAATTTTCTTAGGCTTCTATCTGCATTTCTGAAGCCCGAAGATGGCCGTTTTTACTAACACATGTATTGCTTGGCCCAAGAGTTTTAAGAGTTTATATTCTGAATAACAACATTTCTGTTCAAACATAGACCTCCCTTGTAAGAGGAAATGTAGTGATCATTTAGGAGTTTGGGAAACATTTAGCTTATAGGAAGATAATTTTCCCTATGCCTACGTGTGAAGGTCAGAGTCTCCAGTTTTGCTGGCCTTGGTAATATTTGTTGAACTGTACAAATGCTTGCATACTGGAGATGGAACAAGAACTTTGGTCTCCTTGCTAGAGCGACCCCGCTTCCTTCGGCTGACCTCCCAGGGCAAGACTACTGTGCGGTCACTGGGCACCGCTGTGGGTCGCTGCTGAGCGCGTGCTCACATTTACTGCATTCCACGAATATTGATGTATTATACCTATACTGTTTGCTAAAGTACCCCTGGTACTGTTTGCTGGTATACCACTCACAAATATTTACACATCAATACGGGACTTGCTTGCTGAAGCTTTGTGTCACATATTTACAATTAGCCGCAAGTCTCTGTTCACCGTTTCCAAGCTATAAAGAGTTAACCTACAATAAAACCAAGAGATAAACAATAAAATGACTATATACTATGATGTAGGCAAATTGGAGCTAACTCTTTTAAGATCCCATTGCAAATCAATTCAAAAGCTGCATTTTTCAACAACTACCTACCATTGTGAGTAGACCTACCGCTAGAGTATAAGTTAGTGTCTATTTGTGTTCCAGTGTTAATTAATTCTAATTTCGGCTGAGATGAGCTGAGGTTCTTCCCAAAATTTCCCCATATTTTATTTGCAGAACTGCTGGTAACTAAAAGCTGTATGAATGCCGGGATAATTTAATGCTCATTTTTGTAATCTTCCATTCTTCATTCAAATCCAAAAATTATAATATTGTTTTATAATTTATGTTTTAGTCTTTAGAAGTAGAATGTGCAATTATTTGCTGTGAAAAGAGATTCCAATTTAGAAAATAAACAGATATAGTTGCCCACTTCGAAGCCTGCCTCTCCTAAGCTAATATCTATAGCAGCATACATACTTCAGCAATTTTTTTTTTTCAAAAAATAACTTTGCATTGTAAAGCACGCAGCTTATGCTTCTCTCAGAGAAGAAATCATCTTTCTGATATGAAATCTCACTAATCACTCTCGTTTTGGGATATGATATTAATTGATTGGACTGGACTATTGAATAGAGAGGATTCCACACTGTGCACTACGTCGCTTTTGTATGTCAGACCCCTGGGTGGAAGCGCGAGATGAAGGGAGACATCAGGTGTGCCAAGCAAGTGCCCGGTCGAAGTGGGCCCTTTATGATGCTTGTAGTTCTTCATCCCGCCGCTAGATTTCTCCGAGCAGCCGCCAGTCCGCCGGGTTTCGACACTAATCCCCTCCCCTCGGAGACAGAGGATCACCAAGACCACCGCAGCGGAAAGAACAGCAGTTACAAACCGAAATATCATCACCCCGGCCGCAGCACAGCCACCGACACTTCTATTTGGAAAAACCGGATTGAAAGACGAAATGGAACGAAATGAACAGACGGGAAATCCGGGGGATGAAAGAAACCTCCCCAGCACTTGCCCGGTGAACCGGGAAAACCCCCGAAAAAAACATGAGTTAGGAAGGTTGTTCGTGGTTAGCGAACCTATGACCTTCGGAATGCGAATCGCGCGTTATTGCGCAGCTATCTCATTGATATTGATATAGTAATTGATTAGTTCAATTAATCATGTGTCATTCCTTGCTAGGCACCGCTGTTGATTTCTGTATTTTCGCTTCAAAATTTCAGCTGTCTTCTGAGGAAAATAAGCATATATCTATAACAACCCACGAAGGTAAGTTAAATCAACAAATCCTCGTAGTTGGGAATAAATATAATTTTCTATATCAAAACCCATCTCAAAGATTTTTAAGTTCTAATATATGCTATGTCCTCATTGGCAATCAATGATAGAGAAGGTTAGTCCATGTAAAGTGATGTTTAAGTTAGGGTGACTTGGAAGACGACTTGGCAACTTTGAAACTTGCAGAGGTCTAGAGGTGCCAGCAACTTACCGGCCGCACAGGGAGCAAGTGCCGGTGATATTTCTGTTTCCAAATATCTAGTAAAGTATACTTTTTTGGTTGCAAAAACTTCAAATGCGAGAAGAATACACACATGATCCACTATAATATATATTATATAAGAGACGGTTAATATGTAGTGTATACCGAGTGTAAAAAAAAAGGTATGTCAAAACTTTAGAAAACATTTCTTGTGTATAGAGTATAAAAAACGTTACATGAACATAGCTCCGGAAATTGTTTATTTCCAAGGTAGAGCTCTTTTTCTACAACTCGGTTTACACGGTGAGACTAGTAATACGTAGCTGTCCTGAGGCTATAACCCACAACGGATCGTTGTTTAAGTGTACATTAGTAAATATTAACCTTTATATCTGCTTAAATTAGATGGAGTGTGATGTATTTCACCGTTGTTGCCATAATGCTACAGTACCGTACGTAATCCGCTTGTTAGGCACTGGGACTCAGGACATCGTTTGTCGACGACTCGAGATTAACTACATGCTTGATAGAGCTCCTCCTCATTTCAGTCTTTCTGTCCGTTGATTTCTGAATAGCAGGTTTCCTGGTAGATGGATAGGAAAAGGTATACCAACCACATGGCATCCAGGCTCGCCTTACTTAAACCCACTCGATTTTTATTTGTGGGGACATTTGTAATCTCTTGTTTATGGAACACCAGTTCCAAATGTAGAGTCTCTTGGTGCTCGAATTTTGGAAGACTACCAGACAATACGAAATTCTCCAGGCCTAACTCGGGGCATTAGGGAGTCCATGTGACGGCGGGTTTACGGATGCATTAGAGCTACTGGAAGCCATTTTGAACATGTGGTGTGATTTCCTGTTTCCCCACGGTTCTTTTTTTTTTTTTTTTTGGTAGTGTTTAACGCCCGCTTTAACTACTAATGGCACCGCAGGCGGACCCCCACGGTTCTGGCATTGAGTGTTTTTGAATGGAGTTTAGCTGTAGAAAAAGCGTTCTAAAGGGGAAATAAAATTTTCTGGACCTTTATTCATATAACAGTTGTCCATCCTCTGTCTGCAAGAAATATTTTCCCAAATTTTTGACATACCTTTTTGTTACTCCTGGATACACATATATATGTATGAATGTCTACATGTATGTACACTTTTAATTTGGTGCATCAAGTACCTACACAAATTATATGCTTTTGTAGTTTTAGTAAACGTGGTCTCATGCACGAGAAGTAATGACCTCCAGTGCATTGAACTTCTCTGTGTGTTCCCATTTCAGTTTGAATGTAAGGTTTACTTCAATTCATGTTTCCAAATTGCTGTAGAAGTGCAAATGAAGGCTTCAGAATAGTATTATAAAATTGTTTTGTTCAGGTAAACCATTGGAAAGCCTGTATTACAGCGAGAAATGTAATGTGTTGGAATAGTCTTTCCACAATGTTCAGAAAACACACACACTCACACATTTATCATCAGGCATAGCCGCGTGCTTAACAATTAAGCATGGTGAGTGATACAAATCACTAGAGCTGAGTATCACAAACAACTTCCCCTCAGTTTGCTTCACTGGTTTACCCTACAGTTTGCCTCGCTTGTTTTACAAATTAATATACCAGAGCTATAGAACACATCTATGTAGTATGGCTTGTACACTGGTAACTAAAGATGGTCAGAATATAGGACACTTTTTGTTTTCATTTGCTCTGAATTCTCCTAATTTTTCAACGTATTAAAACATTATAACCACAGGTTGACATTTGCATGTATTCAATATCCCATGAAAAATTAATGAGCTGTGACATGACATTTTCAAATATAACACATGATTGTTGTTTATAATTATTGATGGGAATTAGAGATAATGTGGTGTTAGTTCCGATATGTCTAAACGCTGGCGCACAATGGTTTCTATTGTATGAACACCATTTCCACAGATAAAACAAATTAACGTTTTTTGGGTTAATTGCTATGGAAAACACTTATTGAGGGTGTGGACTGTATTGTTAAAAGAGAGAATTTATATTTAATCGGAAATCGTTTTCTGACCAATTATGTGAAGTTTAATGTATCGATTCATCTTTTTTCGAACTCGTTTCAGGTATGTAGAGATTTTTTCGACTTTCTCTTTTTAGCAGGCGCTGCTCTCTTTTTATGGATATAGAATATCACGAAGTGTTTCGGATACGGGCTGAAGAGCTTCGCTCATAGCCATTTGGGTTTCAAACTTCTGATTCTTGAGCACGTATTGCCTTTGTGTGTTTAGCTACAGATTCTTTAAGTCCTGTGCTTTGGTTATTCATCGTGCAAATGATGTCACATGTGATATTGCAATCAATTTATAGCTTGCGATCAACTTGATATCTGAGTGTATCAACCGCATTAGCTGTCACTTCAATTGATCTTATCAGCTGATTTATGACATTCTTGTGATCCGGCATTCTTGCCTTGAAGTCATCAGCAAATATAGCCGTATTGGTATACTGGCTTTTGATCGAATCTCCTACAACGGTCATTTGCTCCCCTTGTTTCTTTTGATTATCTGACAATACGTTTACGTGTATCTTTAATTACTTCAGCTTCTCATCCAATTGTTTGATACTAAGAGCATTTAAAGACTCTGTGTTTAACTGATTGATTGATTCATGTAAGCGAGTGGCTTTCTTCGACATCTGGTTCTCTATATTGTTAATTTTCTCGGTTAATGCACGCTGACGAGAATTTTTCTCGCTATCATCAATATTGAGTTTTTCTTATATTCATATGGGTGCAATACACTTTCTCCATCTTCATACGTGTTCACCTCTAGTCCAGCAGTGTATTCAAGAAGTTTGGATGAGGTACTGGTACTTTGGTTGATAGAGCGGCTTGGAATAGATGTACAAGTTTGCGAATCTCGTGTAACAGTATATTGATTAATACATTTGTCTTTCCAGTTCTTGAACTTCCTAAGATGAGCACTCTAACATACCAGGGGAATAGCTTGTCATGTCGTTCACATTTAAGCTTACTTTATGTTACGTGAATGGGTAGCACCCACTCTTACTTGACGAGCTCATTCTTGTCAACTAAATCGTAGTTGCTCATGATAATGAATATATTCTCTCGCATTATAGTCTCTCCTAAAGTTTGATAGTATAAAAAGGGTACTACATAGAGAAATGTATGCAATGAGTGCCAGAAGCTCCAAGGTCAAGTGAGGATCCGATCTACTTAAAAATATTATTAATTGGCTACAATTTACGGGACACTTACCTGGATGTTGGTATTGTGGTCCTAGAACGAAGCTTGAAAAGAGGCTAAGGAGTGAATACCGCGGAATTAATTTTTTGGATGAGACTTGCCAAGTTCATGATATATCCTAGGTAGAGGACCACGATGCCGTCTTAAGAATCATCCCGGGTGTTATTCTAGCTCAGAAGGCCTGGAGCAGAGTACGATCAGCTGATTCGTCGACAGGTGAAAAGCTAGCTGCAGGATAAATACCATCGATTACGAAAGGGAGTGTTGCTCTAGTAGCTGGCTTAAGAAAGGAAAAAACCTGGAGGATCTTGCCTCTCATTTCTATTATTGCTGTATTAGGAGCACCTACACAAATAACATTGGCTGCAAATAAGAAGGCGGCAGACGGGAAAATTGCAGAAGTTTCTCATCATAGTAGAGCTATGAAAGCAAAGGGACAGTGTCTTCGTAACAAAAAGAAAGACGAGGATTTCTATCAACACTGCCAATTGCGGCATCTTTGACCACTGTTTCTAAATTCGCCAGTGCATTGACAAGAAATAGCAGAGCTAAAGGTGGTGGTCCAAGGAAAAAGAATACGTAATGCCAGAACAGGAACCAGTCAAAATACTCAGGCAAACATCTATACTTATCCCGGAAAAACCCTAAAGAGTATCGACATAGAGACGTAAGCTAGACGCTTGAAAATAACCAATTTTCGGAGTGTATACACGAGTGACAATATTTATAACATTTACAACTACATTTCAATGAAAAGATTGCAGTTAATCTAGATTTTTCTAAATACGATGGTTGCTGTAAAGAATATTGGGAACAAAACGTTTTATTTTGACAGTTTCGGTAATGTATTGATGAGAGGTATTTAAAGGGTGTTAGAATATTGTATAATTAGAATAGGTTTCAAGATTTTAACACTGTCGGCATTGGTGCTTGAAATTTCTCTCGCAATGAGTTATTCTATTACTGCTAGCGGCAATGATTCAGTGAGTACCATATATTGAATCCGCCTCTTCCTCTAGATCCTAAAGCGTTTGCATTATTGAACCTTGAAACTTTCTTTTTAATTCCTAATGTTGACGAGAGAAATAATAGTTTTCATTATAATTTCGATGATGAGCTAGGAGTCATACATATGAGATTGCAGACCTTCATATATTCACCAAGAATAAACTGGGATTAGACAGTGATGTCTTCTTTATTCGACCCAAAAATAATAAAATGAAGGCTGAGGTTAAATCTCCTTATACTGTTGACTTCTCGAGAGAGCATTCAATTTTCTCTCTTTTAGGAGTTTGAAATACAGCTGTTATTCCGCCTGAAAATATAGCAGAGCCGGTTATCTAGTGAATATATTTAAAGCTAGCATCATTAGAATCAAGTGCAGCATTGAAACAGGCTTCGTTATTAATGGTAGGAGCGGTCACTCAAGATACGTGTTCTTTCCTACTGCTCTTCCAGCGTTTCATATTTCGCAAGAACCGTCAAATCCTATATACCTATCAATTTTCGATACCAATGAGGATCAAGTCACTCTCAGGATCGTCGATCATGACGGAAGCATACTGAACTTCAGCAAGGAAAATATAAGTATAAGACTTCACATCCAGCGCAATGCGGATCGACTTTATGCACCGGTGCCAAGTATATAATAAGCATCTGATTTGTTAGTTTGTTAGTACTTCACCTCAAGTCATCAAACTGCTAAATCAATCAATCGGAAGTTCCTAGAGTCATAGGAATATGACATTCTGTGATGGAAATCTACAACTTGACTGACAGAGTCAAGATTGCCAAAGAAGGGTAGTATGTGTCATTACCGTATAATGCTTCAGCACTGGGATCTACCGAAGAGATTGGAATGCCTTGCAAAGCTGAAGATTTGCTTATATTACCTAGCAGAAGTTGCCTATACATTGAAGGAACTTGCTACTCCTGATGACACACCAATTACTGCAAAGCTGTCTAATAATACTTTCGCCTTCATATCTGAAGAGATTTGACTGGATCTGAATGGGTCGACTATTATAGAACGAAAAATTCTTTAATTTCAACAACTATGTGCAATTATGCTGCCCTCAACACCATAGAATCAAGTCGTTTGCTGAATGCAGGGTGCGTTTATCCTGGAAATGATCTGGACATTGTGCACTCACCAAATGGGGTATTCAATGCTATGGTGCCTATGTCAATGCTGCTGGGATTTACTGCTGATCATAAGGTGTTCTAAACATCATTTTTAAGCTTGTGATGATTCGAAGTAAGGACTCTGGAAACTGTATTGTGACTCTTGCAGGAGCGGAAGAAACTACCATCAAGTTGCATAGCATCAAATGGAGCATGCCTGTGATGCGTGTGCCTTGCAGATAGTGAAATAGTGGCATTTCTCAAGATTGTTAAGGCAGACAGAGCGCTGCGCATTGTCTTTAACCATGGACCTTCATACCCACACTCCTCTCATCAACCAAAGGAGACATATAGGCTTTAATATTAGACTATAAATTCAAACCATTGCTAATATTCCTCCTCAGACAATATTATACTATGTGATGATATACGATAAGTCCTTGCCTCATGTCATGGAATCGACAATTTAAAGATCTAGTTATATGACGGAATAGGTAACTAACACAATTTTAAACTCACATTGATGACATATTCGTCGTTTTCACACTTCTGATGTCATATCCCTGCACTACATTGTCATCATGGATAGGACAGGTTTTTCATGGATCTGTGACGCAAACATCCACTTCTTTCTCATTGGTCCTAGTAGGATCTAAGAGCGCTGTCGGTACTGACGTTGTCTCTTGAACACTGAAAAGAAGAATGGTTATCTACTATTAATTTTTTATTGAAATAAAGCTGAAATGTAGCGAACACCTCGCGTAATTAATGGAGTACTTACCTTTGTCTCATCACTCTTAGCCGATACACTCTGCAGGTCAAGTTGCACTTGAAGTATAAATGTAGCCTGACATGTTCTGCTGGTTTTGTGCATAATACCACATGAGAGCACCCACTGAAAACCTCTGAATGATGCTGGATGTCATGTGCTGTTCTGAAGACAACCATTGTACCTACGATATCTGCATCATGAAGGTCATGAATGATACACAATTTGTACTATTAATTATCATTAATTTATTTGAATGTAGACTGAATAGTAGTAGAAGCAGAGAATGCATTGTGATTACAATTCCTTTCATAGACATTGCAGTCATTAATGCCGGCATACCGCGATGTCATTTGATCACGATAAGTTGGATTTGCATATATGATCGTATGCATTCGCCCATTGCACAATTCTTTATGAAAGAATGCGTAATGATGTGATTTTTCACCACGCTCACTCCAGTAGTCATCCTCTTCCTCATCCTTAAAGTTTTTAATGTCAGGTTTCGAAAAAGCTTTCTCAGTAGTCATGTCGAATTGGTATTGTAGTTGCTCTGCTTACTTAGACGCTCGCATAAAACCTGCTTTTTCCTTTTCACCATAGATGGGAGGGAATGCAATTCTTTGCAGTTCTTGCCTTGAGATTGCTATGCAGGTGTTTTTCCTCGCAGTAACCTCTAAAGGTAGGGGAGGAGAGTATGAAACAGTGTAGCGCCAGGATTCCTAACAATTCAAAAATATGTCTGGTCCTGGCTTCCATTGAATATGAGTGCGACTATCTCGCCGGAGAGTTTTCAATTAAATATAATTGCTTGTTTTTATTTATAATTATTGATGACACTTAAAATAATGTGTAGTGTAGTTCCGGTAAGTCTAAACGCTGGCGAGCGTAATGATTTCTGTTGTATGAACGATATTTCCAGCAAAAAAATAAAGTAAAGTTCCTTTGTGGGTTAATTGTTATAGAAAACACTTCTTGAGGTCCGGCATATATTGTAAAAAGTAAGGTTTTTATATTTCAGTCGATAATCAATTCCTGAGCAATTATGCGTAATTTTATTTTGCAGAATTGAAAATAGAATAAGAAAAATAGTCTTATTAGACACCCTGCTCTTTGTAAAATGCGGTTCTATACGTCAGTCAGAAATCTCATTTTGATTAAACTAATTAGATAAATACTTTTTAAGCAAATCTGAGTAATTTCAAGTGTACAATTGAAAGTGGAATAAGAAAAATAACTCTATTAAACCCCTTGTTCTTTTGATGAAGCTTAAAATCATCTGAGTTAAAACCATCTGTTCTGCATGTCGCCATATTGGAATACGCTGATTCAGATTGATATATTGTTTCAGTTCAGATTTAAAATCCCTAACAGTATATGTTATTCAGTTTATGCCGTGCGAAAACTCAAATGAGTATGTGTCACGATGCGCGTTCACACAAATCGCCAATGTTTTTTGCGGTTTAATCAATTAAGTTATAATTAACATTTATATGCGTAGAGATAGGCTAAATGCAATTATATAAATGAAATAACAATTAAATTTCAGATGGAAACGACCCATCAATGTGTTTGTGTCGGCTGAATTAACAAAGCTAGGCAAGGTCATGTATTTTCGCGTCTAACTATTTATTGATAGTCAATTGCTAATCAAAGGACAATATGATTATATATATATATATATATATATATATATATATATATATATATATATATTGCGAACACATTTAAGCAATGCGTTTCTAATAGAGAAAGCATGTAAATAAGTGTGTATCAGTTTTGTTATCTCAATTTGACACGCGGCTCTAATTGAGTAAACGTGTAAACGCTATTATCAGACCGCCAAAGGAGTGGCATGAGTAGAGGTGTGTGAATAAACATGTGTCAAAAATATGTTTTATATGTAAACACTTTTTTGGAGTAGGACCACCATATATCTACTACTCACATATATACTGTATTAACCTACTTCACCACTTTACTAATGCTGAATTCAATGCTAATCATAACATTGGAGGTTAGGAATAACATTTATTGAGTTTGTGGCATAAATTTGTGAGCCTTAGCCAATACCGTAGTCAATGAATTGTAAGAACGAAGGACCGTGTTGCACTGTTTTGTTCTTAATGTAATTAAGCGTTTTATTATTTGAATACGTTAATGCATAAGAGCACTAAAATGTTTATACTTCTAACCAAGAAGATTTTCATCCAAGAAAAGGGCTAATGCATAGTTGATTTTGCCCACCTGAAGTGATCTCATTACGTTTGGTCAACAAAATTAATAAATAGACCGCACCGTGGCCGAGTCGTTAGACCACACACTTGTCAGCTAGGCGGCCCGGGTTCTATACCAAGCGATCGCATGTGGGATTTGTGGTGGACAAAGCGGCGTAGATGCGGGATTTCTCCGGGTTCTCCGGTATCCCCGGCCATCGCACTCCTTCGGTGCACCATCTTCATTTCATGTAACATCAGCATCATTACCTGCAGTGCTAATTGCAGTAAAAGCGGGCATTAAACTCCATAAAAGCAATAAACACGTTTGTTTTTGCCAAATTGGGCAACTATTTAGATTACCATATTAAACTTAACTGTGTGGTGAATTGAATCAAAATGACGACTAATGACCCTAAAAATAAGCCATGAACAGTTTAAAACAGTCCTATTTTTTTTTTTTTTTTTATGGAAATAGGTTTAGAAGAAAACTTTTTGAAATATCTGATGGGTTTCATTCACAGGAATTTCTCTCTGCAAATAATTTATTCTTACAATGGATTGATAATTTATATACTTAGACTAATCAAGATAAACATTACAAAAATCGTCTCATTGTCTAATTCCATTTAAGTAGAGGAGAAATAAGGGAATATACTAAACTAAAGTGACAGGTAAGTCTTTTAAAGGCTCTCGTTATGCAATTGTCATTGGTATTCTCTTCTCTTTCCATGGGCAGGAGTAAACTAAGACAGATATGAAAGGAAATATAGCTTTCCGCTTGAGAAAAATGTAAGTATTTTAAACTGAAATATAAAACGGGGAATATATCTGAAATGGTTAGTTTGCATAAATTTCATAAATTTCGTGTTTTACATTTCTTGTTAAGTAAGCTTTTGTCTACCCCTTACTGTTTGCCAGTTATGCAAATGTTATCCAGAATGAAGGAGTCTTCAGAGGTTATTTCCAGAAAATTCAAGATATATTATATATATATATATGTTATTGCTCATGCAAACATCTTTAAAATACCGCATTTTAATCAAAATTGTTAGTCATTTTTTAGAAAATTGAAAATTTCGAGAGAGAGAGAGAGAGAGAGAGAGAGAGCGAGAGAGAGAGAGAGAAAAGTTCCATGTAAGGTTAGTTATTAGTGGGGGGATTTTGCAGAATATCGTCGTTGATATTGCATTCTTTGAAGGCAGTTAACTTAAATACCAAGTTTGGTATTTAACCGAATTTTCGTTTTTGAGTTCTGCTGTTCACGCACACATATGCACGCGCGCTCAGGGTGTCTCAAACATATATTTCCAGTCGAATCTCGGTATCCAGTTTTTCGGTGGCGTACAATAATAACTTCTCTACCTAGTATGTGAATTATACGTACATACTAGAGAGAGTAACTATGTGGGGAATTTGTTCTCAGTTGTTTGATTTAGCGTATTATAAACTGATTTAATATTATTAAACGTTCCTTTCTCAACGAAGTAGGAAAATTATTAACTTTTCTGAAATAGATTGCACAAAAAAAAAAAAAAAAAAAAAAAAAGGATTTTTCGTCTTTAAATTGTAAATTCTGTAAAATTCATAAAAAGTTAATTACAAAATATTAGTCTATTAATTTCGCCAATGTGTGGCTAGCACTGTGGAGAATGCATAGTCAAAAAATAAAACTCTACCGGAGACACCTTCCCATATAATGACATACAAAGTATTTATTCGGTAATATTTTAATTGCTGTCCCAATCGAGTCCCCTGCATTTTAAACGTTTCCCCTGAAGCATTACATATATAAATTGTATTTTACTCGCGTAAAAATAGATTCCAGCGTTTAAAGCATGGTTTAGTTCACATCCTCAAATAATCGCGTCTTTTGCTTGATATGTGAACAGGGGCCTATTTACGTGGGGGGGGGGACGAACGGAACCGGACCCCCTCAGAAACCCTCATCAAAAAAAAAGAACTATGTTCCAGTTCTTCCATATTTTAAACTTAAAGGTGTTAAATTCATGGAAACTTTCCGTCATAAATTGCTTTTTGCTATACCACAGAAATAAAGGAATATATTTCACTTAATATAAACAAGATTATGAGAGAAGAGTATCTGTGGCCATTATGCGGGTTGGTCGCTTTCCAACCAGCAAGACTTTGCAACCAGGATCTGTCGACACGGCGTGCGTTCCTATAACCTCTCTAGCTGTTGCTTCAGCGCTACTTAAGTATAGCGTTAGTGTAATGTATATCATGGTAAAGATACGTTAGCGAACGGCTACTTGTGCTCTTTTGGTCTGGTTCGTTGATCACTTACGTTAATACATTTTCCTTTAGTTTGTTCATTTTTCACTTTAATTGACATAGAAAAAAAGCGCTAACCTAACGATATCGGTATAAGCCTGCCAATCGTCCCGTAGAATCGGGACAGTCCCTCTTTTTTACTTGTATGTCCCACAGGCGTCTCGTATTGTAATGGGGGAAAATGGTAGGCTTACACTGGTATCAGGCATCACCACTGTTTATTTCTTTTTTAAAAGGAAAATAACTGGTTCAACTTGAGAAAATAATAAAGGAAGCTAAAACTGACCAAACCAATACCAGACAAACAATGCACTGCTGAGTCTTCGGGTAGTAAAGCTTCGGTATCTAAAGTTCATTCCCAGCCAAAACATAAATCTCGTTTCATCAATCCAAACGACATTGGACTATTTACCTTGATAGGTGGGTAAAAAACTCCGTTAGTTACTTTAAGATTTGCATAGCTGGTTTGTTTCCTTAAATTATTATATTGAAAAACAATGTTATTGTTTTTCCGCATGGGTAACACATGAAAACCGGCCCCGCGTACAGACTGCTCGCCAGCCAACTAGCAAATACGCGAACTGTTGCCCGCCACTAGCAGATACAACAACAAATAGGTAAACATGTAATGATTAAATAATAAAGAATAAACAAATAAGCTAATGCACAGGTCTATATTTACAAAACGTAGTCGAAACAGCTTCGCAACAACAGATAACAATTGATGGGCGACAATGACCAGTCTAGATCTTGCGGCTGGTTTTTGAGCGCCATTCTGTAGAAACGTATTTTCTCGTGTTTATTCAAGTTTTTTTAATCAATTGACCATTTTTCATTAAAATTACACACAGCTAAACTTATTTAGGCAAATTAAATCCAAGCACCGTACATTAATCATACTATTGTTACTTGAGATACAGACACTGGGAGATTTAAGTAAGAAACATAAAAATGAAGTGTTATTGCGTCAAATATTAATAAAACCCTTAAGAACCATGTTATAAGTTAAAAATATGGAAACAACGGATTACATTTAAACTAATAAGGAAACATGTAGGCTTTAAGGTATATTTGAAACAGTTTGCACATGTCCAGTGTCCAGAAATGATTTTTAGAATTGCCCAAAGTATGATCTTCTTTCCATGGTTGGCGCTATATCCGCCGGGGAAGTAGGAAAGCCGATTTACAACAAGTGCATTATAATCACAAATTTTCGGCCGATTTTCACAAAATTGTTACGAATAATAACTATCAGTTATTTCCTTGTAGGTACAAGAGAAATAAAGGAGTATATTGCGCTAATGCAACAGTCAAATCTATTAAAAGCTGGGTGCCAAGTAATGATTTTGACATTCCGTTCTGTTTGCATGGTCAGGAGTAAAAAAAACGAATGACGACTTTACATTTGAGAAAAAGATTATTGGAAGATTTATACCAATAACGAGGAATAGCCCGAAATGGTTAACTCTACAAAAAATCTTATGGTTTATCGCTTCTGCTAAAGTCCTCCAGAATGCAGAAGGCTTCTTAGGCTATTCCCAGAAAACTCAAGATATACATTTTATTTGCCTCTAAATGTCTTTAATATATAATGGCATTCAATCCGAACTGTTACAACCATTTTTTTTTTAAAATAAGTTCCAAAAATAATCAATATAAACGATAGTTTGGGATGGATGGGAAATTTTCTTAAAAACCTTCGCGTCGCATATTTGAAAGATACTAAACTCAAATACTAAGTTTGGTACTTAACCTGCTTTGGTTTATAGTTATGCTATTCACACACACACACACACCCACACATGGAACTTATACTAGAAATACTTTTTATGGGTATCACGTGTCCTCGAAGCATGCATTTTCGATAAAATATCACCGTTGCATTTCTGGATGGAATGCAATACCTTTCCTAATTATTATGTGCATTGTACGTGATAGAGAAACTAAAAATATAAGCAAACATAAAAAATGAAGTTTGAATAAATGATCAAATTTTAAACAAAAGCATGTATAGTACAGGAGTATACTTGACTGGGTCAAAAATGAATCTATTACTGAAACTCTTTCATTCTGTAATCTGCAAAATTAAATCCCAAAAATAAGTTTCTATTAATTATGTAAAAAAGAAAGTAAGTTTCATTTATGGAGCTCTTTAATGCTAGGTTTCTCAGCATCCCAATTAGGCGTGAGAGACCACTTATTTTTCCTCAGAGGCCGCTTTATAAGTTTTGAAGTTTTACGCTGCATAAATCTACAACACGGGCCCAACGTCATTACTTCACTTCCGGAGGAAGCTATGCTATAGATTTTTATGCCCGAAAAAAATCCATCGCCTCTGCTAGAATTGAACCCGTGATCTTGGGAACAAGAGACTAGCATGTTACCCCTAAACCACAGAGGGCTATTGATATTGCAGTTGTTTTAAATGTTGACGTAATATGGAGGGAGGTTTATTGCAAACTCCAGGAAACTTAAACTATAACGAAATATTCCTGCCTCCCCCAGAACCAAATTCTAGATACATCACTGTATGCGAATGAACTTTTTTTTTCTCCAAAACCTATGTCTTATCATATATTTTTAAGATGTATCTTAAGGAAGACTGCATGTTAGAAAATTATTAATTGTAGAGTGTTTAATTGGAGTCCATTTGTTTCCCGTAATAACTACTCTCCTTCTTTCACGCAATTACTAGTCACTCGGCTCGTTACTGCTTTAAACAGAACCCATTTGACTATCGAGTGTAATTTTTATTTAGTTGTCCTCATTCAATTACCCTCAATATTGGATGGTATATCAGTAACGTGTGTAAGTAGTCACGCAAGTTCTGGATTCCCTGCGTAAGTTGGGAAAACTTTTTGGGTGTGTCTGTATTAGCGGAAGTGGCTGCAACTTCCTTATTTTAAATAGTACACCATATAATGTTTTACAGATTCGGATAGTACTCTTGAATAATCTTTCAACAAATGCCCTGTACTACATGTCATCTGTATACAACGAGTTTTGTGTTAAGAAAATGCATCTGAGAAATTGGACCCAAAATGTGAACAATTCTGCAGTTTAAGCAAGTGTATCGTTTTTCCTTTTTGGGGCACTTTAGCTACCAATTAAGTGATGCTATAAATGTGTCGCATTCTTATTAAATAGACACTCACAAATTTACACCTTATTTTCGCACAAACTTTTTTCAAACTTTTTTTGCATATTCGAAATGTTACACACAATTCCGTTTTCACTAATTTGTTTTAACAATGTATACCTCCTCTCTAAAGCACATAAAGAAAATTGTCGAATTGTTTTTAAAAATAAAACTTTAATTTTGAGATATAAATTACTAAATTTTCAAAAATCAAGAATTTTGGAGAGTACGAAAGGTAATAGCTTTCTACACTAATTAGGGCTAATATAGAAGAAATATAATATAAAAATCTATTTCTAAGTACATTTGTTGTAAAATAGATTTTTTGATGTAAATGTTGTGCACTACGGGCTCATTTTTTATTAGAACAATGAATTTAGACAATAAAAATATTATTTAAAGCCATCTGGAATTTGATACATGGCAAAAATGTCACTTATTTTGTGTACAAGAGATCGTGAAAATTTCAACTGCATTTTTTACATATTGTGGATTTTCCAAATTTCACAGATACTGTGAACTTTTAACTAACCCTGCTTATATTGTGACACAGTAGCTATGACCCCAGCTTCGGCACTGTGAGATAAACGAAAATAAGCAGGGTTACCTAGCACAACCACCACGCTCTTAAGAAATAACAAATGCTTCTGTCTTATAACCCTGTCCCGCTGAGATGAATCCTTCCAAGCACCATTTTCTTCTCCTTTTTTCTGATTGGGTAATACAGAGGTTTGGATGACAGTATACACACACTATGTAGTGCAAAGTTAGGGGATAAAATCGATGTGAACGCTGTATTGATAGATGAACTGCTTTCGTATCCTGAGAGGTATATCTAAAATGTAAATGGCCCGTGTATTTGTTGATACATGTTTTCACGCATTTCAGATACATTACCGCCCCTTACATAATATATTGATTCTTACGGTTAAGAAAAACATATGTCAGATATATTGAGATATATTTACGTAAATGATTATGTCAATTAAGGAACTTTTGTTACCGCACAGCAGCATATTCCACGACAGTGTCAATGAGTGGTGAGCAGTCACGTAACTTAAATACAATCAAAAGTATGTGCAGCATACCTTAGAATCTTCTCGAGGGTTCTCCCATTATCTGACCTCAAAAAATATTCTAGAACGTTCTAGAAGGTTGTGTGGAAATTTCAGGTGCTATAAAAGCGAGCATTCTCGCCTGATCAGCGGGTGAGTCAGTGAATGAGTAGTGAGAGGTCTGTGATTGCGTTTCTGGCGTTCTCTGAGCGAGACTGTGACGACAGCTACCACGTCAGCGAGTGTTGCTACAGCCAGGTATTTTTAGGGGTCTTGCGTTCGACGCTCCAGTGAGTCAAGCGTCCATAAGAAGAGCCTATGTCATGTGTATTTCATCATGCCGCAACGTTCCGGAAGAAAGTGAAGTTACAGAGGAAAAGTGAACTAGTTCACGGCGAATGAAGTGATCGTGATAACCAAGTAATTGTTCAACTTAAATCAAAGCAGTGGCAGTAAAAGCTGGACAAAGGTTTGATGGTGTCAGGAGGGGGATACGTAATTTAAAAGCAAACATGTAGGAAAAGATTAGAATTATTTGTCAGCATCAAAAACGGAATCCCGATTGGAGGCATTGGAGAGTGAAAAAAGTGAAAATTCCTGACAGATTAAGAGGGAAGGGAATTGAAGAACGAAATGGAGTAAATGTAGGTGTTGACGTTGACTCTTTTAAATCTGAGATAAACGCAAAGCCCTGATAACGGCTTTGTGAAGGAGCTAAAAGAAATTTAACCTGGCATGGAGCAAAATATTACTCCAACGAAAGAGCGTCCGAATCAGCAAGAAGAACGATTAGACCAAAGGATGAGAGATCATAAATGGATGATAGAGGACTCCAGGATGAGCGTCTGGACCAGCATTTGACAGAGAGTACTTTTGCCGTAAGCCAATTCACAGTGCAACCTGCAGCTAGTTGGGTCGAGATGACTTTGAGCACCCCTCAACTGTAGGATCGAGATGTAGGCCGATCCTGAAGGAAAGAATATCTAGGGTACGACTCAATTAGGTGAATGAAGGACTAATGGGCGCAGTAGAATCCCCTGGTTGCCAGAAATGGTGTATTGAAGAGATTGTGGGAGTTCACAGACGGAAAGACACCTTTAACCCCCTAGGATTACGGTGAAGGAAGTTCTCGAGGACTACCTGGGCCGCAATACCGGGGCGCATCTGGATGTGAGTAAGATATTTAAGAAACTACGTCATAGACCAAATGCATGTACAAAATTCTCAATTAAAAAAAAATATGTGCGTGAGTACACGATTTTCGACAAACGTGGATTCTAAGCATGATTGGACATACTTCTTGAAGGAATGACCAAGTAATTATTTGTTCTCTCTTTTTTTTAATCACTGCAAAGTTTTTTTAAATCACGGAGCCAAAGAAAGGGATAACCACTCCCATTGTTAGACGATATTTTTGTGATGCACTTAATAATGGCCAGTTTTAAAGTAAAATTTTGATATAATTACTGTATGTGCCGCCACTGTCAGTCTCATAAAGAATATCACCAATACAGACCATGCTTTTTATTGGAATTCAGCGAGATGAAAACAACAGCACAGTTCTAGCTCTAAGGACGGTCGTCTTTGCCATCATTTAGACGTTCTGCTCATATGTAACAGGTGGCCCAACGGACCGTATTTACCGCGTAAAAGTATACCTTCTTGTGGTAAAAGAGTTGCCGACTCAACGGGCCTATTTGAAGTCAAACCGAAAAGTGGGAAACTGGCTGAGCGGCCTTCAGTTTACTCTTCTTGCTTATCAGCGAAGACAGTGAACGGGTGACACTCATTGAGAGGAATAAAACGAAGGTCGCTCTCGCCACACACGCCAAATTTGGCAGAAATCGTCGCACTTTTCACAGAAGTAAGTACTTCAGTAGTTAAGTTTTGAAAAAGAAATGTATATATACCTGCATATATTTTAAAAAAATATATATGTATAGGCTTATTGGGGTAATTTTAGATGCACACCATCAGGGATACCTATATATAAATTGAGAAAAAAAATATATAGGCTTATTGGAGTAATTTTAGATGCACACCATTAGGAAGGTATAGTAAATTGTTACTTTCTCTGGCACGCATGGAGATACAATATACATAGTAACTAGAGAAGGTATTGAACTCCATCCAAAAATTCGATGTCGAGATTTCGCCAGATATATATATATATATATATATATATATATATATATATAGGAATAAAGCATTTAAAAATAAGGTCCATACGTGACTGGGGGCAGCATAGCTCCAAAACGAAAAGATTGTTAAATACCTAACTTGGTACTTTGTTTAATATCTTTCAAGGATGCAAAGCTAAGATTTCAAGAAAATCTCCCCACTTACTACCCTTTACATATAAACAATTTAAAAATGTTTGTTTTTCTCAAAAATAGTTCTAACGTTTTTCATTAAAATAATACTGTATATTAAAGATATTTGCATCGCAAATAAAATATATATTTTGAATTTTCTGAGAATAGCCTGTGAAGACATCTTTGTTCTGGATGAGGTTTGCAAAATTTTGCAAAATGGTTAAACCGCAAAGGATAGATAAAAACTTAATGCTGAAAATATTAGATCTCGTTAAAACACACAATTTATGTCATATACACTTTTTTTCTTGTAGATTTTTTTGTTTTCGAGGTATTTCTTATTAATGGTTTCATTTTAAACTAACCAATCTTTCTTAAATGAGACCATGCAAAGCGAACCGAACCTTAATCGTTTCACATAGCGATGATCTTTTATGTGTTTCAACATCGCTTTAGCCTAATGTATTGCCTTATTTCACTTCTGCTTACAAGGAAGCAAGTAATATGGTCAATTCTGCTAATGTTTATCTGGATTTTCTAAAAATAGTTTGTAGATGGAACAGCTAGAGAAAGGTCTATGAACTGAACACATCAAAATTTTACACGTATTTATACATGAAAAATTACACGTAAATTGCCCGAAACTTTGAAAGCTTAACATTTGAGATAGAAAGTTTCAACAACAATTAAGGATAGTTAACTGAAACTTTGATAAGGAATAAGTTCAAATTGGGAGAAAAATGAAAGAGACAGAAGAAAAATAGTTGCAGTTTTCTGAAAATGTTAAAGAATTTTTTTAGTGTTTAAACCCGCTTTTACTACTATGGCACCGCAGGCGATGACACTGATGATACATGGAACGAAGATGGAGGTGGAATGCGATCGTAGGGAAAATCGGAAAACCAGGAGAAAACCCGCCCGCGCGCCTCATTGTCCACCACAAGTACCGCATGCGGTAGCTTGGGATCGAGCCCGCATTAGTGAGATGCGCGTCTAATGTTAAAGTAAACCACGGTCTTCTGCAGTTATTAGTATCCGTGATAAATGATTTTAACTGAACAGGTGTTGATTGGAACCTAAACCAGTAAAAATATACATATTATTCAGCTAAAGATGATAACTTACACCCAAATGTAAACAGGAAAGTCTGAATATATTTACAGTAATATGGAAGATTAGTAACTGTTTTATGTGTTGTAAGTTCTAAAGTCATGTATTATACATAGTTAATTCAAAATTGATGTTCTTAACTTTTAACAATGTCCAAGGACAAAATCAAGTGTAACATATTCTCACTTCTTGTTATTTGACCCAATAAAATAAATAGATAAATAAAATAGGGTGGGTAATGGAAAAAAAAAAACCTGTAATGGAAGACTACACAATTTCTGCAGGGTTTAACAAGTAGGAGGAATTAAAAACAAAATACTAAATCGCAAATCTTACAGTATACAGCTGGATATTAAAATACGATACAAATATTAAATACCTGAGCCAAGGGATTCAAGATAATCGAGATGAAATAAGAGACAGCTGGCACATCTGTCAGCATTGATAATTTCATCTATACTGACCCTTGCAGGTCAAAATATGTGTTTATTATCTTATACCATTTAATAAGCCGTAAATTTAAACAAAAATTGAACATATTTTTGGTAATATCACAATTATATGGCGAGAAACGTGCATAAAAACTGGATTATAGTTAAATCCTTAATAATGGCTTTAAGGGATCACAGATGTGCTATTCTAGCAATTTTGGTAAAAAATGTTAATTTTTGGATTTTTATGCAAAAAAATCACCATATTTGCAACATTTAAGATGGATGTAGCACATGTTTTGGGTGCCATTTTAAATCGTTGAGCTGGTTAAATGACTTTCTCTGTCAAGCTTTAAAACCATTTTTCTCAACTTCAGTTTTTTCGTTATTTTCTCATATTCGAAATGCATCTTCTCCCACAAAAATACTGCTATAGGTCCGAAAGTTTTCCTTAGCGTACCTAAGAATATGTGCAATAAAACGAAATATTGGAATTGTGATATTGGTAATACTTTATTTTTTAAAAAATAACTAGGTAATCATTCTCTACTTTTTTTTTAAATTTGAGGTATAAAATTTTTAAAAAACAATCAAATATAGGAAAATTATAATCAAAAGTTTTGTTACAGAGATATTAAGAAATATAGTCTTAAAGAGTGACACTTTGAGTACGATATGTCGGAGAAGATCGATTTTGAATGTGGCTAGTAAAAATGATATACATTAATTAATTGCCCGCAGAAGCACATAGCCACCGTTTATTAGCGAATACTATTAAACTGAACGCTACCCTCCCTTGGATTTAATATTTTATATATTTAGACACAAAGTGGTTTCGTAAAAGAATTAACGTTTGAATATAAAATCAGGGCGTTCTCCGCAAAACGAGCAACCAGGTTTTGTTGTGGTTGTATGCCATCGCTCGGAAAGGGAGGAACGGAAGAGGGTGCATATTCATTTCATCCCCAGATAATGTACGAAGCTAGCCATTATTGGGATCGCATGCTAGGCTTTAGAAAATCTTGTTATTACTGAAACCTGCGTCACGGGAAACAAGCAGAGTGAATAGCGATGTTCCTGCACTGGCAATTTGCTCCAGCCACGTGCCCCATTTTACATCATTCTGAGAATTGTGACCCAATGAATGAATGACCTGCAGTGACTTGGAAGCTGTCCTGGTCCATTTCCTGACTGTTGTTGACTCACGCAGTAAATGGAAATGAACGCTGTTCCACTGCAGCAACTCCGATAAGGAAGTCTGTCTCTCCGTCCTGACAGATATTTATGTTACTCCTGATAATATGCTGTAATAGAACTGATAATGGACATGCGCTTAATGAGTACAGGTTAAGTAGGGAAACACTGTCGTCATAGGTCATGTCCACACATGTTCTTCCTTTCAGTTCAACCATCGCACTTAATGTTATTTTCAGTAAGTTTGAGTTTAAATATTTTAATAATACACATCTAAATAACTCAATAAGTTCACGTCTTTAAGCGTCTACTTATATACAAGATTTTCATTTCGAAACTTCTCAGCCTAAATATTAATTTACTTAAACTCAATGTCATTAATAATAAAAAAAATGAGCGTCAACGTCGATATTGAGGGGGAGGTTTCAAACTGATCCTAATTGCATTTTAGGTTTCACCCCACAGCCCCAGGCACCCCTACTTTGAGATTGCAAATGTCACCTCTGCAATTTGATACTTAAATATAAAACAATATTCATTTGTTCATTTATCTTATTCATTTTACATATTTAGATTTAAAGCATTGCCTAGCAACCTGGTTTGCTGTTGCGAAATGCCATTTTAAACATTTCTTGTGTTTTAAATATTTGTATGTATTCCATTCAAGATAAAACAGAAATCATATTTATTTATGGAGCTGTGTATAGGGCATTAATAACAAATAGCAAACAAATTTAAAGACAGATATGTTATAGATGGTCAATATTTATAAATCCCTTGTACATTTTTACCTCTATTAAAATTATCCTCGCTAACCTGTTATTTGCATTTTGTAGTAATAAAATGTGTTCATTTTCAGTACTATATGTATGGAACCAAAGAAATGTTTGTCACAGAAAAAACATTCTTGTAATTTTTTTTCTAAAAAATCATTAGCAATGACTTCCTTCGGAAGGGCAGCAAAGCCGATGGTTCCATGTCGTAGATTTATGGCACGTAAAAGAACCTCAAGCCTGATAAAGAGGCTTCTGAACAAAATTAATCAGTCTTTCACGCCGAAAATAGAACAGGACGCTAAGAAATCCGCAGCAATTAAAGAGCGTCCATAAATAAAACTCAGTTTAATTTACAGCAGACACTTTTGGAATGAACGACATTTGTTCAATACTGAAATGACCTAATACTTTAATCTCCGAAATTTCATAAAGTTTTCTAAGTTGTTTATTTAGTTTATTGCATACAGAACCAATTTCTCCAAGTCTGTGTACTAGACCTAAGGCATATCGGTGACTTACGTTTTCACAGGATGCCTCTATCTAAAAGCAGAAATAGTTATGCAAGCACGTCTCTTTTCAGCACCATAAATAAATATGATTTTTGTTCTCTCATGAATGGAATACACAAATTTACAGATATTTTGTACTCAAGAAATTTTCTAAAATGTGTTCTACAATAACAACAATCCAAGTTGCTAACCAATATTTTAAAACAAAATATGTAAAATAAATGAATGAGATGGATAAGTAATTACATACTGTTTCAAGTATAGAAATATAGGAGTGTCATTTGAAATTTCAAAGTGGTGCGTGACTGGGCCTAGAGGGTGAAACCTAAAATACAAATAATACCAGTTTTAAGCTTCTCCCTCGATATCTGTTTCTTTGTTTAGCTTAAATTAAATTTAAATAAATTGTTACCTAGATTTGGAAGTTTTGAAACGAAACTAAAATAAGACAATCCTTTAAAATGTATGTGTAATCCATCTTGGTGATCTTTTATTAATATGTTCGTCTACAATATATGCGTTATCCCTCATACCAGATAAATCATCTAACCTCTGGTTTCTACTTTCTCTACCACTTACTAGCCGTAAATAGGGGAAGAAGTGTATTCCACTCCAACATTCCAGCAGGGATTTCACCGGAAATATATGTTTTGGAGTCCCCTGAATAAAAAACAGAAAAAAAGGTCCATGTGAGTAGGTGTGTGCTTGCGTGTGTGTGTGTGTTTTTGTTTTTTGTAGTGTTTAACGCCCGCTTTAACTAATTATGGCACCGCAGGTGTGTGTGTGTGTGTGTGAAAACTGTGCCTATATGTGTATGTAAGGTGTGAATATGTGAATAGCTCGAAGTGGAATTGTTGGATAATAATAAAGCTTTGTATTTAGGTTCAGCATCTTCCGAAGATACTACACAAAGATTTTCAAGAAATGCTGTACCACAAACTACACTTTGGTGTGTAAAAGATTCCGTTCTGTTTGATTTTCTCCAAAATGGCTCATTAGCTCTAACGATTTTGATTAAAGTAAACATACTGGTGATATTTACCTGGTTAATATAATCTGTATCTTGAATTCTTTGTAAGGACCATATGAGGACCTAATTTTTGTAAATGAATTGCACATACTTTTGTGTAAGTTGTAATTAAGACAAAGGCTATATATAAGAAATGTATATATCTTAATAAAAAAAACAATTTGTTTGCAATAACGTTTCGTGATATTAAGCATTTATGAGACATACATTGTTCTTGGTTTGAATTTTCTAACATTTTGTGAAGTAATAAATTATTATTCTTTTATTTCTTGCAAGTCGTATTGAATTTCAAAGCCAGCATACATCGCCCCACTATTTGAAGAAAAATAACCGCTTCAGCCTCCTATATGCCTTTGTATATACATTCAAAATAATTATGCAAAGAAAATATTTCTCTAAACAGAAGTAGAAGAAGCAGAATGATAAACTTTCGTATGATAGTCTGTAAAAGGAATGTGAAAATAAATTGTAGTGATAAGCGAAAGAAATGTGAATCAACATTCAGATCATTATTGTTTTACAATTGAGATAATGTCTTGGGAAACTGGGTATACCTTGGACCTGTCTTCGTCGCTCACTTTACAGTTCTATTCATGTATGGGTATACACAGACAAATGTACCTTAACCAGGAAAGAAATCTGTTTAAAGTACACTGGATTTAAAAAAACTTATGTTCCCCTTAAAACATTATCTTCTTTTGCTGAAGAGAAACACTTTTCTAGCTAATTTTATAAATACTTGCTAGGATTAGGATTGAACCCGGACGGGGCCCCCAAGACACTGGAGCATAGGTTCTTTGCCTTTCACGTGACCCCAGGGAGGAAGAGATGAGGGGAAAGACCCAAGTGTCGACCAGATCCGGATGACGCCGAGCGCAATTAGGGACGGAGTTCCTAACGGCTACAATTGGAATGCTTCCGAAGAACGACAGCGATCCATACCTTGCTCACGGACCCGAACTTCCCGGCGAAGTCCCTGCGGGACCCCCAAAACCGCCTCAGTCCTTCCACTCGGTTAAACACTTGCTGGCTGGGGGGCTTGGGGGAGGTTCCGATTTCTTCAGCTACTCCTGTGCGAGCGTTGCAGATCTCGAGCACCCGTGGTACTTCTGACGTTATTAAAAGTACGTCGGATCAAACATATGCAGAAGAGCGTTCGGATTGGGTTGGACTCTGCGGGGCAGTGGTTATAAAACCCATGGAAATTGGGGTACGCCTGGGCGGGGTTCTGGGACGTCTAAACATACTCCAGCCACTAACTTGGAGAGCTTGAACAAACAACACCGAGGTCTTCCGTAGTCATCTCTGTAGGGGATTGACGCGCCTAAGTGTCGTATCCGCCTCCGTCCTCTTGTTAGCAAGGGAGCCGGTGTATACAATAGGTGTCGGCCTAATGGAAAACCCCATGGGCTTGTTCCGCGGGGCGGTTGTCTCACCTGAGTAGTCAGCTCACTGCTGCATGGCTTATATAATCATAGGCAAGAGTTCTTGTTCACAGAGTTTTAATGCTATAACATCTTTCGGTGCCTAAATTAGTTTTTATCCACTCATTTCTATCCATCCCTTTCATATCTTCTGGTCCCCTTGTTCTCATTTCGGTTCTTATTTCACATAACCATGAGTTTCGAGGTTTTTGTTTTCACTTCTTCCAGGTGGACTCCATTCCAATGCCTTTCTTGGAAATCACCTTCATTCATTCTTCTGACATGCGCGTATCAACTCAGCTGTTTGTATCTTACATAGCCTAAAATGAGTTCTTATGCACTTTCTTCTCTTATGACAGTATTTCTTATTTGAACCAATTATGAACATCTCGCTCATCTTCTTAAAACATTCATTTCCATTGATATAAGTTTTAATGCAAAATTTTTGTTAAATGTTTATACATTTTCTACTAGCAGATATTAGTTGCTAAATTTGTAACTAAAATCTACTTTCTGCACCTTTTGCGGTCTAACGAGTTCTTCTTATCCATAAAATCGCGGATATTATATATTACCAGTGTGCCTCATTAGCACATTCACAGTTGTAAATAAATAACTCAAATTTGTTGCAAGTATTAACATACAGTGCATTTTTAAACTTGGAAGTTATTACATTTTCGTTATACGTATCCTATTCCTGCAGTTGTTCGTATGTTGATTATTTCTTCGTGTTGCTTTATAGCTACTAAAACTTCTGTTAGCTACTGAGAAGCTGGTTGCATTTTAGAAAATTAAAATCAGACGAGAGTCTTTGCTTCACTCTTAACCAAAAGAGAGTTGGAATTTTCCCCAGGGACAAAACTCTTAGGTAGTACTCCTGTCCAGAAGTCTTGTAGTGAAAGAGGTTACAAATATATATTTATATCAGGGCTACTGCAATTGGGAAACTAAACAATCAATTGTAAGATCCCTTATAAAAATAAGGGAAAAAAATGAGGGACCAAGTTACCTTCTCTCCTACAGAATTTCCAAGTGTTCCACGAGATTTGTTTACAAATTACCATAGCAGAGAAATAGTGGAGGTCAACCTCTTCATTACAATAATCCACCATAGCCCCCTAACAATAATATTTTAGAGATACATGTAAACCTATTTCTGCAGAACATTCGAAATGAAAGTACAAGGCTTTTGTTGAAAAAATGGATAAGTTTAGAGAGCAAAATCCAGGTGCAAATACATTAGCATTGCGAGATATTTAAGTCTAAACCCATCTGCACAATCTGAGAGAGGCAACTTTAGAAATAAACATGATCAATTTGATTTAATTGTTAAAACTGAGCATAGCAGTTTATTACAGATTATGATAGTATATTGTGTACATAGATTCAAACACATAAAGTAGTCTTGCATACATGTTTGCCCAAAACTTCACTTTTCTGCTTTGAGTATTCTATTCCGCTTCTGCTGGAAGAGTGATACCGTGGAAGTAATAAACTTAAGTGCTCTGTGAAATTCTGTATGTGAGCCGTACCTGTGGTAACAAATCGATCATTTCCAATTTACTTAGCGTATACAACATTTGAGCTGAAGCCTTTGTTGTGAGTTCATGCGTGGTAAATAGGCTGTAAAGCTAAAAAAGCCCCCTCCAAGGGAAAGAGGCATAACAAGTAAACCACAAATTTAAATATTACATGTTTAATATGAGCAGGTATTAAAATACATAAGTATGTTTGAAAGGTCACTTCAGAATTTCAGGCAACATAAATATAATCATATTTAACATAGAAAAAGAAAACATAGCACTGCATTGTTAAAATAATTGTGTTTTATTTACTCTTATTTTCTTTTTGTATTCCATAGATACTCATTACAGTAAATTGTGAAGATAAAGGTGTATTTTTCAAAATGTAAAATCATACAGAACTTAACAGTTTAACAGAAAGTCTATTTTCGAACTACAAGTATAGGGATTGAATGATGAAGTTTGAACAACTTATCCTTTGTGATAGTGCCCTAGTAAAGACTTTACAAAAATGTGGCCTCCATAATCCTCAGGTCTCAATCCGGCCGAAATTTGCTTGTAGAATCACCTTATGAAAAGAATTTTTCCAGTGAAACCATTGCAGCATATAAGTACTCTGTCTGAGAGCTTCCGATGTTTCGAAACTTCTGCAAACTTCTGTGTATGATAGCACAGAGAAATAGTGTTTGCTGGACAAGATAACGTCGGATTTATTTACAACATTTTACAAGAATTAACTCCATTTTGACATATAATAGCTTGTACTTGTTCTATCTTTCCAATCTTAGAATATAATATTTATAGCACTTCACATTTTTCAGTAACTTTTGAAGAGCGCCATATATAAACCATAAAGAACTGAGATAAGGGGAGAAGCTTTAAAAGCATTTAGATGAGGACTAGAGAGCAAAACTGTATGTGTGGGATATCACAAAGAAAATTCGTGGGGATCTTATTTTCTTGTTTTTTATGCTGTTCACATATGATGCTAATCTGGTTTCTCTCAAACTTAGTGTAATACAAATAAATGATAATTTTATTACACAATAGGTAAAACAGCATTGTCAAATATTAACAAATGAACTTTAACTTACAATAAAAAATGAAAGCTTAATAGTTTTTCTTTCCAGACTTGTTTAATATTTCAATTAACGCCATTATAACGTCAAGAACAAAACATTTTATGACAAACTACTGATATTAAACAGGTGTAGAATGACCAATTGAATAATCTCTTCTGAAACTTAGGTAAATGGTTTTTCATATTTAAATGTATAAGTAATATTATCACACTATCCTCCTTGTAACAAATTTGCCATAGTTATACACAACCAATTCAATTCTTAATACCAATTTGAAATTCCTTCAGAAATAAAAAATATACTGAAAAATGCATCAGAAATGGGTAAGAATTGTCTCAAACTTCTTCTTTACACTGCCATAAGATAATTTCTTGAGTAGTTGTGTATTCTATATCTTGCTTGCTTATATTTGTACATCTGCTATACTGCGATAATACTGACGAATTAAAACATTAGTTTGTATTTCTTACTTTAAAGGAGGAAGAAGTATTATGCACCCCTTTATGAACAAAAGAGTGCAATAGGAAATGCATATTACATTTAACCTTAACAATAACTATAGGGACATCATACAAGTATGTAGAAAAACAAACTCTCAATCCTCTTTATAGTGCCATTAATCATTGTAGAATCAGCAATGCACATGACTTTGGATCTAGTTCACTTGGAAACATGCTTGGGTATATTAGACACAATCAAGTGTGCGCTCAATGATTTTCGAAGCCCTCAAAGTCCAGAATTAGAGGTTTATGCAGAAATCGATGGTATCGCTGAGAACGATTCCCATAAGAGTCGGCATCACAACCATTCAACCTAGTTCATGTACGAGAACAACCATTGATCCTACCGTCAGCTGAGAAACAAGCGAGATCATTTGTACCAAAAAATGTTGTTTATGTCAAAAAATCCCACTCGCAGAAAAGGTTCTTCCAAGCAAAAAATGGAGAAAGCTATCTCGCATATGTTTGCGAAGGAAGAACTCGCATGGCTTGAGCACACAGAAGCCGCCATACTTAACAGAGGCACCAATTTCTAAGAAAAAATTTCCGCTTATAAACGGGTTGCATTTAACACTCCACTACAAAGTGCGCAGAAGCTGTGACTTTATCTCTGATAGTAAACTTTGTTGCCGAATTTAAAAACATGTTTAAAATAAAGTAGTGCTATTATCATATCAAATTAAAGAAATTCGAATTAATAGGGCTACATGAGAGACTAAAAATGTAATCTTTGTGGCAATCGACGTTTAGTCTCTCAAGACGTAAGGTATTGGGGTGGCACTCTGGTGTATTTTGACTGATTACAGTCCTGACAATGCATACACAGTTAAACATGCTAATGTACAAATACTTAGGTAAGTAATGATGTGTTGGATATCTAGAGCTACCCTGTTGGCAACGAAAATCAAACTGCTTGAAATAGTGGATCACTTGGTTATGCAAGTTGATGTTAAGACACATTCTGGAACATATTGGTAAGCCTCATTTACTTGAGTGGTATATGTTGTCACCTGAGACTAAGCTGATGGAACACCCCGGGGTTTGATGTTTACTGCAGGATGAAGCAATTGCTCAACGCTATCGAAATACCACGATCCAAAATCCCTATAGAATCCTTGTGTTCCTCCTGGAATTCCACCGAAGCTGATACTGATGCCAATGAATTCTAGAGCGTTGCTTTCATTAAGCAGGTTACTGAACCAGCAAATAATATCGAGAAATGCTCTTCCAGATGCTACTCATATAAAGAGAGGGTTTCAAAAAACCAAAAAGAAAAAAAAAATTATTGCACTTATGGGAACAGAAATTGCCTACATAACATTTGGTTTCAACGCTTGAGGCAAGATAGGATATAAAAAAAAATATATTTAAAATATGTTGTTTGGAGATGAAACATTCTCCCCTATTTGCTACTAAAGAGGTCAGTCGTCGTGTCGCTATCTCTCTTATCTGGTTTTTGAAGTCAGGAATGCTGTGCAACACTTCTGCTTTTAAGCTTTTTAGTCTCTTTCTTCAGCTTATTGCTTTGTTGGGACTTTTTACCTTTCTTGTTCTCAATAGTACGTATAGGTGATCCAAAGATGAAACGACATCTAGCTTACTATGGTTACAGAAATAGTCCCTATAACGTTACATGTGTATTTGGAAAATGTACCCCTAAGGAAGAAGCTAATTAAAATAGATGTATCCTTTTGATTTTGCGGTGATTATAAAATAAATAAGTTTTCTGAAGTACTATGTCATTTATTTTACTATGGTTTAACAATATTTAGTTAATTATGTTATGAATTATACATATTTGCTAATTCGAATATAGTGTGTATTCAATTCAAACATTTGAAATTGTTTTCAAGAAAAATGCAGTATGCGAAATGGACAGATGCAATGTTACTGTTTCAGGTAGAAAAACCGAAGGAAGTACAATACCGAAGATAGAACAACGGATAAGGAGATCAGATGGTTAGGGATACATTTTAGGACATGATAAATGGGCAAAGGTTCGATAAAATATGTCGGATTATAAATCCAGAATGAAATTGAAATCAAATTCATCTTTAAACCTATTATACTAGTCATCATTAATCTACATTTGAATGAGTAAGGATATCACATAAAAAAACAAACTCCACTTCAGTTGGGAAACGTTAATTACCGAAATAATGTAAAAACGGGTGACGGAAAGGCTTATTTCGGCCAAATATTCAATTTTAAAATATGCTCTTTTATTACTGTGACATTGCTTTTAAAGATAAAGAAAAATGTTATGAAACGAATCCGTCGAATTATTAATTTGAAAAATAAATCTTGTTTAAATGAAATTCAGAATTATATGTAATATATAATGCGCATGCGAAAACGAAAATATTAGCGTAAAGAGGAAGAATATAAGAGAAAACTCTCCATCTGAATGACATACATGAGTGATAGACAGACAGAGAGATAGATAGAAACACATAGACTGACAGACAGACAGACAGACTGGTAGGTAGGTAGATGGATGGGTGGGTGGAATGGTGGGTTGGTGGATGGATGTGTGGGTGGATTAGTAGGTGGATGGATGGATGAACGGACGGACGAACAGAAGGATACATCCATTCTGACAACCTAAAGAGCAACGATTGTGTTACGGATAATGGAAGCAAAATAATCGCAGGTGGTAAGCTTTGTATCGTTCCTACTGCGGCACTAGAAGTATTTCCATGTTTGCTCTTTGTTTTCAAAGCAGAATATTGCCTCGAGCTGGAGGTGTACTCAAAATAAGAATAACGTAAAAATCGAACTAATTCTTATAAGGTGTGCGGGAACCTCACTTTCCTTAGGAGTGTCAGTTTCACCATACTACAACGAAGTTTGAACGGCTTAAGCAACGAAGAATGTGTTTATGTACTCCCGAATTCAAAACTTGATTGGCGATTTGTAACCATACTTTCTCCTCCATCTGGAAAACTATATGTTTGCGGATCCATCTTTACTGACACAATAATGCTTCGATTATCGTACACTCAAGAGTTTCAGTTTTCCCTCTCAGTTGTTGCTAACCCTTTGGTTAAGCATTCATTGTTAAATACAGGGATACACAGAATAACATAGACAACGTTTCATATGTTGTGCAGTCCGGTACATTGAACTTTTCATACGTACTTCTATGATAGCTAAAGTACAGTTGATGCTTTGTGAGGAGTCAACTTTTGACAACGCTTCAGCAAGGCGCACGTTCCATATTTTTGCAAGAAAGCTCCACTACCCCAATCACACCGATCTTTAAGTTTACCTTCTACTTTATTACGAAGCCTGCGTTGGCGGTGCCTAGTTTACGCACACGGTCAAGTAGTGTGGCTCAGTGCGCTATTATTGAATGGCAGAGCTGCGAAATAATAACCCTAAATAAACTCACTCAAGACACTGCCACAAAATTACTGACCTTCTCCAGAAGTTCAGCACACCTGCGAGTTTTAACAACTCAGCCGAATACAGAAAATAGAAACCTAAATTGTTTTCGGTGCTCATTTTTTTTCGATCTCTATAGTTGCAAGGTCCCTGGTTTTCTTTCCGATCGCCTTTTATCGTATGGGGCATCGTTCCTGCTCATGCTGAGAGCTCTTGGTTTATTTTAACGTCGACAGTCACACAAAGCGACTGATAATTTACATATACAGCTTGGCATTCGTGGTGCAAGTAGCCTACATCAAGTAAAGCTCTTATAGTACTTAGAAGTAATGCTCTAGAGTGATTAATATTTCTGCTTTTCGTGCTGGAAATCGGGTTCTGTCCTCCACGGTGATCTGTTTGTTGCCTTATTTGTAATTTAATGTCGTACAGCGTTTATATGTATAACATATTTATACACAAATATAAGTTTATGTGCGTATAACAATTGTACACAATACAGAGAATAATTAGAGACCCTTAGCTCCAATTAATATCGAAAATTAGGCTTTGCTACTAGCACACTTTTTCTTGAGCGCTGAACTCATAGTTCTACTATGGCCTGAGTTAATAAAGCATTTACTTTGCCTAAGGAACAATTTGTTGAATATCGTTGCCCATGCTTCAATGATACTACATTACATATAACTGTGTCGGGTTACCTTATTTTTGGTTTACTTAATGTTTAACTATTTCAACCAGCAATTTTAACTTCGAAATGACACTTGAAGTGCGGTTTAAATTGTTGCCATTGAGATAAACTTAAATGATAATGTTTAATTTGTTCAACATGTGAAACGTAGCCTCAGAATATCCCTCTAATTCAACCTTTGGTTAATCAATAAAAACAATAGCGGAAACTGCATCTCACAGCCTTCCATACTATAGTTAAAAGTAGGACTTCACAAAGGACAGGAAAATTCCTATTCTCATCCCTGGACAACAACGCCATCTGAGACCTCAAAAAAGTATGCAGGTAATATTTACAGCGCACCAAAGCATAAATGATGGAAGCTGCAGAGGATCATCTTATATATATATGTATATATATGTGTATGTAAATACATACAAATATAATATGTATGTATCACCTCACAGATTACCTAGGCACCAATTCCTTTCAGATGTGTTATATTTCTTTTATCCAAATAGAATATTAAGGATTTTTCTTTATAGCTGTTGTTATTAGCATGATTGTTTTTATTATTATTATTATTATTATTGTAGTTATTGCTGTTTCCATTGAAGACACAGGAAACGTAGAAGTCTATGTTTTCTGAAGCGTTGCCTTAGTTCTAAATTAGCCCAAGCGATTAAAAATTGCATTTGAATTTCTGACAATGAAACTTCCGGTAAAAATTGCCAGGACGTATGACAGGGAGGGACCTTAAGCTTCTTTCCAAAAGTTTCATTGAAAATTGTGTGTTTATTTTCTGTCCACAAATCTGTATTAGAGAGAACGAATTCTGTTTATATCATTTCTAATATTTCTGGCTTTATTTACTCTTGCATTGTAGCAGCACGCAGGTGTGTCAAACTGTCCTTATTCATCCCCAAAATCAAGAACTATTTGAGCTAAGGAAGTGACATATGGCCTGCTATACATCTGCTAAATGGGTATGTTCACAACATAATATATTTCAGCACATTCACCTCGAAAAATGTGCTTCACATCGTAAGTTACGCGAGCTTAGCTCAAACGAGTACTAAACTCGGGGAGATCCATAGTGATCCCTGACAGGCAGTGCGCTGACTTAGCTGATAAAAGGTATGTCTACCTCTCTGCCAATAGATTCTTGCTACCTAAGTAATGACATCATCCTTGTTGCAAGAAGTAACAAACGTTCCTCAATGCAGTTTCAGTTGGCGCCGGGTACTCGCAGTGTAATTTAAATATAAGCAATGATAATGGTCGTGACTTTGCTTTAGAAACAACGATGAAGATAAAGTATGCGGTGAAGATGATTTAGTAGAAGAGCCCCTGCACAGCGACTGAGAGTTTTGGTGCCGAAACCGTGGACGGGACGAAGTGGCAACAGAGTGAGGGAGTGGCCACGAGGCAAGGCAATTGTCAGGAACCGCTATGGAAGGCTCCGACATTACCCTGGGAGCTGAGTACTCAGCCTTCTGTTTTAAACATGACTTTATACGCGATGCACCAAACAAAGTTTGTGAATAAAAGGGCGTTCTAGTCTCTTACTACTCGGAATTTAGTCTAGGTAGGGTTGATAGCTGACTGTATTTCCTTGTCGACATCAATAAACTCTTAGGCTTTAATTGTTTTTTCTGCGTCCTCTTTAATGTATACATTCCGGCAACTAAACACATGCAGATTTGGCGTCAGTGCTTCTGCTTGAGGCATGGGTAGAGCTGAATGTTCTTCAATATTCATACTTACGTTCTAAAACGTAGCAGTCTTTGAGTTACTTCAGGCATACACCACTCAGCTAACAGTACGTATAGCAGAGTATGTGAACTTTTCGAAAGAAATTTGAGTTTCATTTATGGACGATTCTTAACTACTGCGGTTCTTAGTATCCCATTCTATATCGAGCGTGAAGAACCGGAAATTTTGCTCAGAGGTCTCTATCAGGCTTGAGCTTGTTTTACGTGCCAGCTATCAACCCTGCCTAGACTAAATTCCGATCAGTAAGAGAAAAGAACGTCCTTTTATATGACACTGGACCATAGGCTTTACTTCCCTTCGGAGGAAGCTTTTTTTACGGATTTTTCCGCGTGAAGAAATCCATAGTCCTCGGCCGGCTTTGAAACCGTCAACTCCGGAATAAAAGGCTAGCATGGTATCGTACCCATAGACGTTTAGTTGCCAAGTGCTCGACTGTTTGCTTCGTCATTCATTGGGAACACCCCTAAAACTATACCTAAACTTATCTTCCATGCTGCCAAATAGAAAGACTACGATCTAATGTGCTTACCCTTTATAGGCCTCTACCATTTAGTTTCCAATTTGATAAATCAGATTTTCCTTAGTATGCATGTCTATTTCGACATATTGTTCCAAGTTAACACAATGATATTATTTTAGTTAGTAGAATGAAACCGTTTCAAATATCATAGATCTAGTTATACATTTCCAAAACAACCTCACATCAATACTTTCGTTCGAGTAGTTTATACAGAACATGGCAGAAATATTCCGCAGATTTGAAAGTATAAGCAGTTTAACTTATAATAATTATTCGTGTTTCCGCTACATTACTTTAAAGTGCAGCTTTTGGAGATCGGAGAACACTTTTCAAGTGTTGAATCTTTGTGATATGATTTGCGTCTACCAATGGTATGTTTCCTTGGCAATCGGTTTGTACTCCGCTGAAGCCTGTACTTGTGCAATGTTTTGTTCAATGTTAACAGAATGAGGTTGCCCAGGCAGTGTTTGCTAGAAAACCTTCTAAGTTCTTGTTTGCCTTTTTACCAACCAACGATGAAGAACATCCTTGGACTGTGTTCTACGTTCATTCACTTGCCGTCGCAGTGCATTTTGGACTTCTCTGATCGAATTGATTCTGATATACGACACAAACACGCACCCTCACTGTCCAGTGCTCCATGACAAACTAACACATCGGAAAGATTAAAAACTGGCGAACTCGTTTATTTGGTTGACCAAAATCCAGCTGCATATTAAAAAAAAACAAACAAAAAACAAAAAACAAAAAACTGGCAGATTTAAAAAAGTTATGAATCTAAGCCTCATTACATATTCTGCCGCATTTGTATACAGTCCCGAAAGTAATGCTCTGATCTGACCTTAAAGAGATCTCTAAAACTGTTACAATTACGCAGTAGCGAAGAGTCCATTATGTTCTAAGGATGAGTTTATACAAAAGGTCCAAAATAATTCGTCTAAGCTGATTTTAAACCAATCTGATTGCATACACTTATAAATGTGAAATGTATTTAAATATTTTTACCTTTGAATTCCCAATATGCGCCCGCCAGTAAAATGCTCATTCCTCTGCAACTTATAGCTTCTCTGCTTATTAGCAGCATGCGCAGTAAACCCATTTCTTTCATGTGGAGGGTAATGGTTTTAATATATGGATTACACGATTATTGAAAGCTGGCCTTTGAGTTGTTTCTACCATCTTGCCAGCAGGTAATACGTCCTGGAGCTCTGAATTAAGTGGAACGATGAGTCATTTGTTTCCTAGCAGATAGCGTCTTAATTTTTCTTTTTTCTCAAATTAAAAATCTTATAGGCCTACTTATTTCAAATGTTGGTAGTTCCGTAGCATGTCGAGCTAGATCGATTCATATTACCTTTTGGTAGTACTGTGTTTATAGCGGAACCTGGAATATTAATTTGTAGTTAAAATGCTCTAATTTTTAATGTGGAGTAGTAGTGATTGACTGATTACTGAAGTATATTTCGGTATGCCATGTCACATGTGAGGTGTCAACATCAATTCGCCATGTTGATGTGCTGTCAAAAGTAACCTGAAAATAGCCTAATGTTTAAATCATTATCTTGTACCGCATGTATGTTAATTGCTGATAACTTCCAACTGCCAACACCTTTATTTACATGTACACGGATTTTTTAATTGAAAGCCTTGCATTCTTCTTTGGAAGATAAACTCCTGGAAAGGATGAAAGCAGATTCAAATCTGTTGAATAAAATGTGCTATACTACATGTGTAGGTAGTTTCCAAAAACAGTTGCAAAATTTTGTTAAGTGGCAGCGGTGTAAGAAACAATTCGGTTTTATCGTGTAGTACATGGTATGAGTAACAATGGTTTTGGAAAACGAACAGGAAGAAAGAAGTAATGTCAAAAAGATGGAACGGTGAGTTACTATTATGATACTTTCATAAAATGTTAGCAGGAACATGAAACTAAGTTAATGCTACTGTATTTAAATTTTATAACTTTTTAAATGTTTTTTTTAAAGAAATTCTAATTCTCAGCCTACTCTACAGATCATTCCAGCTTTGCCTCTGCAAGCATCTGTGTAGTACATGGTGCGAGACCTTGTAACCTTCCAGGCCCCAATAGAGAGTAGCACCCACTAAAACTCTTCCGGTTGCGACGTACTGTGTGTATGTATGTGTGTGTGAGAGAGAGAGAGAGAGAGAGAGAGAGAGAGAGAGAGAGAGAGAGAGAGAGAGAGAGAGAGTGTACACGTGAAGATCGAGGTCCTCAGAGTGACGTATCTGGTTGACGTTACAGTCCGCCACTGATACACCTGTTGCCCTCGGCTACTCAGGAAGTTTGGTTCGGAGTCAATGGTAGAGCGTGTTTTTCGACTCACCCAGTAGGGAACCAAATGGGAATACACATTAAATACACTCAACATAACACATAACACACAACTGCCACATATAGTACTTTATTTAGCTGAAAATAGGGTTCGTCGTCGTGTAGCATACTTATTGTTACAAACACTGAGCTTACAGTATTTCTAAGGTTCGGACTTATGTTATTACTGCGCGACACTAGCACATTCTCTTTCACACTTGCATATCCATCCGGACTCTTTGCACGTCACGTCTCAACTCATTTCTCTGTCCTCCTGCCTTCTGTCACGTAGCAAACATGCACCTCTTTCCTGAACGCTTAAAATATTACAATGGAATTTCGAGGGTAGGGGAGATCCGCTAGTGGACTTTGTAAACACTTAGCTTAAACAGATTCTCCTGGCTTCAACCGTCTGTTCATCAAATCCTGCATTCGCCAAGACTTCTTGAAAGAGGCGTTTATACATGGGAACAAACAAATAGTATATAAATAATTAATATACCCGTAATTGGTTATGCTTCTGAATGTTACCGTTTCACAGTCAATGAGATGTAGTTATACTATTGAGCTGTTACGATATACATGCAAATGGAAAATACCCGAAATGTCCCTTGAAAAGCTGTAATCATTAGCGTCATGGAAACGGATATGTTGATGTTGAAATATTTGTATAATGTTTGTAATTTAAAACGATCCTTTAAGTGTCTCTGTGGGAGGAAAAAGAAAGAAAAGAAAGAGGGGAAAAAGATTAAAAAGTGTTCAAGCGTTCTTTCAGTGATACTTATAGGTATAAAACAGCATATTTTAAGCATGTTCACAGAAGGTAAAGCTTAACAAGGTTAGTAGTACTCATCAGTTGGTTTCCAATAGGGTAATGGATGCTGCATCAGCCATCGTAGTAGAGCTCGAAGGGAGGAGGGAGCAAAGGGGAACTATACAGCACTATAGCAGAGCAAGGGCTAGTTTAACCCTAGTAAAGTGGGTGCAATGCGTGCGTAGGAAATTGAGTTTTGCCGGCGCGTGTGCATAAGAAATCTTGGTTATCTAATTGGCTCAGTGGGTGTTCCACCGTGCAATGAATCCTGGCACCAGTCAGAAGATGAGGTTGACACACGCATCACGGCGCTTGATAATAACGATATGATTCAGTTCATCATCTCAAAACTGGTAATAATAACTTGTTGTTAATATATAATTTCCTCTAAACTCTCTCTCTCTCTCTCTCTCTCTCCCTCACTCTCTCCCCTCTCTGACTTTTTGTGCCACTTCTAAGAAAGACCCAGAAGGGCAGCTGATATTCTTTGCTTCATATTTGTTCAAAGTTGCCTTTTCTCTTCCAGTGATTGTAAATTTCAATGTCTATAAACTAAGAGATAAATTTCTATAAACTAAGAAACCCACTACTTCATGCAAAATATTGAACAGTGAATCAATAATCGTAAATTAGATCGATAGCATTTCTCTTTCCATACACCTTTTGTAAACTTTATGGTGATAGTGGCTGTGCTATCAGCCTAAAGAGAATTGTAATACCTGTGTTTTATTACAACATAAAATGGATGCCCTTGTCACCGTGTCTAACTATTTTTGCGTTAGAAGTTAATCAAAATAAGTAGATAAGTGTGTCCACATGGTCTTCTATAAGCATTGGATCAGCATAAGTAAAAGCATTGTTCCGTCTTCTGTAGTGTTTCTCACTTTCGCCTTTGCATATGAATCACCGCATTTAGTGACCTTCGAATGCGCAACAACGCAGAAAATACGGCGCCGTGGTAACCAGAGACTCTGGAACGCGAGACGTCTCCATTCTTTTAGAAGCAGCTAGTATCTTCCAAAAACTTCCAGAAAATTCTGTGACGTCATTTTCTAGCTATAAAAAGAGGAAGAATTTCAGGCCAGTGCGTGCAATGAATTGTACTGAGTCGTGGGTGACTGGAGGTTAGCGCACAGTGGCGCACAAGCTGTAGATGGAGAAATCCATCAACTGTCCTCACGTTGAACCAGAGAGTGGACTATTTACTGAGGTGAATTATATGCATTATTTTTAACCGATTTTTAAATCAATAAGGACATTTGTTACAGTTTGCTTATAATTGCGCATGTTCATACTAAAACATGATAAACAATGGTTATACGAAGTTATGAAACTAATATGTTACCAACATCATTTTGTGAGAACTACAGACACACATACCCGATAAAAGTATGATCTTAGTCTTCTGTTCCGATATTTAGTTAATGCTAGCAGGAAACTTCTCTTTAGATACAAGAAGTCTGTGAATAATAACTAAGGAGGCAAGGGCATTTCTTAGGAAAACGGAGTTCAGCATTTGTTTCTCAAGTAGTTGCAGGTACAAATATTAAGCATGAATTCGGAAGCTTAGTTCGTACACTTGACATGTGCACCCATTTATCTAACTTAAATTATAATTAAGTGATACAATTCTAAAGTGTTGTACATCTCTAGTACGAATAACATTAATGCCGCCCATTCCCTGTTACGTCTCCCAAGCAGCGTTGGCTATCAGCTGAATCTTGACTTCTTTATGGTAGCAAGTGCATCTCTGTGAGCTACATCCAGTTAGAAAAGCTCATGATATTCTTTTCGTAATAAATGTGAAAATAATTATCTATAAAGTATTTTGAAACACCACTGCGCTTTATTGCACTCTGAAATACAATTGCGCCAGATTTGAAAACTGGTAACTCCTTTTGTTACTAGCACCGTCTTTGAAAATAATATCTAATGCTTTAAGTTTATACAGTTAATAAATCCATGCGCCTTTGACGATACCATGGAACGCTGATACTTTTAACACTTATATTAGACTGCGATTAACACTCTGCAATAAATGCTATAATTGAGACTGTTCATCTAAGTTGCAATATTTTCATGGCAATCAACAGTTTAGTTTGTATTTTACTGGTAAATGTAAACGTAAATAAATAAATAATCAAACACAAACTACGAATTTCAAGCTCATTAGCTTGTTAATACGGAGCACATTTTGTTGGATTTTAGTGGCGTTTATTGAGAATAGATCCTATGCAGATATAGGGTATTATATATAAAAATTCAAGTGGTACCATATGCTGTTTAAAGTTTGAATAGTTTTATAAAATCGAATAGTTTCCCCTTCTTAGTGCCGTTGATAAACATCTCATTGGCTAGATCCTTGAGCTTTTGATGGGCATATCAAACACACAGATGTAGATAACATAATGCATTATGCAATATTTCCTTTTCTTCATTCCCTGATTGCCCTCCACTTTGTAGGATTTGCCTTCCACAAGGACTCTGCGGTAGTCCCGCAGTGGGTTTCGAATAGAAGACTCTACTTATTAATTAATCATATTTCGACGGCTGTGCCCTCGCTAGCAATGAGCACTCTTCTGTTATTCAGGGAGTGGGATACTACAAACATACCACGTGTTTATATCTTTTATTACGTATATCTGTTTATTGCTTTTAATGTATGTTTATACCAGCCCTTGCACCAACTGTACATTGAAGGAAAAAAGTGATCGAAGAAGCGCGCCACAAAGTGTATAAAGAATGACAATATAAGTTAGTTGTTAATCGATGAAGTTTCTGATTTGAAAGAAGTGAGTGTCTTGGAAAACGCAAAATTAGAACTACACCAGAGCTGTTGCAATTAGCGGACACATCTGTTTATATTCCCACGTCCCTTCGTCGTTGCACACGTCTGTCCAATACCAGCTTCCAACACCATCTGCTAAAATCCTACGACCAATTGAAACACGTGTCTTTGGGGCGTTCGCGCCCCCCCTTTTTTTTTTTGTTCAGCCTATCCATGTGCGCGCGTCCTTGTTGGCAAAAGACTACCTAGGCGACCGACATTTAAGTTTTCCTTCGTTTCATGTCATATATTCAAACTTGTGCCATTTTACTATTTGATAATGGTGACCCATTGAGATGATACCATATGGAATTATAATGTGTAGTTCATTATATTATCTACTGTATACTCTGAAATGTTGGTTATTAATTAATTTATCAATTGTATTTCTTTGATTCCCATTACTAATTATGGCAGTCAATAAGGAACTCTCTCAACTTACAAGCCATTGTCATGCGTCACGTACCTATAAAGGCGATCTGTACCTTAGATTACAATAGCCCTGTATGGGTGACTAGCTTGAGGCATAGATGATGAAAAAGAAAATCCAATGAAATAGATGACAAAAATCGTCCTGCATATGGTCTCTAACTCCGCATTCCATTAAAGGTGACTAAACTCATAAAAAGCATTCTGTTAGAATGGCCAGATTCAGAAAAGTTGAATTCAGGTCCTCCTAGATGCGAACCAAGAGCCTTAACGCGAGATCCATTTCGCTCATTTAATTTATTTATAGTTTTCTATAGCTAAGAAATTAAAACCGCATGGGTGTTTAGTCAACGGAACATTTTCTGCATTCATAGGATTTCGATTTATGTATCGTTGAATGAAAAAATTTTCCAGATTGCACAATGTGTTGGCTCCAAGAAATGGTCGCTATGTTCACATTTTCCACTGAAAACAGTGAACTTATGTAATCCAATGATCTTAGACATACCTTAGGACAAAGCCAGGCAACTAAATAACTTGTGATATATCACAACCGTATATCATGATAGCGTTTCTTGGGTATGCCAGGGGTATACCCTAACTTTTGGCCCGGAAGGTTTCCATTCTTAGTTATCATTTTATTTTATCTATCACCAGTGCCCACCGCCTGTGGTGTCATATGTAAAGCGATCGGTCGTTAAACACTGCTACTCAGAAGTAGAACCTCAATGTTTCTACATTTTGTTTGAATCCTTTTGAGCAGCATTTGAAAGTACACTGCATTTAAAGCAAGGGATGTTATCCAATACCATTTGCCCCGTATTTTGATGAACAGGTCTTTTAGTTTTCTGTGAATATCGAATCCTAATTGCGTTGCATCTCAGACATTCTACGATGATTTACAAGACCTGCCACTCTCGTACAGAACAGAACCACCCTTTGGTTGGGTTCAAAGGCTCCGTCCGCAACTCCTGCTGAGAATGAGAGGGGGAGTAACTGATGAATATTGGTTTCCCATCGAATGTCTGAAAGTTTTCTGCTCCTCGGCGTTCCTGCGTCAAAAGCTTGAATGTATTGAAGCGAACAAAACTAAATTTGGCAAATCGTCCATAAACAGGGACAAAGCTAATTGATTTAAATACAGTTACATTGTTTCTACAAAGCAAATTGGTCACTTTTGTACTTCAATATAATTATTCAGTTATTACCAAGAGGTTAACTTTCTATGCCATTTTTACCTTCTTTCTCGTAGCCCGTGTGAGAAAAGCACGGGATTATATTCTCTTTGATTTTTTCGTCCGTGTAGACATCGTCATTGCCAGAATATCCTTGTCATCAGCATTCATTATTCATGAAACTATTGTGTTGTATAGCGAGAGTTAAGTAAATATCCTCCCCCTCCATCCCAGCAAGGACCGCACAGATGAACTGACTAAATGTAATTGCTTCGTAGGCTGCGAAACGATTTCAGGAGTATTTAGAGTCGGTTGGTTTACAATTTTCCCTATTCAGAGCCCAAATGGAAAAATCTTATGTTTTCCGATTACAAGACTTTCTCCATCAGCAACAATCTATTCTTACATAAGCTTATTCTTCTTTCTACTTCATTCCCATCAAGACAAACATTATAAGAAATTGTTTTATTTCTTTGTTCTTTCGATGTAGAAGCGAAATAAGGGTGGCTAAAGGGATAGTCGAATCCTTTTAAAGCTGATCCCTAAGTGATATAATTGAAAGTCCCTTCTCTTTGCATGACCAGGATAAACAAAATGAGTATCAACTTCCATCTGAGAGAAGTCTAAAGTATTGGAAATGGTTAACTCCACGCAAACAATTGTATATGGCATGATCTGTGTGTTTTAACGAGATCTAAATTGTTTGTATAATAAGACTGTGTCTATCTTTTTCTGTTTACCGGTTATGCAAAAGTCCACTAAAATGAACAGGACTTCAGAGGCTATTACCAGAAAGATCAAGATGTATATACTAACTGATATGTAAATATACTTAATGTATAAGAGTTTAATCAAACTGTTAGGGTATTTTGACAACATCGTAAATTTCGAAAACTTGCAAGTAAAGGGTAGATTGAAGTGGGGGGATTTTCCTGAAAACATTTGTGTCATATCATTGGAAGATAATAAATGTAAATACCAAGTTTCGTATCGTACAGAACTGACTTTTCGTTTTTAAGTTATGCTGTTAAGATTCATAGACAAATATAGGAACCTTTTTTCTAAATGCTTTTTGGATTTATGTGTCCTCAAAACATGTATTTGAGGTGACATCTCGTTATAGAATTTTTGGGTGGTATGCAATACGTTTATTATCTACTATGTACATTGTGTATATTATGTGGTAGAGAAAGTAAGGATACTTTGTGGATATTAATGTTCTTTGAGCTTGATTTGCTTGGCTTTGTTCATTAACAGATACCAGAGAGAAGAAACACTTATCTTAAATTAAATCCTTCATTATTTTAAACAGTGTGATAAGGTATAAAAATACTGCACATCATTAAATGAAAATCAGGACTAAGTTATGGTAGCGAATTTTGGATTTTGAATATTGTCCCCTTGGTGGCACACAACATTTTTCACTTAATATAGTCTCAAAATTCCTATGCTCCTTAATATTTACTAAGCATTCACTAATGTTTATGTTTAGAATCATGCAGATGAAATGAGAATTTTTCAGCGTAAATGAGAATTTTTCAGCGTTCCTAAAAGTACAATTTTAATTACAAAATGGGTGACTGAATCAAAATTCTAAGGTGATATAAGTATATAGAGCAATTCTCGTAGCGATGTACCCTGTGGTGCGAACAAACCCAGGTTTGATTCCCAGTACCGGAATGGGAAAGGTTAATGGACACTGTCGGAAGGGCCTCAGCAGTACGAGGGGCCATCCCGGGAGGGACGAATGAGGTGAGAGGATACATCGGGCGTTTGAAACCAGGAGCGACGCCACAGCAATGACACGGTCCCCACAGTTTCTAGATTGAAGCACCCTGACAGTCGTACAGGAACACTGGGGCATCCCGCCCCACTTAGGGTCCAAAGCCCTCGCCAGGAGCGGTATTCCGGCAACCAGCAGAAACTGGAGAAGGAAGACATTTACTCTCAAAATCCTTTTACCCTGCCACGCCGCACCGAACACTATCGCTTTCACTTTCGACCCTGAAAGAAGCCAACGGGATGAAGGATGAAGGACATGACAATGGAAACGACATAGAGGGACAGAATATTCGAGGGATGAAAGAAACCTACTCAGCATTCGTCTGCTGACCCGGGGAAACCCCCAAAAGGCTCATGGGGGTAGGCCAGTCACAGGAAGTGAACCCGGGCCTCCCGAATGCGGGCAACAGAGGAGACCGCCTGAGTCATGCCCTCGGTCCCGGAATTGAACTTCTCAGTGACAGAAAGATCCGAGCGTCCTTGGGGGGCAATTGAGTTGCTAGGTGATGGAGATATAGAGGATGCAGCCTTGTAAATCGCATCCAAGTGCCGGGGCGAACACATGCCACCCTCATCACTATACTTTTCCCACAATATCCTGTGTTGACGGAAACAAAGCAATGAGCTGTCATTTGTGGCTGTCCCCCATGGAAATATTGGCCTATAGAGTAGTTTTAATTAATATATAAGCCAGTTAACTTATTTCTGCTTACATTACATAAAATAATTTAAATACAATTTGAAATAAATGAAGTTCAAAGTAACAATAGTTCTCACCTTTATTATTTGCTTTTGATCCAAATTGGCATATTAGAAGAAAAACTAAAAACTAGTAGACAAATTTAATTATAATTAATGAGGATTTCTAAATGTAGTATCACATAAGAGACGACACCCCTCCCCAATAAATGTTAAAGTTAATATTAGTTTGTTTATCGAATAATATGCTTCCGCTTTATTCATAGTAAGCTATCTATCTTGCAGTGAATCACTCGTGCCCTCCCCGTTTTCTGAAACACTGCAAAACCTCTCGGCAGAAAATAATACAAACCTTGGAAATGTTCCTACTACTGTACTGCATCAGTTCTGGACAATTATTAGTTAAATTATCTTTTAGAGTACATTAATGCACGAAACTCTTATTCTGGATTATTCTTATGTAATAAATTGTAGCCAAGAAATGTTATCATAATACATTTTGAATTGTATCAGAAACTGGAGCTAATTTGGCCCTTTATGGGACAATTTGGCACAATTTTTGAAAACGTATTATTCTATAAATATATACATATACAGTTTATTTTATATTGCATCTAATGTAAATCCTGGAACTATTGCTGCATATTACAATAGAGAAACTCAAAATTTAGAGAAATCTATTAATTTATGGGATTATGACACTCCAATACCACGAACAGACAACTTAAATGTACAAGATTTCCCCAATTTCGAGCCCGCTGTCATGAGAGAGTAGTAATTCATTATATTTCATATTGAATGTATCATAAACAAAAGAGTATAATTTACATGCATACGTTTTATTTTGTACCTAATATGAAATATAAAGAGTTATTATTCTCATTTAATAAGTGACCTAAAACTGGGGAAATCTTATATATTTAAGATTATGGTATTCGTGTTGGTGTTGATAGTATTGAAATGTCAATATCATAAAATTATTATATGTATGTATTTCCCTAAATTTTGAGCTTCTTTACGGAATATGATAGCATTCATTGCAATTTTCACATTAGATAGTGAACAAAATAAGATATATATACATAAAATAATGTGTATTCAAAAGTTGGGTCAAATTAGCTGTAGTTTAAGATAAAAGGTTCAATCATATTATGCTAACACATTCTGTATATAACATATCCAACAAGATTAATCCTGAATAAGAGTTTAAGGCAATATTATAATCTGAAAGTTAATTCATCCAAAAAGTGTCCAAAATGAATGCCACCACTGTATTAGCTGTAACATAAAACCAGAAGGTACTTGACAATATTATACGTTAAAATTAAGCTCCATATACACTGGCGACAAAATTCACAGTAAAAGTAAGTATAGGTACATTAGAAGACAGTCGCATATATTGCCAAGGAAATGTGGCTATAGATCTTAACATTTTCTGGAGCGCAGTAACTTACGTATACACTTGACAAATAAAACCTACATTGCAATAAATCACGCTCCAGGCAATTCTCCAACATTTGAAAAACCGCTGGTGCCGTAGCAATTACTCAGTTTACTTGGCTACTGTCACATTTGACAACACATTCCTGGATCACATGGTATTTGTACACTTTATCTATTACCATTGTATTTTACAGAATAATATAGCACACCATGGGTTTTCAATCTTTTTGCTGTTGTCCATCCCCTGAGGGGCGAAATTTACATCTATCTAAGGTCTAAATTGTAAAATATATTATTATTATTATTATTATTAAAGAGAAAAGTTTCAAGAATTTATTCACTACTGAATCTGCAAGTAATACTGATTCTGTGAGTAAATTTACGAGCATTTTTTTTTTTTGTAATATTTATCATTTATTCTGAAACCAATGAGTGACAACTTAAACAAGAATTACAGATATTCACAGGTAGTCGATAAATATAGCTAGTAGACTTTAATGACGGGCTTAATATTGTCAATTGGGTTGAAAACTTCCTTGGAATTACATAGTTACCAAAATTGAGTTCTTATTTGGAAACACCAAGGCATTGATTCAAAGAAAGATTAATTTCTATTTTGATTATTGTGAAAAATATAATTCCACTCCGATAAAGGCTCGTAAACTGCAAAATAATGTCAAAGGCCTGCTAACTTAATTTTTCATATCTTCTTCTTAAGGAGTCTGAAATTCAGGCAAAATCTTCACTGTTATTTCCTGAGGGAAGATTCGAAGTTACTTCTCTTCTGATCCGGTGAAATCTGAATTTCTGCAGGGTCGGAATTGAATGGAAAAAATCATGTTTTATATCCTACGAGAAATAGTTCTTGAAGAGGATGTGAAGTTTGAAACAGTAATTTGTAAGTGCACTTTTGACCTCTTTGATTAGCTTTAACAAAGTACTTCTTTGTCAGAAGATATGCAATGTAGTTATAAACTTCAGTTTCCCCCTTCCAGTGAACATCTTCCGTGTGAAGTTTAAATCTAGATTCACAGTTTCAGAATACCTATATCATTATTCATTTCTTTTTGGGGAAATAACCCAAATAGTTAATTTCTGGAAAAACAGAAAGATAAGCAATCCTCTAGACAAAGGTATGTTTAGCGATTTTTCCCAGAGTGAGATGAACATTCCTTCTACCAAATATGCCATCACCTGCGTCAGTTCAGAGTCAAGGAAATCTTTCATTTGTTACAGAAACACCTTTTAAAGTGTTTTTCATTTATTTCTTTTAAACCATACATAAGAAAGTAAGAGAGAGAGAGAGAGAGAGAGAGAGAGAGAGAGAGAGAGAGAGAGAGAGAGCAGCGAGAGATACGGGGTAGGAAAGAAAAGACGAAACGTAGAAACTTCCGCACCTCCATTGAAAAGCTTCGACACCAAACGTTTTGACTGTCCCTACAGCAAATGCTAATAAACATGTTTCGAGAGGTACACTACATGTGGTTTTTGTGTGGGTAAGATTTAACACACAAACGTTTTTGAAAACTGGCCTAAGTTGTTCAGGACGACGTATGAAAAAATTGAGAATCCTTCATTTCTTAAACATTTTTAAGTGTACTAAAACATCAATTGAGTCATAAGTGACAGACATCAATCAAATCATGTCTTTTTATTATGTGACCCAATTCCAAAATTCCTTACCTTCTATGAAACACTCAAACTCTGCTGAACTTTCAAAAATACTCCTTATTGGAACACAAGGATTGAAAACTTTAATTGTAAGCTTTGTAACCGAAGCATTTTAAGTGCCCTTTATGTACCCTATGCGATATAGTGGTAAGTTGGACTTTAAAAATTTAGAAAATATTACAAACAATTATAAGTATCATTTTAATCGTGTTTATAGCATATTATATATTAAAAATGTCCTTTACACTACAAGTTTCCTTTTTCTGTAAGGATGTTTAGTGCGAAGGTAAAAACACAGACAATCCAGAATAATTCCTATATTTCAACTCACCAATATATTATGTCCTTTATTATTTGTAATAATATCTGAACAGTTTAAAAAGGTTTAACACATAAAATTCGGAGCAGTGCTTATCGCTTGCACATGAACATATCTGAAAAGTTTAAGAGGATATGATTAATTCTATGTTTCAAGGAGAGGTTTATAAGCATATCATTATTGGAAAAAGTGTAAAGATGCATACTTTACGTGCATCGACATCAGAATATACATGCATTTACATTATATTTTTCTAATTTCAAACTGGCATTGAGACATCATATTCCTGTTTCCTCTGCATTCTTTTCGCTCTAGCTGGAACTTGGCCATGATGAACAAGCGTTGGGTACTTTGGGTTCAAATGCTGCTACTGAAGAATGTCACGTGACTGCCGTGTAATGGGCAAAACGAAACAGTACGATACTTTTACGTAATTGCTTTCAAAAGTTTCCTGTTCCAAAGCATTCATTATGTCTGTTTTCTTTTCCTGAAACTGGGTTGGGTGGTCTTGGATTTTGGAAATGAAAAACACATACAGAACAGGAAAGAAAATACAAAATTCCGTTTCCTACGAACATTCGCTTAACGATACACCAGTGAAGATGTATTGCTTGGAATTAAACACGTAACAAGCCAGTACTTGCTTTTGGAGCGACAACTGTGTTATAAAATCATTTCTCCATTAATGTCATACTCTGCTTCTCTTCTGGAATATAGCATGTCAGGTGGCAAAGTATTTGCCTGCCACCCATGGAGATTACAAATTGTTCTCCCTGTGATAAGGTGAACACCGAATATCTTTCTCTGACATCAACTTGGCTCAGGTCCATTATCATCCACCATACAAAAAAGTTTTTTTTTCAGAGCACTTGCGAAGCTATAAGAAAGGATAAAAAGAAACAAAAAGTAAAAACTAGCACTATGTTTTTGGTTTTATATTTTTCTCCTTATTCTTCATATGCGCAGAAATGGCTAACACAGATAACTGTCTTCATTCGGAGTTAGCGGCTAAATAATGTCCACCCCTAGGGAATCAGAAGGCACTTTTGCCTTTACCCTGGAAAATAAATCCGATTCTTATGAGTTTTAGGTAATGTGACTTGGTTCAAGCTGTACTCGTCTAAGAGGAATAAAAAACAAACTGAATGAGTCATTGTGTTCAACTGAAATGTGAATGCTATAGTACGCGCAGGTGTACGTGCAAAGTCCAACAGAGAAAAATTGTATTCTAAGGGAAAAAGCAGTTGTTAAACTAACAAAATTCAAACTGGTGGTTCTTATTAAATGACTTTCAAACTGTGAGACGGTTTAGTTAAAGTCTTAAAATTGTCAAGTCTGACAATCCATTAACATAGATATTGTTTTCCGAACCATAGATGTTTAAACCCAAACTTCTGGACCTCAGAGAGGATCTTTCACATGTGTATTTAGCAATGACACGTAAAACTGAAACGTCACGATTTGTTATACTGGAAGTGCAGACTGCAACATTAACTGATGTATCTAAAAAGAGTTCCGGGTTTTATCATTGTAGTTTTACTAATCCGAAACCCTTTCTCAATAATGTCCAGCCCTTCTAAAGAATCAGAATGCGCTTTGGCCCTGGCACTATTTCTGGGAAAGGACACCGATTATTGCGAACTTAAGGTAACTCGATTTGGGTCAAGCAGTGCTCGTAAAGGTGGCACAGAATACTAACTAGATGAACGCCATTCCGTACTGCTGAAACGCAATTGTGTACTCTCACGTTTCTTTGAACGTAAATCACCTAATTTCTTCAGTGTGTCCGTCGGTTGGCTTCAAATTTATGAAACAGCAACTCTTTCTCCATCTTGTCCACCGACACGAAGACCCAAGGTCGTTAAGTCATGGAGTGAGATTGAGGTCTGTGGTTCAAACCCCATCAGGACTGTTCTCCCCTTTCGGGTTTTCCAGTCATAACTAGCAACTGCCTAGTTGATTGCTGAAACGTAGTCCTGGATTGTATCCTTTAAAAGTGTCCATTCCTAATCATTATCTCAAGTGTCACCAATATTTCTGCCCATCGTGTCATGTAGTGAAAGGGAGCGTTAAACACTTACAAAATTTGATGTGTTACATGCACATGGCTTTCTCGGCCCTCCATTGTCTATTAGTAATATTAAAAATTGTTCTAAGGAAAGTTATTTTTGTAACTGTTTCATTTTAGTCCAATTAACCTTTGTAGCAATAGCAATGTCGTACTCTTCGTTATGCATACTAAGAGAATAGCGACAGTCATATAAATAAGAACTCCACATTCAACGCTGGCCATATTCTTTCCATATAAATCATGCCAAAAAATTGAATGTGGACGGGACTTGAATAGAATGACAAGTATTGAGCAAATCGTTAATAATGGATATCTCTGAAACTGCTAGTGGTACAAAAAGTCTTTTGTTTTAAAGAGATCTAAATGTTGTTATGGTGCGTTTTCGTCTACTGTTTAAGGTTTACCAGTTTTGTAGGATTATTGCAACAGTATATTAGCACGTTTTGTTTTTCATTACTGTAATTATTAATTTGCACAGGTTTAGTATAGGAAAGATATGTGCTTCAGTAGCCAAAACTTGGCAGATCCAGTTATAAGCATATATTACTAAATCTACAATAACTATGTCGGGAGTCGCTCGACGGATAAACAGCATCAATTCTGAGGAATCTAAGTGAAGTACTTATTTCTGTAGGTCTATCCAGTGTGACAAACCCAGGTCATTCTTTCTCCCCTCAGTGAGAGCCGATTCTGTGTGTTCAAATATCGATGAGCTTAGCCGGCGCATCACCGAACATCAAGGAGGTATACACACACGTATTTTTAAAGTATTTCACTAGCACTAATTCAGACTGACTCCAAGGTAGGCGAAATAGCTTACACATTATATAAGATTTGTTTCGAATGAATATGGCTTCACAGACTATTCCCAGCAAAATTAAGACATACCATTTATTTGTCATGTAAATATATTTAATATATGTAATTTTAATCAATATCATTAGGACCATTTTCGGTAAAATAAGAAAATATCTAGTATGGAATTAACGGACTTTTCGTTTTTAGCTTGTTATTAACAGAGAGAGAGAGAGAGAAAGAGAGATGGACCGGTTCATTAAAAGGTTTATTATTTTAATAACAATTCAGGGGTCCTCAAACAAGTGTTTCTGGTGAAATCTCGATATCGAATTTTGACGGAATGCAATGCTTCCCTTACTATTCGTAGTAGAGAAAGTATACTCATTGCTTTGTTTTCCCTTTTTTGTTTTTGTTTCTATTCACTTATTAAGCGAGGTGCTGGCTGCCGATCTAATTTTTCCTAGTATATTTCAGATTATTCCTGTTAAACTCTGTGAATTGTGATAAAGTTCCAATTTTTGCTAAAAGAAACTTTCCAGATATGATATTTTTCTTAAAATTTTCTTTTTAGAACATATTAAGGTTTTGAGCACATAAAATCGTTAATATGCTATTGATTCTTGGACTTCTTTTAACAAATGATCACCAATTTTGAATGTGAAGACTCGTGTAAACTCTCTGCCAAAGTTTTGATTCAAATTTGCATTTTAGCATAATATTTTGAGCACATTACTTAAGAGAATGAATAAGATAAATATTTAATGTGTTTGAAAGGGTATTACAGAAGTTCAATCGCAAGAGAACAAGAAGTAATGCATCTTTATGTGGTTGAATTATTGCACTAAAATAAAAACTCAAACGAAAATAACCTAACTCGTTTTTAATTATTTGCATATCTATGAAAGCACAAACATTTCCTAGCTCATATTTTTTTAAGGTGTGAATATGCAAACACAAAGGTAGTTTAAGTACACTTTAAACATTGTTTCTTCTAATCCTGCCTACTTGACGTGTATCTTTCCGGATTCCATTTCCTCCCCTTTTTCCGTGATTGACTAATGCATGTTTGTGAATGACGATATAAAAGCCCCGTGCCTTGGCTTTTAAGAGTTTGTTGGTAATTGAATGAGGATGAGAAGATGTAGAGGAAATGAGAGTTTTGCAGTCAATCACAAAGTTTCAAGCGTTTCCACATAGCATTGGTATATTGGTGTATTATATCCTCTTTTTGCAAATCTTACTCTGAGAATTATTATGGGCTTCGAAACCCCGGATTAGAATGTACGCCAATGAGTGAACTTTGTAGGTGAATCTCATGCAAGAACGTAACAATATAAATTGGCAACACAATGCTGAGTTCATTAATGGCGAGTAAAAATATGCTGTGCCGTCAATAAATAATACTAAGGAGGATTACATTAAAATGGAATAAAAGATGTTAAATGATATTTACCACGTGCAATACCTGTAAATATAATAAAACAAGCATAATATATTGGTAAATAGTAAGTCCGAGCAGTGGAAATGTTAATAAATAATCTCCATAGATGTCCGTTGTTGCCGGAATACAGCGCGTGCATAAGTGCTGGATAATGGAAAAACCTGACACGAGTTAGGGGTGGTTCGTCCTCCTCGAACCTAAAATTGGCACATTCATTTAATGTAAAGGTTATACTTCTACTACAATGTACTGCGGTATTAGAACTATGTTCATTAATTACTCGTAAATTACGCCTAAGAGTAGAACCGGAATAATTTGAAAAAGTATTGTGAGGGCGAAACTGGATAGCGCCGGTTACATCAGCCATTGCAAAATGGTGTGCGCGCCTACCATTTATGTGGGGCCCTACGTATAACTGTTCGTACAACTGTCACACTATATACGAAAAAGAAGCTGGTCGAGATATATATATATATATCCTGGTCACCTGGGTGAAAGGCGAGAGGTGGAACTTTTTGGCCACGCCGCAGCAAATATTCCGCTCTATAACATTTATTTAAAGTATTTTGAGAAATTCGGGAAGTGAAACATTTTATACAGGAAAGATGGTGAATACAAAGCTATGATTACAGGCATTTTTGCAAATATCTAACAAACCGTTACTATAAGCTAAAATTTAAACTGAGTCGTTCTTGCACAATATCATCTCAGAATAAAAAAACTTTGAAGAGTAACGGAAATATGAATGATCCCGTAAAGACTTAAAAGGGAAACGGTTAATGAGCCTAGTGTTAGGGGTAATTCTGCAGACTTTTGCCAAATTGCACTTTTAATGGATGCTAACTGTTAGTAAACTAATCGGCTTGTTAATAATTTCTTCGGATATTTCTCCTTATTGACTAGTCATCCCGCAAGCTTTGCAGGAGTCGTGAAAACGTTTTTAAAAAACCTGACGGGTTCCATTCACATGACTTTCTCTAGCTGTTTCATAAACCAAATGTTGTTACAAAAGATTGTTATTTTATCTGCATTATGCTAATCGAGATAAACATTAACAGAATTGGCCTTATTACCCGTTTCTTTATAAGTAGAAGAGAACTAAAGGAATACACTAGGCTAAAGGGATAGCCAACCCCTTTAAAAGCCTGTCGCTATGTGAAACAATTGACGTTCCGATCTCTCTGCTTGCCAGTAGTAAACACCAGAGAGACGGAAATAAGTTGACTTCCGGTTTGAGAACAGTTCAATTAGCTTAAAATTGAAGCCAATAACACGTTACATATCGGAAACGATTAATTTCGCAAAAAATGAATAAGATGTGTGTTTTAACAAAATCTGCTTTTTGTGCAGTATTTTTTGTCCATCGCTTTCGGTTTACCAGTTATTCAAAGATCATCTAGAATGAAGGGGTCTTCAGAGGCTATTCCCAGGAAATTCAGGATAGACGTTTCGCTTGATACAAAACCGTGTTAAATATATGATATTTTAATAAAATCGTTAGAGTCATTTTTGAGAAAATCAAAATTTTCGAAAACTGTTTGATGTAAAGGGTTATTGGGGTGGGGGGTTTCCTGAAAATCCTCGTGCCGCATCCTTGGAAGATACTAAACTTAATTACTATGTTAGATATTTAACCGACATTTCGTTTTGAGTTATGCTGTCTACACACACGTGACAACTTTTAGAAATGAATCGGGGGGTGATTCAGAGGGCCCTATAACATGTATTTCCGGTGAATCTCGCTATCTAATTTTTGGGTGGAATACAGTACCTTCTCTATCTAATACTTACGCTGTACGTGTGTGCTAGAGAAAGTAAAAAGTTAGCTGCCTCTCAGGAAACGTCTATGCATAAAGTTGACTTATTGCTACCGTACTTCCATCGGCTGGACAATAAACCTGGTGCATATCCGCCATTTCAATATTGAATACATGGTAATGTTACTCTGAATTTCACTAAACGGAAGAAAAGACAATCAAAGAAAACCAAAGAAATGCTAAGGTCTAGTTATAAAGACAAAGGTGGGTACAAATGCATCTCTAATGTGTTTAACTTAATCAGGAGTCAAAATGAAGATTCTTTCACAACCCCCTAACCAAGGGTTTTTGGACACAAGTACATATGAAGTTCTTGTAATGCCACAGACGCACACACCCCATACATTTATGGACACACATCTCCTATAAAAAGCCAGTGCGCAATGAGGTCCAAAAGAGGAAGAAAGAGCGGTTTTGAAATTTGCAATAATTGTTCAATTACTCATTCATTGCCTTTTGAAGCTCATTTCCCAGTCTACAAATTCTGAGGATCTGGTATTAGTTTACTCAAAAGTACCTAGAGGGGACCGCGGGATTAACCAATTAGGTCAAGTACACCAACACCAACGATGTTTGTAAAGAACTCGAGGTTGTTTACACCGAGAATGGAGATATCAGCTCGAGACTAGCAAAGTTCAACAAGGAAAAATGGTATTCTAGTTGAAAAAGCTGTTGTTAAACTAAAAATCAACCCGGTGTGTGTTGTTAAATGGCTTTCAAACTCTAGGAGGGTTGAATGAAATTCTTAAAATTATCAAGTCTGAAAAACCATTGTGTAGGTATTACCTTGTAAACCATGGATCTTCATACCCAATGCAACCTGAAAAGTCACGATTCGTGATAATGGAAGTCCAAATTGCAACATGATGTATCTAAAAGGTACTCCAAGTACTATCATTGTAGTTTCACTAATCCGAAACATTTACTCAGTAGGAAATGTTACCCATATCACACATGAGCTCATATTTCGGAAGATAAAGTTTACGTCGTTCGATGAAATGTAGTATTTATAAACTCTAGAATGTTATTTCATTTATTTGTTTTATTTATCTGTTTTTTACATTTTCCTTTGTCTTCATCTTTCGTGTTTTTTGTTTTTCTCACTTCTAGAAACTAGCATGGAATGTTCTCTCAATAACATTATCCATTTATTCTCATTTCTGTGCGGTATATAAATTATGAATGCAGAAAGGTATTGATTGTATTGTACGAATGTATTGATTAAAGACCAATATTTCACTTCCACGATGGTTATTGCATCAATAAATAGTCAGGAAATAGGTAAATCTGTTGGATGTGATACCTTTATTGTTTCAAGGTTAACTATATCAATTCCAGAGAGTTGAATTTATTTTAAGGTGTCCATATACAATAAATTAATATTACTATTGCAAGATTTATACGTTAGATATATAAAACACGAAGTAACCTAATATATTGCAATTAATTTAGAATAATTTAGATACTTTTTAAAAATTACTTCATCGTTTATAACACATTTCAAAAGTTATATAGTTTTGCAAAAGGTGGGGTTCGAAATTAATGTCGTACAAGAGACTGACGGACATATCTTTCTGTGGAATAATTAAACTATTACTCCTATTACAAACTTTATTTTATGTTTGTGCCCCATATAGCCTAGAGGTAACAATATTTCATTTATGGCAGTTTTCAAATCAATTATCATGCAGCATCCCTGTATAATAATATAAATCTAATTTTAAAATTTTAATTTATTACCTACCATACTTATAACTTAGAAAAATTCAGAAGTTACACATTTTACCAACGACGGCAGCCAGTACTGTAGAGCATCCGGAGGCGCGCAGCTGTTTCAGATTCGGAGACCTCGGGATTTCAACACTATTTCTTACGCCGCATTCCAGAAAATTAGGAGTGGATTAAAACATCTAGAAGGACCAGGGAGATTAATCAAGGGTTAGTTCAGGATTTAATAAAATGGCTAATATCCGGTATGTTGTCACTAATTTAAAATATCTCGTGTTCATAATTACGACATGATTATGACATTTCCAATTGCTGTCCAAGCAGTGTTTCTTCATTTAATCACCTGAATCTCATTAGCGGTTGTGATACATGTAGCACATTAAATATTTGTGGATATATTTCAAGGGGCATATATTAATTAATCGCGATGTAGTTGCGCATCCCAAACCCCACTATCATCAACGTCATCACCAAATTTCAGTCGTGAGGCTTTTCTAAAGCCTCACATACCTTGACCAGATATCCTTAATGGCAAATATGCCTAGTTTTAGAACTCAAAAAAAGTTTTTGTAAATCTGCCTGCTAAGAAGCATAGAAACTATCATAATACAGTTGTTCTAACAAGTATCAAGTATCACATGTCTACACATCATATATCATACAGTATTTACCGTGCTATCAAACAATAGTGCTACAATTGGTTATTAATATACCGATATCGTTAGTACCGTATGGCTTTCTATATGCAACACAAAGGAAAAGTTTTTACCATATTCCATAATATGTCCGCTCCTTTTGAATGGTAAATGAACAGGAGTGTATATCAGAGATCTGGCGTCATTGGAACCACAAGTGTTGTTTCTCAAGAGCACACGTGTGAATATGTGCATACGCACGTTTCACCCCTCACCCTGCCTTCAATAGCTAGACCCTGCATAGTAACATATACTACTACTACTATTTGGTGTGGGAAATAAACCTGGCCGATCGGTACAGAAGTTGGAGAAGTGCGGTTTTATGGTTTGAAGATTTTTCTAGAGGCTCGTTGAGTGAGATTGCATGCTCACTGCTGCTAGTACTGACGTAACGGGGGATGGAGTGGTGGTGATCCAGTGGGGTAGGGTAACGTCAGCTCGAGTGCCTTCCATCACCCCATCCAAACATTCAGCCCCACAGTGAGATTCTTCGATGATGGACAAGACATCCTCACCTGAATAAACATGGTAGTGAAAACTCCTAGGGAAATGGAATGCATTCATTGGTGGAGTGATGAAAGTTGGATGTCTATATATATATATAGTGCGCTACACAACTAGCTGTGCTATTTGTGCTGCTGTTAACCATCGGGCGTTTCCACTGGATACATTCATCTACGTATTTTTATTTTATTCCCCTTCTTAGGAATATTGCCTGAGATATTTTCTGGAATGCTTATTTTATCCCGACTTCTCTGGAAATTGAGAATCACACTTGATGGTAACTTCTAATATGACACATATACTCCAGACAAGTTAGAAAAAAATTAGGCTCATAATTCTGAACTGGTTAGTCAAATTTAGAGGCATTAGATAATCATAAAACAACTTTGACTGTCAAAAGAGATAAGTTTGTTTATTATGTTCTGCATTATCTCATACATTATCATAAGACAGAAATAATTCCCTCATCCCAAGTACATCTCCATCTTATGACAATCTACTTAAGGGACACGGTCAATGAATTCCACAATTTTTATTTTTGAGTAGATCTTTACGAAATATTTACTGCAATTGCACTGTTCTTATGTTAATACATAAATAGATTACATAATCAAAGTTTTGCTCGTGGACTAAAATTTGGGAAATTGGTTGGCATTTATTTAATTGGAGCTCTGAATCACAAAAACACATTTTAGGTATTCATACATCAATAACATTGATTACTGAATTATGGTATATTTTATAAGGTTAGAAATTCTAATATGTTTCATAAAAATATATTTATGAAAAATTACTTTTATTGTTACGATAATTTTATTGCATATAATATTATAAGAGATACTCCCGCAATTCTGGCAAACTTTAGCTGTGTTTAAACAAAAAGTGAGTGAAAGGTTTCGAAGGTGTGAAAATATAGTTTCATAAAAACTTTCTTTTTATTTTTTATTTTTTTTTAATAAAATAGTATGCTAGGAAATATGTATATTTTAGGTCTTTAAACGGATATAGTGACCGAAGTAAGGAAGAGAGAGCTAAGTGTTTATTCTCTATGTATGCACAAATGTTCCGACAGCTATTTTCTACTAAAAACTGATGTGTTCCATCAACATAATTTTCTCTGCCTGTTCTGCAAATAAACTAGTTTTACAAAAGATTATTCTTTTAACTACATCGTGTTAATCGAAATAAACTTAACATAAATTGTCTTATTACTTGCTTCCTTCTAAGCAGAAGTGGAATAAAGGAATACAATTAGCTAAAGCGATAGTCAAATCTTTTAAAAGTTAGTCCATATGTGAACAATTGAAGTTCGGTTTGTATTGCAGAGTTAGTAAAGCAAAGAGAGATGAAAGCAAAGTTAGTTTTAAATTTAAACAAATAACAAGGAATATCTCGGAAATGATCAACTCTACAACAAAATGTATAGGGCATAAAGTATGTGTTTTAACGAGATGTACATTCTATGCTGTAAGTTTTTGTCTATTTCTTACGGTTTACCAGTTATGCAAAATTAAGAAACGTTCATGCAAAATAAACAGGCGTTCAGAAGCTATTCCCAAAATATTCAAAATATACATTTATTTGTTATTTAATACCTTTAATATACAACAGTTTAATCCAAATCGTCAGGACCATTTTTGAGAAAAACAAAATTTTCCGAAGTTTTTCCAATGAAAAAGATAGATTGGAAAGGGTGTGTTTTCTTTAAAATATTCCTGTCGCATCTTTGGAAGCAACCAAACTTAAATTACTAGTTTGGCATTTAACGGTGTTTTAGTTTTTGATCTATGCTGTATACAGACACACACGTACACACACAGGGAACTATCTTCTAAAAATAATTTTTTGGACCCAAGGGACCTAAAACATATCGTCAGCTTACTGGGAAAACCGGCTAACTCCGGTTTTTCTAAAAGTCGGATTATAATCACATACAAGGTATTATATTCAGCTTCACATTCCGAAAGAGCCCGCATAGTGATAGCTCTATCCAGTCCCAAGTTATGAAGATAGCTGAAATGTCTGAGTACAAAAGTTGTATATCTTTGACAGGGAAAACTGCAAACGGAACATAACGTGTTTTCCTTGACAACCCTTGTACATGTGGTTTTAGAAGCGAGAATCTGCTAACTGCACTTAGCTTGTTTAAATGGACAAGATTGCAATAATATCATCAGATTGTAGACAACAAAATCCTACTAAAGGCTTAAAGCACAAGCTCTCTCAAATTCTTTACATCTGTAAAATAATGACCAACAGTGTTTGTATTCAATAGTATATTCTGACTGGAAGCATCTACAATTTATCTGATGGAATATGAGTATTCAATTTTGCTTAACAATTTTTCTTTGTATTCCTTACCTTTTAGTTACGAATTAACTATCATAATTATTTACTCCATGATAAAAGCACTGAGGATAATATATTTTACACTAACTAAGGTTTGTTTTATAATTACTGCTCAGTTTTAAGATTTAGCTTAATCATTATTAAGGAATATGGAAAAGCACAGCTCGTAATCATTTTATGATAGGTAATGAAGTTTTGAAAAGTGAAGCATGACGAATCTTGCTACACCACCTGGAAGTGAAGTAGAAGAGCTCAGAATAGAACCACAAAAGAGCGATGGTGGCATGCTGAATCCGACTTGTCTGGTGTAGATTCAGATTATGTTCCAAGTGATAGTGCATCTGAAGAAAATAACTCCAATCAGCGTGCACTGAAGAAGCATTACGTTGTCATTCAAAAAAAAAAAAAATACATGTTTCCATATTTCCAATAGAAGAGTCAACACAATCCCTATCTAGGAATATTACACATATCAGATAAAAGAAAAATGTTATAGAAAAAAATAATGAGGAAGTAAAAAGGAGGAGCAGGTGAAAGCGAAAGGATGAAGGTTCATGGATAGTAATTAATGAAAAGAAAAAAGTGCGGTGAACGTCTTGCTTAAAATACAAAGAATAGAGATCACCTAAATAACAAAACCCGTTAACTATCTCACCTGTCATTTCAAATACAGAGGATCATTTCAGGAAGAAAAGCAGAGGGAAAGTTTCAGTTCAGAATGGAGGTTGGATAACTGTAAATAGAAGAAGAACTTCGTACTTGCAAATGTGGATTTTGGAAGCCATAAGAGGAGCAGGCAGAATGAAGCAAATAGACAGTTAAGAGAAGTGCCAATGAAATATTAATTTGAATTGCAGGGCCTCAAACCGAGAGTTTGTCAGTCATTTTACTTTCTCTAGCACATATATACAATGCACATATTAGTTAGATATGGTATCGTATTTCACCCAAAAATTCATTAACGAGATTTCACCGGAAAAACGTCTTTTGGGACCCCCAAGATAAAAAAAAAAATTAGAAGATATCCGTGTGTGTGTGTCTGTGTGGGTGAGCGCGCATGTGGAAAGAATAGTTCAAAAATGAAAAGTCGGTTAGACACGAAACTTCCAAGAATGCGATACGAAGATTTTCTAGCAAATCCCCACCCCTGACTACTTTTACGTGGAACATTTTTCTAAAATGTTGATTCGAGTTTTATTAATATGCCATATAATATATATGAGAGATATTTTCATGACAAATGAAATGCATATCTTCAAAAACTTACTGCACAAAAATGTAAAAACACTCTCGGTAAAACACACAATTTATGTCATATACAAGGTTTTTTTATGTAGAGCTAAACATTTCCAAGATATTTCATGTTATTAGTGTCAATTTTAAAGTGGTTAAAGTTTTTCTCAAACAGGAAGCACTCATGTGTTTCATTTCTCTTTAGTATTAAACCTGGCATTGGAAAGATAACCAAAGTTCATTGAAAATCGCCAAGGGAAAGCTTTTAGAAGAGATGTGTATCGCTTTAGCCTAGTGTATTCTCTTAATTTTGTTCTACTTATGCGGGGCTAAGTAATATTACCATTTCTGCTTATGTTTATCTTGAATAGCGTGAAGTAGAGGGTATAATAATCTCTTATAAGAATCATTTACTTGCAGAAAGTCATATGAGTGGAATACACCAGACATTTCCTTAAATCTATCTGTATTCCGAAACATTCTATTAATTCAGATTTCAAACATAAAGTGGAATGTGGTCTGTATATAGGAAAGAATAACAGAGGCAAAAATGCACCTCTGAGTAAAACTCACCCAGATACAATTCAACACATAAAAGTTATATTTAAAGCCTTCCCTTTACTCGTGAAAACCAAACTAGAGAGAATATTTGGATCCGAATATGAGTATCAGCAAAATGTATTAAATGTTTAAAGAAATTACCTTGGGAACAAGAAATGATGTGCCGGTTTCACTTATAACGTATCAGCGAATCTTTTGTAATGACTATAATCTGTCATTTTTAAGCCAAAAAAGACCAGTATCAAATTTGTGGTGGACATGAACATGTTAAGCATTCAGAAACCCATGAGAATGCATAAATTTATGCTGCGGATATAAGAACAAAGGAGGAATGCAACGCAAGAGAGCAAGTAAGGATGCTAAATTCCTATCGGTGACATTCGATTTGCAACCTGTTTTACAGACACCATCATCGGATGTCAGATACACTACAGAAGAAAATTATCTCTATAGTAGGTACCCGATAATTTATCAAGCATCCCCATCAAATAAAGCCTATTGCTATGCCTGGACAGAAATAAATGGAAGTAGAGAAAGATCTTAAATTGGTTTCAGTATCTTATAAACATTCTAAAAGGAGTTATTGAAGAGTTCCTAATTTCAGATAATTTCCTGTAATTGTTGGGGACATCTCATCTTCAAGCCATAGAACATAAACTTATGAAAAGAAGCCATCCTTGCATGGAAATAGATTTGATCCACAGTGCAATTGAAAATGTAAAGAAATTTGTCCCGGTTTATACATTGCAGGAGTGGTTCACAACTTTCTGAATTGCACGCTCCCGGGGTCTTAAAGATAAACAGCCCTACGAAGTCAAATAAATAGCATTTCATGATTTTCTTTACTTGATACAGTTATCTAAACATAGGATAAAAATGGGAGCACAAAATGATGGTGGTAAGCTGGCTCCTTGTGAAAAACTTTAAATACTGAAAGGAAATTTCCATAATAACTTGTTATAAGTATCAACAAACTGATGAATATAAGTCATTGATATTCTATGGCAGGAGACGCCTTTGATGACTGAAACACTTTCACAGAATGTACCAAAATTGTTGCCAAACGTTAAGCTTAAGAAGCACATACTGCTGAAGTTGTACCGGATTGGCACTATTCCGGAAGAATTTCACGGTTGGTAGTTATCTTTCTTTCTACTGCAAACGGAGTGATACATAGATAGTGTTTCAGAACCAACAGTTGAAGATATTAACTAGGATTCAAATGAATGATTATTGTCTTCCTGAATGAATTTCCTGGAATTAATTTATCATTAACCACATCTACAGCACTAAACTAACTGAACTAACACGAAATTCAACTACAGTACCACCGGTTAGAAACAGCTCGACCAACCTAATACAAAAAAAAAGTTATATGTAACATATAAAACAGCAAACTCCATTTTCTGACAACATACTGTGGGCCACCTCGGTAGTGTGGGGGTAGCGTGTCTGCCTCACATTTAACAGGTCGCGAGTTGAAATCTCGCTTAGAGTGAGTTATTCGGATACCTTCTGTTTTGTGAGTGTGTGTGAGCGCGAGCGCGCATGTGTGTGTTAATCCAAGATCATTTGTGTATCATTTCACCGATTTCATTCATCGTGCGATTAGATCAACCAGGATACACACACGCACATACCGTACGGCCCAAATACATCCGCCAGGAAATTACCAGCATTTCTCAACGAGAATTATGGCAAACAATAAATAACTTTCTAAAGAGGTGCCAAAATTATGGACAATAAAAGTGGCCAGTTTCCACATCTCCTTTAATACCATTAGTAAGCAAAGCCTTTAAAAGTAGTTTTAAAAATATTGCATTGCTTCATCCGCGCCTGTCCATGATAGCGGCAGAAGGCATCGGGCTCCGATGGCGCGTACAGACTAAACACCACGCAGCCGGTTCGGGTGTTTATGGATCATCCGGTGTGTTTGTGTGTGTGTGTGTGTGTGTGTGTGTGTGTGTGTGTAATAGCGGACCCGGCAGCCGTTGACCTTTTCAAAAGTTTTAAATCCAAAAATTATAAAATGTTTTAAATAGATTGTAATTATTTGGACCGCTTTTATGACAATATATGTTAAAAAAAAGCATTAAAATGCCTGACGCCATTACACGTACAGTTATCACAATTTGGTCTATCAATTAAGTGTAAGCAAATTTGTATACTGTAAGCTTAAATGTGTTAAATATAATCTTAAAGTTGTTTTAATTAATAGCAACAAAGAAAAACCTCAAATCATTTTTATGACAGACATTTTGTTTCTAATGTACAAAAAATAAATCTTTGGATATATATTTAATCTTAATATTAACAGGAACGAATTTTTTTAAAGTATGCAATTTGATGTGTATACAATATTTTTAATTAATCCCTGAGGGGTATAAACGAACAAACTTGATAGTTTGCCAACCCTTGGGAACGCAACTTGCACGGATTTAATAAACCCAAGCTACAAATTGACATTGTGAGTTATTAATGGTCATTAAAAACGCCAAGCGAATTGGAAATTGCAAACGTTTGATTGGAGTGGTTGAGTTTGAAGGGATCATTGAAATCCACGGTAGAACAACTTCACCTTGAAACTTGCCGTTCAAAATAGCAGCTTCAAGAACATTGCCCATTATTCTTTTTATGACCAATTGCGTGTAATTGCATAGTTTTGGTGCATTAAAATTTCTAAGCAAAATGAATGATGAACCAATTTCCAATAGCAAATTATGTAGTGGCATTCCAGGTAATTCAAGTGAATTCAAGATCTCAACAGCATAGGTGACAACTTCGTCAGGATCACCCACAATGTCGATAAATTTGCATAATACTTCGTTAATAGACAATGACTGTTGTATTTTACAATTAATGGCGTCGAATTTTTTTTTGTGGCCAAAACAGCTCGCTCACGTAGCCATGCATAATTAGTAAAATTTGCTTGTAAATCTGAAAATAAACTCTTAATCAAAGCATTTTTGGTAGCCACCATGTTGCAAAAAAGTTTCAGAGTTGCCGGTGTTTAACAATTGTTTGGAGAACACAAATGCCAATTGATCATTTTGAAGTTAAACACGTATATTTATGGTAAGGCATAATTTACTGACACTTCGCCATAGGTATTATTCTTTTAAATATGGTTTATTTCGTGCACATATGTAGCACGCAGAATGACGGGCAATGTCTGTCTGAAATCACCGGACAGCAGCAGTATAGCACCACCGAAAAGTCTGACATTGTTATTGAGATCTTTCAGCGTTCTTTTGGGAGATTCAAGTGAATACTTATGGGCCATACTGCACTCATCCCAGATATTAGTTTTGCATTTTCTCAAAACTACAGCCAGGCCTGAATGGTTCTCTATGTTACACATTGCGTCGGGATTTGTGTGAATATTCAAAGGCAACTTGAGTGCTGAATGTGCAGTCCGCCCACCAACAAGCAAGGTTGCTGCAATGCTTGATGAAGCAATTGTCTATGAAATATGGTTTTGTGATTGGCCGGGCGTCGCAGTGAGATAAAGAATGTTTTGCCAGTGCTGCCAGGCGCGTCCAAAAAAAAAATCCGCCTTGTTGTGGTGCTGCAATTGATAAATAAAGTTGCTCATATATATTCCTTTGTTCAGCAGTGAGAAGCTGCTCATTATTAGCAACAATAGTAACCAAAGAGCTCATATTGAACTGCTGTTCACACTGAACATAGCTGTTGAATATCTCTGCTGCTGGGCGGTTATGAGATGTCAAAGTGGATGAATGGCATATTCGAAATAAGGATACAAATGTCCTCAACTTTTAATAACGCCTCGTTTTGTATTTCCGATATTGGGATTTTGATGAGCAATCCTAATGCGCTATAAAATGCCCTCACTCATCGAATCTCTATATTTATTCCATAGAGCAGATTCTTCAGACGAGAAACATGTCGTCAATAACAGCAAATAATTGACGAATGAATTGTGGAGAGGAACTCAGTGCTGCAACTGCAAGTGTGAGATCTCAATGGTTATTATCTTGCAGTAAATGCTTGACACATGAATTACATTTTAATTTAATGTTACAAATTAGCGCAGAACTTATTTCAATGTAAGCTACCACGCAAGTAACGAGTGTTCGAAAAAGTAACAAACTTACAAGAAATGTCCTTGAATCTGACCGCAGCACCAACTATCGAGTCTAACTGAAATTAAAAAAAAATATATCTTCAAATACTTCGATGCTGCGTTCGCACCGCTGCCTGCTGGAACCAATGGAAACATCTAAAAATTAAAAACAAAGAGAAATAAATAAATTAATTAAAAACTAATCTATCGGATCGAATTTTGAATCTAAACCATTCTTGAATGCAATTGAATACACACAAAAAGTTTCATTAAAATAGGTCGAACCGTTTAGAAGGAGTTCAGTGCCATACACACGAACAGAAGAATTATACGGGGTGGCCCAAACGTAGGTATATATTTACATATACATAAAAGATTGTGCCCTTTCTTTTATTTCTAGTGTAAACCATGACTGGAAATAAGAGCGAGCAGCGCCGACGGTGGATTCTTAAGACCTACCGGAAGTATGGAAATGCAGAGACCGTGCCTAGGATGCGGGAAAATGAGTTTAATGTGCCTGCGCCGTCACGTCTAAAGATGTACTGCATCAGAGACAAGGATGAGACCACGAGTTCAGTCGCCAATTCTCCGAAGTCTGGACGACTACACACGACGTCGACACAGGAAAATAAGATGAAATTTGTCCCTACATTCTTAAACAGCCCAAAGTAGTCAAGGTGACGAGCGTCTCGGGAGCTGGGTATCCCGAGGACATCATTAGAACGTGTGATGCACCAGCTGCACCTTAACCGCACTGCCCCAGACTGTTGCATGGCCTTCTTGAGGACGACCAAGACCGCAGACTACAGTTCTGTGAGATAATACGTAATCAACTGACTGAACAAATAGACCTGCTTTTGAACATCGTGTGGAAAGACGAAGCCTTTTTAAATTGTCCGGTCATGTGAACAGACATAACTCTGTGTACTGGGCCGATGAAAACCCACATGTCATTCTGACTACGCAATTGAATCAGCCAGGCGCCACAGTTTGGGGTGGCATATACTCCGTTGGTGTCGTGGGTTCTGTCTTTTTTTTTATGAACACGTTAATGGCCTAGGTAGCTGGACATGTTGATCGAAGTTGTGGTGCCACTACTACAAGCACAGCCCGACTGCGCGGAATTGTTCTTTCAACAGGATGGTGTCCCACCGCATTATTCTCTGGTGGTCCGTCAATACCTGGATCAGGAATAGCATCATAGGATAGGAAGACGGAGGAGTATTGAGTGCCAACCAGTTCCCCGGACTAATTCCAATGGATTTCTTTTTTTAGCGAGTACTAAAGGATAAGGTTTACGCCAGAAAGCCTGTCACAGTACAACAGTTGAAGAATTTCATCGAAAAAGCGTTTCGGAAAATTCGTTCTAACTGGAATTTGTGTCGCACTGAGAGCGAGTATGTCTGGAACAGGTTGCAGGAATGCATCAAAATCGAAAGTAAACATTTTGAGCATTTTCAGGATTAAATGTGTGCGAAAGTGTTGAAGATAGGTTGCAGTAATGCATCAATGCCAAGAGTGAACATTTTGAGCATTAAATGTGTAATGAAACACACACACACAAACACACACACACAGGTGTTCCAGAATTCGACCGCATCTATAGAGCTTTACCAAGGATTGTGGAGCGGTCCTATATAAACAATTAAAGATAGGGAATCTATTGTCCCTTTTGCCAATGTGAAAGTTATGACATGTTGTTTGGATCACACATTTGGCCTAAAATTTAAAAAAAAAATGTGGACGTGTGAGTCATATTTTCATTCAATGCCTCATGTATATGCATAATGGAAGGAATGCAGTATTGATGCACAAGCAATACATTGTTTAAAATTATTGGACTTGTAACTTTGGCAAACTTTCCAGTTTTTGAGGGTGGGCCTTTAATATCAGCTCCACTGATTTCAGATGATGTGTGGTTAGCTAGAGCTATGCGGCAAAACATACTGGTGCGTGAATCGGTACAGCGCTGTTTGTCAAATCCAAGGATCCAAAGGTCGCACCGCTCTCCGAAATGTCCATTTCTTAGCTTTTTATTTTTCTTGGTTTTCTCAAAGAGTGCACAATTAGAGCAGCACTAATTCGCTTAGTTTACATTTCTAAAGCTAAGGTGATAACCTTCCAGTACAACTTACTTTTAAAAGACTGTGAATCATATGTACTTAGTCTTCGTTCAGTATTAAATGATGTAATTGGGAAGCTGTGTAAATTAATATAATAAAACAATTAGGATTGTTGAAATCATTTATGTAATGTGTGATTTGAAATGTTGTAACCGAACCATGGTTTTAGCGGTGGAATAAAAAAATCTGAGCTTTTGCTAGGATCTGACCAGCGATAATTTGTCATTACTCTCATATAGGTATTATGCCATTTGAGGTAACACGTCTGTGGTGAGCCGCGCCGTGGCCGAGTGGTTACACCACTCGACTCTCACCTAGATGGCCGGGGTTTGATCCCAAGTGACCGCATGTGAGATTTGTGGTGGACAAAACGGCGCTGGGGCGGGTTTTCTCCGGGTACTCCGGTTTCCCCCGCCATCGCATTCCACCGGTGCTCCATCGTCATTCATGTATTATCAGTGTCACCGCCTGCGGTGCCATTAGTAGTCAAAGTGGGCGTTAAAGACTACCAAAAAAAAAAGTCTCTGGTATATAATTAATGGTGAACACCTCTTTTTAGTTCCGGATACCTTGTCGAGTTGAAGATCGTTGGAGATCCAGGATTGGGCAGTCTCAGGGTCGAATCTCGTCACTGATGTCTTGACCTTCGGCTAGCTAACTATATGTACATGGGAACTTGTGGATGTTATAAGGTGAGCATAAATAATATAAAATTGTCTGATTCACAGCGACGAGTGTTTTAAAATCTGTTTCCATTTGCCGTTACTTTACACGAAGATTGCACCTTTTTATTTATAATTACACTTATTTGCGCCTGACTTTACCAATAGAGTATCGCATTATTAACGGTACAAAATTGATTATTAGCGACGCGGAGTCAGCGCATGTTACGAAGCACAAGTACTAGCAGTGCTTGAACCATTTTATCTGTCCCCGAACTTTGACGAACATTCTATTTATATTGGCTGCAACCCAACCTAATCTCGCCAGTTAGAAAACTGATACTGGGCGACGATTGGTGGACACTTTTTTTTTAAAATTTAAATTTTATTTTCTCATTGGCCCAAGAATAGCATCAGGAAGGCTTCTCCAATGAACCCTACGCTTGTGGAGATGAAGAGGTGCCTTACTGTCGCTAAGCCAGATGTTCGAGAGTTACACCCTCCGAGAAAATTATATATTGCTTATCTATAAACCTCTACCAAGAAACAGATCTTAAATTATTTATTCATCAACATAGCTCAAACTTAAAACAGTACTCAGTATTGTACTAGATTTCTAATGGTATGTTTACATTGTTTCTTTTCCAAAAATTACCGGTTTGTTTTAATTTGACTGATTGTTTTTCAATAATTATTGCTTAGTTATTATTTAATTATTTCTTTTTGGTCGGTCTGATATATCGCCTCACATTTTAACCCTTAAGCTACTGTGGTCTTGCACGATGTGTGTCTGAAGATACTGTCTGATTCCTACACGTGACTACTGTGAGAACCATGAATTGCTAAACATTGTTCATATTGTAAAAGTAAACACATTATGTGTAAGGAAATAAACTCTTTCAGCGAGGTGCGAAACGGAAAGCACATAGACTGACACCCTAAGATAATCTAAGCTGCGAACTTCAGAGCTCATGTGCTTTTTGCTGCCATATGGTACCATTGCGCATGCTTAAGAGCCTCGTTTACCAGATTTCAGTTGAATCATTTACAAAATTACTGACACGAATTTTAGCTTCTTGTGATGAGGCTCACAACAATCCTGGAATTGTTAATAGCGTGCAAGTCCCATTTCATAGCTGCAATCTCTGTAGGTATGTTGTAGGTCGTCACATCGAAAAGTTCCTCTGGTGACCTGTTGTACTTTGTGCTTCGGATATTGTATTATTTCACGTAGTCTCTTTCTACTTGCCTTTCATGCGCAGTTGAAAAGGTGGACTTTTTTCCCCAAGTAGTACATAGTTCTTAAATCCTGTTGTGTAGGTACTTGTTTTACTACAGAGGTAATTGTTCATTTTTATTTTATTTTAATTTCATTTTACACAACTATAATATTGTTTCGCTAATTGTGCATATAATTGTAATGTACACAACACTATGTTTTACAAACTGCCTCGAAGGATATGGAGAAGCGTACCCCTTCAGGAGCAAATTGCAATTGTTATTAAAACGTTTTCCGCTGCACCTACGAGCTAAGTTGCACCTATATGATAATCGTACATTACATTTATTGTATTTGTCATCGATTAAATCATATTGAGTAACTAAGCCAAATCTGAGCAACTCATTATAAAATGCAAAAAGGAGACAACATAAAAATGAATATATTATACGGGCTTGAAATCTCAATCCTCTCGAAATTTTAACCGGATTCCGACACGCTAACCATGGCGCTAAATAATACCACTATACTTACCCTCTCCAAAATCCAGGTGCTCCCGTCACGGACTACTGCAGTTTAATCAGTGTCTGCTAACCCTTAATAAATTTTATGCTGTAGCAAGGAATTTAGAACCCATAGTCGATAGGTTCACTAATTTAAACTGTCAATTTTTGGCCCCTCTACAGCCCTGCCAAATTGTGCAGCAGAATTCTGGAACAGCCTGTATGTGTGTGTGTGTTTATATGTATATATAAAAACACTATATTTTGCTACCAAATAATATAAACATTGATTTAACAGTCTTAAGCTATTAAATTTTCACACAATTTCAAACTTTAAACTTTAAATATCTCCAAAGGAGCCTTTATGCTGATAGAGGGTTTTCACCGTAAGCTAACGATATGTTTCCAGCGATACCTCGACGTCAAATTTAAGGGTGGAATATAATATATAGAACGTGTAGAGTGAGTAAAAAACAAACAAAAAAACAAAAACAAAAAGAAACATTTTACATTTTTACCGTCGTAGTCAAATTACAATTCCATCGTCCTTTTAGGTACCTGTGTACCCTAAACGGATGTCTTAAAGCAGCCAAATTGTTGGTAACTGTCATCATTGCAAAACATTTCAATCAGATACTGACAAACCTACACCCCCCCTCTAGTGATAAACGAGGCAGCACGTTTATGTTGAAGCTTCCCGACAAATTGACCTACCTACATACCTAAACACCCCCACCGGCGCCCCCACCTACCTACCTACCTACATGCTTAGGAATTCCTATACTCTTTAAATGGTCATCAAGAGAAGGAATGATTATTATTTTACACAATACATTGACACCATTAGTCCACAGTGGACTGTGCAATATTTACTGAATTACAGGACATTGTGTTATAAATACACTAAAAGTAAAACATAATTTAAAATGTGCAACTACAGTGTAAACTAGATTTATGTCGTATTAATAGAGTAAACAAAGCACATTTATAATTATTACGAGTAAAATAATGTTCTCGTTCTTTATAATTGTATACGACTTTAATACTGTAATGTTTTACTTTGTTGTTCTTTTTTTTAAGCATTCTGCCTTCAGAATATAATGTTGATTACAAGAGCCAGAAATTGTAGTTCCTAGCCAAGAACAAAGAGGCCAGATGTAGCTCTTCAACTCATTATGTTACACAGATTGTGGGGAAGAGAATTACCGTGATAATGAGGCATGATGATTGACAGAGATGGAAGCTTCCCAAACTCTTTCATCCACTACATCTTGTATGCGGCCTTGGGACCTAGCCCGTATGTCTTAGCGATAGGCGAATTGTGTACACACTTAGTCATAGCCACAGATATTTTTTGTGGTATTTATAAGTTTGCTGCGGGTTTATTGGCCCCATGTGATGGTAGCCAAGTATGAAGCTCGATTTCTGCACCACGTTACGGTGCCAAGTATACAGCGTTGTTTAACACCCCGTTGAAGAGCAATTATAAAGATGATGTTGCTCTTATGTTGGCGGGTGCCTCCAGACTCACTCCAGTACCAAAAGAGTAGATCTCCACGTACCTGGTTTAGAAGATCCACTACCGGTGGTTTGCCTCGGCTCAGCTCAATCTGCATGTGAGTTTGACTCACTCGGGTGGTAGCAATGAGGGTAGCTTGGGAGTGATCTTACGAAATAGTTAAACACACTTTTCCTTTCTCTATCCGTTTTATTCCTGACTAGAAGACATGTCGACAAGCACTTTGCTTTACAATCTAATAGGTTGCAATTACTTGTAGGAGCTTGCCTTCCTTTACGACGTACATTAACTTCACTCAATAAACTTATTACTTTCACTTATTAAGCTAACACAGCATTAATAATCTTATAACGAGTAAGCGCATTGAACTCAACGGTTACGCGTACATAGCGACTGAATGTCTCTGAAGGCCTGCTAAAGCGTCTCGCTTTGGTGGTTCGTGGGCAGGGGATCGTGGGTTCGAGTCCCGCCTTGGGCATGGGTGTTATATGTTTGTGCAATTGTATATGTTTGTAAAAGGAACAGTAAAAACAGTAATAAACAGTAAAACCTACGGGGGAAATGTAAATGGGGATACAGCGCCGGATTCCTGATCAGACTCCGGAACTGTTTAAAAAAAAAAAAAAAAAAAAAAGGTCTTGATGAGTATAACTGCGGGTGCCTTGATGTACGTAACTGACTGTGTGAGACTGCCCTGATGTACGTGATTGAATGCCTAAATATCCATCACTGAGTGCCTGCGTAAGACTGCCCTCCTACTATCACCTACTTATATAGTAGATTTACTGTCATGGCGGCTTCTTTCTGATTGGCCAGAAAGACCGCGAACTTGGCTTGATGTAGCCCATAATGCATCATTTTCTACCCAGAATACATCATAACACCCACGTAACAAACATCACACACTGGAAAAAGACTCATTTTGCTACAGCTTGGGTCTTCACCATCATTTATTTCTCTATTGCACGCACACACTCCATGTACGTGCCTAACAAATGAGTGATTTTCTCACAAAGAGCCACCCCTTTCCACCAGCAGAGTTTGAGTAAACAACTCTGACCTGCGCTTTTCACTTCTAAATATATGAAATAATTGATTAGTGACACTCGTAAATACTTTAACTAATTAACAATTGATGGAAATAACAATAGTCATAGTAGCAAGACCGACTGATAGTCTCAAGTTATAAAATGACTAGTGGATTTTTCTGCAAAGTAAAAGAGTATCATATTTAAAAATGAAAATGTGAAATTATGAAAAGTGTTGCTGATATGAGCTGATTTATGGGTTGATGTTCACATAACAGTGGACATGGCAAACCTAAAAGCACATCTTAAAGCGTTTGCTTGAGCACAGACTCTGAGTGTAGTTAAACTGTTTAAATAATACTAGATTGGTCCCTTAAGTGTTTAAATGCAGTGGTGGAACTTAAACTACATATTTATATATACATAAGTGAAGTAAATCAAAGTGGACCGTGATGACCTTGTATTTGAAGGAAATTATATGTGAAAATTAAAGTTGAAAATTGGCCTTTATTAGCTCACCAATGTTACTATATATGCACAAAATAAATCAAATGCAAGATTTAACAATTTAACGAATTCCGTCAAAGTATTTTTAGGTATTAGTTTAATCTTAATAAATAATTTGTTTTAATAAACGACCAAACATTGCTGCCATTAACAGTTTATTTTATCTGTTCTAAAATCTTATTTTAACGTAGTAAGATGGTAAATAAGGTATACGGACATTGAATTATTTGAATTATACTAGATAAAAATCGTTATATATGTGTGTATGTGTGTGGGAGTGTGTGTGTTGTTTTTTCAATGTTAACAACCTGAGTTTTCTAAACCCGCAATTTAAAATCAATTATGCAATACAGTTGCACGAAAATGTTAAAATGCTTACTAAATGAGGCTTTCCAGAGAGCTACAGGCATATAAATGAAAACCTCTGCATATATCGAGCTAAATATTACGGTTATCAAGGAAACCAAAATGCAGCATTAAAATGCCTGGTAACATGTATTTATTAAAATTGTTCATTTGTTTAATTTTTTGCCAAATTTCGCCAGATTCTTGAAAGTGTAAAAAGTTATTGCACGTTAACATTTTGCAAATTCATATCGTTATAATCTCGAAATTCTTTTTCTGAAATATTTAATTAAGGCCTTATTTCGGTTTCTGCGTAAAGAAGAATGACTGTTTATTTTATTAATTTTATTTCTATTTAGATGGAGCAATCTAGATTAGTATATATTATAAACAGTTTGGTCATGAAAACAGAACCATTTATACACCACTCTGCAGGTACAAACACGTTTTACCACGGCACTTCTAAGTAATCGTATATCATATTTTTGAGTATGCATGTCCAAAGGTACTGACGTTAGATCTAAATTACCTGACTGCAGTTAAAGAGGGGAAATGTTAGCGAATCACACATACTGTCACATACACGTAGTGCTTGGTAACAAGGATAAGCAGAATTTAAATTTCGGAACTGGTAATCTACAAAATTGTAATAATATAAATTTATGGAAAGAAAGAGGTTAGGAATTATTTAAATAATGTCCTAAGGATTCGTTCTCCAAATTTCGATTATTTGTATTTCTATCATATTTAATGGAAATGTTTGGCTCCACGTACATTTGTAACCAAAGTTTCTATAAAACATATTATATTAAAAACAAGCATCATAGCAGACTATGCGATCATCATTTGGTTTATCTATTTAGGCTCTGTAAACGATCCTTAGCAGCAGATATTGCTGGATTTGTCCAAAATAAAAGGTATGACCTAAGAAAAAAAAGAAAAAAAGAAAAAAAAAGAAAGAATGAAAAAAAAAGCTAGATGCAGGTGAGGAAGGCATTGTGTTTATAAACATTCCATTAGGTCGTATAGTGGCATACCCCAATGCTTAACACGGAGTGGAATATGTTACTATAACGTTTCCTCTGTTCTTTGATTTAGACATGCCTGTTTTCAAGTGTGTTCTATTATTTTGTGTGCCTTATGCAACAACGCTTCTTCCCATGGCAAGTTGCTAGGGCAAGCAGTTTAATTTTACGTGACATTAAATGTTATCACTATAAAATGTGCTAACAGTTCCAAAAACATCAAATAACACAACACAGTTTACAATAGAGAATGCCAATCCTCTGTGTATTTTATACAGTGGTAAAAGGAGCATAATTTCTTGCATACTAATTAGTTATCTAGGTTTATGAACGTGTACCCCCTTATTGATTAAGCTTTTACCGTGGTGAACTAAACAATTTACTAGGATTAGCAGCCATTTGTGGTGGACTGACCATGGTAAACGTTTATCTAGGATTTTACCGAGATTTCACAAACGGTTTCTTCGATTATCTTCTCGACACTTGAGTTGTAGTATTAAACTGGAGGAAAGACAGTGGTTAGAGCTCCCAACCAAAACAAACATTTTATTTTTGTCAATAAACGCTTCCTGATAAAGGTACGGTCTGTCTGGTACTTTTTAATTTGTAATGACCTAAGCTCTTTCACGCGTCAAGCACCTTAGAATTCCGACCAAAGATGTATTCAAAATCTGCTCAATTTGACTTTACATATAACCATATTAGTTAAATCATAGTTTCAAGAAGAACACAGAATTAAGGGGAGAAATTAATATAGGTAGTGCAATTAGCAGAAATGTTCTCAGTGGCGTTTTTATACATCAACTGTCCAATATACGAATCCAGTAAACTAACGAGCTAAGTATAGGAGACTGCTGCGGTGGTAGCGTGTGCACATTGTAATCAAGAGGTATCAAGTTCAAATTTTGTCAAGGAATCATTTTATTTCTGTTTTCTGTTTCTCTCTTTCAGAAGTGAATGTCGATTTTAGTAAATGGAACTTTTATCTATTTGGAAAGAAAAGAAAGGGAAAAATATCCATAGCATATAGGTCACGGTCGGAGGGAACTCGGCGCAGAAATTGAGCTTACTTGTACCTATGTCCCACGAAGAGGCGATTCGGGAGGGAGGGACAAACTGAGAGGATACTCCAGGCGGCCGGAACCCGGAGCGATGGCAAAGTAATGACAAGGTCCCTGCAGTTTACACATTGAAGCGCCCCGACATTCGCAAAGGTAGACTGGGTCGCGCCACATACGGTCAGGGGAGGTTCTTTACGCAGCATCCAGCCGAAGTTGGGGGACGGAATAGTCTATTTTAGCGTCTTTTTTCGCTGCCCCGTCTCACCGAGCACTATCACCGACACCTCCAACCCTGAAAGAAACAACAGGGATGAAGGATGTATGAAATGGCAATTGAAAGAAAGAAGGGACAAGAAATTGGGGGAAAACCTACCCTGCATTTGTCTGGCGACACGGGGAAGTCCCCAAAAATCCTATAGGTCAGGAGGCTGGCCAGGGGAAGCGACCCTGCAACCTCCCGAATGCCGTTTATAGACGAAACCACCACTAGCTATCCCGCTTTGTGAATCCATGATAGTTGACCATATTTTCTCTAAATTGCAAGGACAGCTTTTTACCACGTGTCTGCATTTAATGTACCTACTATTATTTCTTAAAACTTGTGGGTTAAAATTAATAATATAGGTGTCTACTGTATATTTAGAGCAATTTGGAATATCATTTGCTTTACACCATTGCTTGCTGAATATGCATGTGCTTCAGCAAAGAGATGGAAAAAGTGTAAAGCAGACGACGCGTACAGTAGATTTTACCTGCAGAGATCTGCGCTCAACCAAGGCGAGCGTCTGTCAACTTGGTATTCACGGTCAACTAAACTGCGGTAAACATTGGTGCACTGCTGTGTGATGTTTACCCGGTAAGGTGAAAGTCCCTGACGAGATTCTGTAACGGGAATGCTGCATATAGGCATTGCATTTAATTTTGAAGTCACTAGACAAATTTCGCAACCTTTCTGCACATTACAATGCTAAAACGTATAAATCCTCTTTTCAGTCATTTTACACATGAGCAATAAAGTAACAAATGCATGAATGTAATAAGAATACATTATTGTGGATGTCAATGGGACGTCAAAAAACCTTTCTGAAATATAAGGAGGTAAATATAGATCCCAGTTTAATCACGCTTAATAGAATAAACTTATCAGTGCTTACGATCAACAGAATCCGGAGAAAATAGCAGTTTTTCATTATTCATTTCAGAAACCAAATATTTCCGGAAACAGTGTATCTGCAGTCTCAGTTGGGTACATGACAATTAGTTGGTAGACGCTGGGCTTCTCTAAAAGTGAAATTTGCGTTTTCATTGCACTGGTAGCATGTTCATATGTGTCTCTTAGAATTTACTCGGGGTTATATTTTGCAACAAAACGAAAGTCATTCAACAAACGCCGGATTTTTTTCTTTTGTGTCATTCTTTTCTTGCTTTAATGCAATACATTAACAATGAAGATCAAAACAAATATAAGAAGGTTCATAAATCATGCGTCTTTACTCGGGCAGAAATCCAGAGCATTAGTCACCAAAGGAAGACTGTATAGAAAGTTTCTCTCTCATCGGCATTCCCCGTTGACATGCACACATAAAGAAAAACAGACTCAGCTCTACATCGTGGCGAAACCGACTAGCATGCTACCTACAAAAAATACATTGCGTTCTCAAGAAGAAAGACATCTTTCAGAGTAAGTGTGGCCACTGCCGGATTAAGGAAGAAAAGGGTCAGCTATTGACCTCTTAATATCAAATTCTTGGATCGCTCCGTCAGCATATCCGCCAGAGTTTTTCAAAACAAGCTTTGAGATAACTTTGATTCCATTCACCTCATGTTATCAGTCTCTTGTTACTGGCGGTTTTCTTTTATTAGAAGAAAGTGAAATGACTGTAAAGCTAAGATGAGCTTCCTCTCAAAAGACGCGTTTCCTCCCAAAATTGTTGTTGCTGTTGTAATTAATGGACAGCAAATCGGGACGCTTTGTTGCAAAATATTGCATAACATGTTTACAATGAAAGTCCATGTTTATAACTAATTACGCTAACTGCTTTCATAATACACGGAGGAAGCTTGTATACAGCTTCTTTACATTCGTGGTTTCAAGTATGTTTTAAGAATTAAAGTAATGAAAAAGCTTAAAATATATATTTGCTCTTCAACCGACTTGGAATTTTATTATTTTTGTGTTATAGACCAAATAAAAGCATCCATTCAATTTATTCCAGAGGTATATTTTGTATTTAATTTAATAAATTCTTATACTTTAATTAAAATTCCAAACGTGTCTACACTTAGTTATATAATAATTAGAACTTACTATGAAAAGTAGGTTAGAGTTTTATAAAACTAATGAAGCTATGCCAATAAAAATATAAGAAATCTGCAATTACATATTTGTTTGTTTTTATGAATATCAAAGTATTAAAATATGCATTTCAAAATTAACTAGGTGCCTTCAAAACGAGAATCTGAATCCTTGTTATAATTTATTCTTACACACGACCCCATGAAAAAATTCCAAGAAATCGTTGCCATAAGAAAACAAGAATAATTAATAGCATAATTATTTGACTACATTATAGAATTTTTTTATTGTGACAGTAACTAGGCTAAAAGTATTTCTTTAAAATCCTTCCTTTCGGTACAGTTCAATACAGTTTGTCTTAGGTTCCTTTTACATACTTTCGCTTTGTTTCAGAATATTTTAGTTTTACCTGAAATTTGTTTAAGCCCATTCCTAAGTATAATGGACGCAGTGAACAGCAGAATTTTGAATTTTTATATGTTTAGCGTATTTTCAGGAGGAATGACTAAATCAATTATCATGGCAATTGCAGAACAATTATATGATAGTTTAAGCTTTAATTGCGCGAATTATTTCACTCCATATGGCACTATTATTCTTAATTTCTAAGTCAAATTCTATATTCCTGTCCTACACTAATAAAAGTGATTCAAATAAATGTGATCTTTGAGGCGACCTGTAATTGATTGAACATCCATTCAGTGGAACGTCGTGAGTTCGAACCAAAACAATTGCAATCAAATGTGCCTGTGGTAATGGATGGGAAACGCCCATGTAAAATAATTTGTAAACTGGCATACGTGGATGATGGCTGCAGTTGCATAAAATTTGCTTTTTGTGCCAACACCATTACAATTAAATATAAAATAAATCAATATATTTATATATAAATTAGTTCCAAAACTACTATTTTACGCTAGTAAAATGTTAATATAAAAATAAGTCAGTACAGCTATATATTCATAAAGCTAATGATATACACAAGCTTCGTTACTTGATATTTTCACAAAATCAATAGTTACGTCATTATGTAAATTTCCTTTATTGTTATTCGTGTATAAGTATTCGTTACCAGGAAAAGCAGCCTCGTAATTCTGATAGCATTACAATCGTAAGAAAGAGACGGGATATGATCTCTGCTAGTCCAAGGTTGTTCATAGGCTTGGAAAATAAAAGAAGAATGCAAATTTTGACTCCGAAATTCAGTTATTACTAAAACGGCACTACATTTTCTTATAACAGTCATACTATTATGAATGGTGCAAATGCAAACGTGTGTTACTTAATAAATGTAGTATTCGCAGAAAGTGTATTTCATCACTTTAAGGAATTCCACTAACTGAATTAAATGTTGATTTCTTAAAGGACACAAAAAAAAATAAATTATGAAGTAACAGCTTATATGGTATGGTGTTTTAAGCTTGAAATATCTTTTTTCTTATTTTATAATTTTTATTTGTTCCTCACCATAATTTCAAAATGTTGGTGCGCTTTCTTTACGAAATCATTTTATATATGTTATGTAGAGAATTTTTATGCTACTCGAAATTGCGGTGAGGATGGGTTTTAATCTGCACGAGTAATGCATGTTAGTCAAGAATTGCCAAGTTTTTCTTCTACTATTTCTTCTTCTTTAAGGGATTACCCTCCTCCGTTTAACACTTACATGCCCAAGGGTTTTCATGTCAATGCCTTGTGGCAATAGCCTGTCGAGTAGCAAACAAAGTTTGGATTATGTTGAAAAAATAAGGCAGTAAGAAAGGACAAGAAATTTAGTGATGAAAGTGATTAAAGGAAAATTCGTAGATCAAATTATTCAACCCAGCATTTTACTGAAGGGACGTTGGAATATATAAATTAACATTCTGTCATTTACTGATTTAGGGTTTCTAACTAAAGACAGAGCGCATTTTTTGCATTTTAGTTTCTCCTTCTCCTGTCGTCCATGTTAGATATAGGTATGTATAGCAGTGCGGTATGTAAACTATTTCGTTATACCCGATAGTGGTTTGGGATCTATGGTCCGGACTGGCTGAAAATAGATTTTTTGCGTTGAAACATGTGACAGGAACCAGATGAGGAATGTGAAAGGGAGCTGCTAGGAAATGAATGACTAGGGGAAAACTTCAGTTGGTGAGAGGCGTGTTTGTCACTCGCTTTGACAAATTTCGTTGAACCCGATACCTTCCTCTTCAGTCCGACTCATCTCCGGATGTTGAGGTGTATAATTAGTAGTGAGGTGGAACGAAGGCAACCATCTGACTCGTCCATCAGGCCTCCAGGCACAGGATGGACCTAACCTGCAACAAATTAGTTCGCGCTATATTAGCTTTACGTTTTGCCGACAGCAGTCTTCCCGTTCCGTCACCTTTACCACATGCTAGAATAGACCGTAGTCTCCCATTGGCTTACTTCATTAGAGTGACCTCCACTGAATCACTTTGCCATAAACGCATCATCTGGACCTATTGTCACGTGAACAGTGACGCCCTTCTTTATGCTTATGATGGAATGATTCAATTTCGCATCCTACTTCAGCAAATGTTTACCATCTCTAGCACGAATGTACAATATGCACAGTGGCTAGAAAAGCTACTGTATTCCACCCAAACATTCGATACCGAGATTTCACCGTAAATACATGTTTTGAAGACACCGAAAGAAAATAATTTACAAAAAAGTCAATGTGTGTCTGTGCTTGTGAACAGCATAACTCAAAAACTAAAATTCTTTAAACACCAAACTTGGTGTTTAGGTTGAGTGTCTTCCAAGGATGTGACACGAGGATTCTCATAAACATTCCTCCATCCCAAACTACTCCTTAAATGGAAAATGTTTAAAACATTTTGATTTTCTCAAAATATGGTTCCAATGATTTAGATTTAAATACCGTATGTTAAAGGTATTTACAAGAATAATGAAATGTATATCTTAAATTTTTTTGGGAATAGACTGAAGCCCTCCTCATTCTGAGTGACTTTTACTAGCAAACCGCAAGAGATAGACGAAAACTTACTATAGAAAATATGTATATCTCACAAAACACACAATTTATGGCCTACACATTTTTGTTGCGGAGCTAACCATTTCCGATTTATTCCTTTTTATTGAGTTAAGTTTTAAAATACTTACACTACTTTCTCAAACAGGAAGCGTCCGTGTTGCTTTTATTTTACTTTTGGCAATTGAAATGAATCGAATTCAATGGCAATCGCACAGCAGAAGTTTTAAAATATTTGATTAGCATTTTAGACTGGTGTTTTCTCTTAAAGCCTTTTTGTTTACAAAGAACTCAGTAATAAGAATTCAGCTAAATGGATATGTAGAACTAAACTGAGACATTCAATTCCATAACCGCTTGCTCTACCACTGAGCTACTACAAAATGGTCATTATTTTGAGATGACATATCCTAATGGCGAATTAACATGTCGTAAGTGTGAAGTTGTAATTGTTCACAATTTTTGAATATATAAACTTCTCTCAAACAGAAAGTACTCATTCGTTTCCAATCATTTTGTTTTACTCCTGGCCATGGAAAGACAATACCATAATGAAAATGCCATAGCGAGAGCTTTCAAACAAGCTGATGTATTGCATTCATATGATGTTCTCCACAAATTATTGTTATGAGCGGTTAATCTTATACCTACATCGTGCTAATCAAGGTAAACATTAGCAGAAATAGCCTTATTACTTGCTTTCATATAAGTAGGAGGGAAACAAGGAGATACGCTAGGCTCAAGCGATAGTCAAATTCTTTAAAAGCTCTTCTCTATGTGACACAGCTTAAATTCGATTTTATTTTGGATGCTCAGGTGTAAAACAAAGGGATATGAAACGAAAGTTGACGTACATCTTGAGAAAAATTTAAGTAGTAGTATGTTAATCAATGTCGTTTCAGCCATTTTTGAGATAATCAAAATTTTCAAAAATATTTCATATAAGGGGTAGTTAGGAATAGGGGATTTCCCTAAAAATTTTCGTATTGCATCGTTTGAGCATCCTGAACTTAATTACCAGTTTTGGTATTTACCTGACCTTTCGTTTTTGGGTTACGCTATCCACTCACACACACAGAGGCATTCAGGGATAATGTTCCAAAAATAAATTTTTGGATTCAGAGAGCCTTAATACATGTATTTCAGGTGAAATCTCGATACCAATTTTTTGGGAGGAATGCATTTGTTTATCTACGGTGTACTTACACTGCTAATGTATATTAGAGAAGAAAAAGAAAAAAAGGATACTGTAGCTTTAGTTCAATGTAACGTTTATCTTAAATAGCATTGTGTAAATAAAATAATAACATTTGTGTGAATGGTTTGTATGCATAACAGATAGAGAAAGAGAATTTTACGGTACACATGCATATTGATTGTTCCTGATATTAAGACGCAGTTTAAACATTGGGTAGCTTGCCACAATGATGAAGATTTCTAATATTTATTTTTCTCTTAGAACTATGCTAAGAGCATATTTTTAGTAAAATTATTTTGAAATTTTTTTGCCCTAAACCAGACAATGAAGCGATTAAATGATCTTTTATATTGCTTTCTAAAATTTTGGGTAGTAGAAATAGAGTCATTGCTTCTGTGGTTTTTGTAATTTCACTTGTCTCTTTTATTTCGTTTTCATCTAAATTCATATTTGCTGCTATTATTTTTAAGTATATACTCCAGCCGCTGAATCTTTACACTTGAAAATTTGGGTGACTTGACGTACTTTGTGGTTGCGATGTTGCCAAAGCAGCTAGTAAACAACAACCGCTGATTACAAACCTTTCCTTCAAGTCTAAAGTTGCATATAAACCGTGTACTAGTAGTGAACGCCGATGCATAATAACTAATGTTTTATTATTATTAATTGAAAATGACGTACGCAAATATATTTTAAGTTTTGTACACTAAATTACGTATTTTCGACAGTATAGAACAGATTAGAGCAAACTTGCTTGTTACAACAAGAGATGAAACAGAAGTGCTTTTTATTCAGCGTATAAAATTGTAAAGACCTAAATCCATCTAAATCTTATTCGTCAATGTTGCGGAAGCAAAATCGTCATCATGTTTCACTCCATTATTAATAACAAACAGTTCTTGTGCTTACTGCAAGAGCTGTTGCAGTTCGCTGCACGGTTTCGTCAACAGGAATAGAAGGATGTTCATTAACGGCCATGTACTTCTCTCTTTCAACGAATTTCTGGGTCTTCAATAATTCCAATGCTGGAACAGCTTTATGCAAAGGATTTTTACTTATCGAATCTTCACTCAGTGGTCGGCTAAAGGCTCATTTTTGAGGCATTGTGACATATTAAATCTTGTATAAATAATAACAATGAAGAAAATGTATATAAATAAATAGGTAATTACATGTAGATAAATGTACATAAATAAACACTAACAACACTATCAACATTGACAACAAATATAAATAACAACGAATAATATGTAGCTTCCAAAGAACAACTTTAGCACATGCTGTAGATCACATACTGAAGCACGCGGTTAGAAATAGCGAAATCTAGCAACATAACGGTACCAATTCCGTTTCCGTGCTGTCACCGACTGACCGAAATGCTGCCTTGTGATTGGTTCAGGAAATTCAGCAGGTAAACACACAAACAAACAACAGCACACGAAAAGTAATAACCATTTGCATATATATATATATATATATATATATATATATATATATATATATATATATATATATATAAGTGCATACAAATAAGAAAACTCGGTTAAATTTAAGATAACTTAATGCAGAGGTGTTTAAATTGTCACATATGATAACAAAGGCAATATTGGAATGTTCCCAGTAATTTCAGTAATTAGTTGAAAAAACATGGCGTTATTATTTTACCGTTTGTCATATTTTGTCGAAAAACAGAAATTAATAGAACTATAACTGATTTACATAGTTTATCTTCCGTTTCTTCCCCAGGCACCTTCTTTAGTCACACTAGACATCGGTTTAGTATAAATCGCAATTTAACATGGAGAACATATTTCGTGACTGCCATGTGAAATACTGAGTTCCTATACCTGGGTTTAGATATCTAGGGGACAGGTCACTTCCATACTCTAAGTTAGTGGAAAACGTGTTTTGCGGACCTTACAACAATAGAGACTAAGGGGTGAGGATGTGTTTTTCTTTTCAACGTCTCTCTTTAGGCATGAAAAGACAAAACAAATGCGCTGAGTATGACTCATTTATTGTGTCCCTTGGTATCGCACATTATTATTAACTCTGATGGCGGCGCACTTATTTCCCTTTGATAAAAACATTTGAGCAGCTATTAATCATTCCTTGTTAAAATGTATGTGAAATAATTTATACTGTTATAATTAATTAAAGCTTAAAATATGTACAGCTACCAGTTTTCTTCCTATGATTGCTAATCAACACTCTGTGTGATACTTCTTGTACATGATAGTTAAAAGCTACCCTAAATTTTGTTTTGACGTTATTTTCTTCGATTCTTTATTCAAAGTTTAAGCAAATGGTCCGTTTTAGTTGCTGACATTAAATATTAAAAATGTCGGTGAAAACACACGAAAGAGCTCTCATGTGTATGAATTATACTAGCCATGTTAATATAATTTCGACACCGCTGTAATGTATGCATAGACAGCGTTTAAACCTCTGCGCACCATTTACCATGTGGCAGACGTCTCCCCAACCCGAAATCGCAAAAATGTAGCCACCCAAAACACAACCAGACCTGCATTTGTTCAGAACCTCATGCTCAAATTCTTCAATGTATAGCCGTGGTCCTCCAGAAAGAAAGAAAGTAAAAAACAAGAGTGGAAAGAAAGGAGAAAAGAAGAAAAAAGCAAAAAAAGAAAGATAGATAGAAAGAAAGAAAGAAGGAATGAATGAAAGAAATTAAGGGGAGGGAGGAAAGAAGGATCAAAGAAAAACATGTCTTAAACGTCAAATTTTTAGGTGCCACGACACTTAGCCGTTGTAGCAAGCTGTAAGGCATTACTGAACGTGATATATTCCGCGCGTCTTCTCTGCAGCAACCTCGCAAAGCGTAGGGTACTTCTGTGATTAACAACACAGGTTTGCTTCTCGAATATAGTAAACTCTTGTTCCTGTTGATAATGTTTAATCAACACGTAACTGTTACTTATTTTTTGATGTGCTGCATTACATAGACACCATTCGAAAAATTAATAGGAGAATTGCTATAATGCTTTTTTATGGATTTATTCTACATAACTTTAATATGCTGCACACGAAACCACACAATGCGCAGAAGCGTGGTCAAACGCATCAGGCCCGCACCGGTTTTCTTTCTGTGAATAACCATACTGCGTTTGACAATCGCAGAATGCGCACAGAAAGATAAAGGCACAAGGAAGTTTCTCCCTGCATTAGTGAATGTAGCAAGCTTTTCTGTTAGTGAAGCCGAAGCTTGCACTGGAGTCCCTGCAACTATACCGTAAAGGTGGGTGAGATTATTCAGGGAAGCGTTTGAACACCGTCGTCTTGGTTCAGGAAGAGGACGCGTATTCAATCTCAAAATGGACATCGCTTTAACTGTGGAAGCAGAAGGCAACCCTTTCCAAACTGCTTCTGAACTGCAAGCACATTCACAATTTTATTCTGAGGATCAACTGGAACTTCTGCTTCGTGTAAACGACGCAGGACATTTTGCATGATCGGCAGCTAAAAAGCTACATCTGACAGACGAACATAAATTGTTTCGCTTCGCATTTGCAGAAGAAAATACTAACCGCGACTAGCAGAACATGATTTTCTCAGACGAATTTATATTTTTATTTGCACGTAAGGTAAAAGTGATTGCATACCAACCAAAAGGGTCCCGATATGATGCAAAATACGTGGCTTCATAACTACATTATAGTCACGTATCTGCGTATTGTTGGGGCTGGATTTTAGTGAACGGTCTAGGTGTGTTGTGGAGGCTTGACATTACAGTGAACAGTACACAACACCAATAATCTTGAGAATATTTTGATGGCCACTGTGAGTATGAGATAGCCTGATGGAATTGTTGAATTTGTACAGGATAATTATAGTGTTTACACTTGCCGAAAGCTTTCAAATTGGCCCTCAGAGAGCACTTAAAATGACAGATTGGCCTCCCTGTTCACTAGATATGAACTCTATTCAAAAAATGTGGGATGAGGTGAAAAGGGAGCTGTGCTAGAATTTTCCGGTAAATGCGCGAAGGACAAACGATGGCATATGTAGGCAAATTTAAGAAGTCTGGTATGCTGTAGTTTCTCGTTCACGTTACTGCAAGATATAATTTCATCTAAGCCGCGAAGAATGTCTGCAGTGAGGATTCTTACACCCATTATTAATTTTGTTCATTTTTAGTTCTTTTTATGTGTATAGGTATAGTTAAAACTTCTAACGATAAAATTGTGTTAATGTAATGTTAATGTTCTACACATCCAGTTATAAAATTAAGATAATCGAAATAACAGCTAATACAATGTTTGAGCCAAGGAACATATGAGCGGAAGCAGTGCTCTCTTAATTTCGCCGAAACCATAATGTAGTCTGGTTTTCAGTAGCTTGTAAGAGACTATCGCGCTCATAAACACAGGCCATTCCATAGTTCCTGCCTGTGCGTTGTGAACATGGCTGTTGCTAAGGTATACGAAGTCCTCCGACAGGCACAAGGAATCTGGGGATGGCATTTCTTTTGTCTTCCTTTTTCCACATGTTCTGGTTTAAACAATGACTATACCGGTTGAGACATTACCTACCTTCATTAAATTACACACTTACATAATGCGTTTTGCAGCTCTAGTAGGTCATAATACGCAGGGCCCCATCCATATTGGAATAAAAATGAGTATAGACTCATTTCGATCATCAGTACTGGATTTATGTTCCAAAGATTGTGGGTTTGGTCCCTGCTCACGACCTTAGCGTTTTACTGTGCATAAATGTGACAAAACCTCTCACTTTCAACAAAGAGTCTAGCATCCCAACGACACTAATATTAACCTGATATTGTTGTTGCCAGCAGTTATTTAACTTAAAAGAAGTTGTAATATGGATTATTCATTACATTCTCCTATGCTCATAAATAATTCCATGTCATTTTTAAGTCACCCTCCGTGATGTAATGATTACTATGGTAACTTCATATACCTAACGTCGCGGGTTCAAACTCGGCGGAAGACGATCGATTTTTTTTGGGCCTAAAAATCCTTAGCATGGCTTTCCTAGGAAGGGAAGTAAACCGTTGGTCACGTGTCGTAGATATACGGCACGTAAAAAATCTCAGGCCTAAAAAAAGAAGCGGGTTTTCAAGCGCAGTATAGAATGAGACGCTGAGAATCGAAGCAATTAAAGAGCGTCCATAAATACATTTTTGTATCATTTTGGTTCATACAGCACACGTTAGATTTTTATTTTAAATTTATTTATTTAGAAACAAATAGAAACCTTGATCCAACATAAAGGCTGGGAATAACAGAACAAAAAAGGTGTTTTTAATGTAAGTATTGACTAGAACATTTAGTGATAAACACGGAACGGACTCTGAAAAAAGAGAGCGGGTGTGTACTTAGCCAGATAACATTGGTCAGGTAGTTAAATAATGAAGTAAACTGAACTGAACAGTTGCTGTTGGTATAAGGGCAGCTTAGTATTTAAATGTAACAAATACGATAAACATGGAGGTCAAATAGATGTTGAAGTCGTAAATTTTAAGGAGTTTGTGTAGTGGCAGTGTTGAAAAAAAGAATAAAATATAAACAAATAATTATAAAAAAATAGTAAATAATGATACCGTGATTCTGGAGAAACAGAAACATGCAGTGAAAAAATTAATCATGTCGTAATCTCTTAAGTTTTAGTTTATTTTAACGTCATTTTTGGCGCAGTTTGAGGCAGGAATTTCTCTCCGGCCATCTAATTATTTTATTCTTATGATTTTCGCAATGTAAATATATAAGTTTATTTTTTACTTATAGTACTGTGAGAGAATTTAAAATATTTCATTGCTAATACCTAAAGCAGAATGTACGTATACATTGTATTTGTGGACCTGGGGCCTTCTTTTTGAGAGGAAAAACTCTGACTTCTCGCCCGCTATTTCGTAGCGGTGGAATTTGCTAGAAAGTTTACCGTTGTGTTTGCCATCATATTTCAAAAGCCCGTTCACCGCGCTAGATCAAGGGAGGACGCCATAAATTCTGAATACATGCCACGTCTAGGGGGGGGGTACCTGAATTTCGACCAATGGGAAGCTGATAGCTTACAAACTGCCGGGAAATTAAGCAACCAACGCGAAAACGTTCGGCCAGTAAGGTGACTTTAAGGCGCAAAGCCAGTTTTAAAAACCATATAAATACGGGTGTCCAGAAGACACGGGGGCTTGTTGCTTTTGTAGTTCAGTTGCCAGTGTGCTCTAGTGTCGAGGGCGGCCAAGGCAGGAAAAGGGCCAGTAAAAGACATGATGTAATCGTGCGTTAGTTTTATGCGCTCAAAGTGGCACTCGTGTTTGTGAAAATAATTCGAATCGTGAGAAGCGCATCACAACAATATCAAAAGAACGCGCCCAGATCCAATTGTCCACCAGCGAATAAACTTAAACTGGAGGCAGTAAAAATGTATCGGGTCTTTTTTTCCTTTTTCCTCCACCTCTGAGCAAGTGACGAGTCTCATGCTATTGCAGCCGATGACAGCTCATGCTGTTGCAGCGCCAAGGAGAGAGGAGAGAGCAAAGGGAGATAGGAGGTGACGGAGTTCTGGAGCTCTGACCACCGGAAAAGGTATGTGGTGACCAAAGAGAGGAGGACTGGTCGCAAAATAATTCCACATTTTATTACGTTTTGATAAATGCAATTATATTTCGTGTCCTATGTATAGTACGTTGGGATTATATGGAGGTTTTCTTTATATGTATTACGGGGTAAAAGCAACAACAGTTTTTGCCGCTTGAGGAGGCATTTAAGTGCCTTCAATTAATCTGGCATGATGAAAGAGAAGAAAATATTGGTTTAGATGTTGATGCTGTTTCACTTATCATCATTCCACCACCTGGGTGGAACTAATGACTGAAAAGATATTAATGATCAAAAGATTATGCTACCTGAGCAGGCTACTGATAAGGCTAGTGCTATTGCCACTGCTGTAGAAATAACGTTACAAAGAGATGAAGAAGGAATCATCTCTGCCATCAGAAAAGGTTAGTTTTCCCAGTATTCTGAAATCCCAGAACTTATGCCGCTAATTAGAACGCAAGAAATAAAACAGACTCTTAGAGAAAAGTCTATTCTCGACATATTGCTCTCAATGACGAATGCCATTTTAGACAACACGTTGGAATTAAACTGCTCTATAGTCAACAGAAGAATGGCCACACTTTCTTACCTTCTAAAGAAGATCTTATAAAATTCATTGGCATTTTACTAATTAGTGGTTGTTATACCCTGTCTTAAGAGCGAACGTATTATCATAGAGTCCCTGATTGTAACGGAATTGTTGTTGAAGGTATGTCACGAAACAGATTTCAGGAAATAGAAAAGTATCTTCATTTGAATGACAACAACATTGATATAGAAGACAAAATATTAGTAATTGAAGTCAGTATATAATTTAGCTAATAAATCTCTATTGACAAATGTGTTTTATCTGTGAAAATATAACCGTAGATGAAAGGAATATTAAACACTTTGGCAGGCATACCTTGAAGATGCTTATGAAACGGAAACCAGTAAAATGTGGCTATCAGCTTTGGATGCTGTATAGTGATAATGGTTACACTTTCAATATTTTACCATATCAGGGAAAAAGAGAGAAACGTGATGAGCCTCTATCAACAAGAGTTATAGAAACGCTCACATCAGCCATTTAACATCTTGAACAACAAAGTCTTGATGGACAATTTTTTTCGTCTTACAACTTCGCCCTAAGAATGAAGAAGAAAATATTTTTCATGACAGAAGCTGTTCGTGCAAATCGAATTGGTAAATGGCCACTCGAATTGTCTTCTAGCAAACAATGATGAAAACAATGAAATTGGCATTGTACTATAACATGATAATAGATTTATAGCAGTCATGACCAACTTTGAATCTTTGGACTCAAAACACGAATTTCAGTGAAGAAAATTAACGGCAAAAGAATAAATGTTCCAATTTCGGAGTGTATCAACCCATACAAAAAGTATAAGAATAGAGTGAATTTATTCGATTCTTTGACATCCGCTTACAACATCCAGATACAAAGGAAGAAGTGGTGCTTTGCCCTTTTTACAAATATCCTGGACACAATGGCTGTAGCTTCCTGGATTCACAGTACAACTGCAGAGCTTAGATAACATGATTCAAAGAGAACTGATTGTCTTCCTGCTGAAGATTTATGTTACTCAAGACGAAGAACCGGACCACAATGAAAGCGAAAATGTCTTATGGATCTACGATTCGACAACGTTGGACATCTGAGCGCAAAAACTCCTACTGCGAACTAACTTCGCTGCGCAATGTTCGAAAGGAAAGGAACGTTGAGAATTGTAACGTAAACAACGGAAAAGAATATGATTCAGGTTGACGCTTTCAGGTCGAAAGAACATGCTGGGTTGTCGATGAGAGAAGATGATGAAGATGTTGAGGGTAGCATCGATGTCCAAGTCACATTTGGATCAATGCGGCGAGATGTCGGCCTGCTGCGGGGTAGCCGGAGAACCATGGAATCTTGGAACTTCTTCCTGAATTGTAGTGTAACGCTTTTAGTATTTTGGAAAGCATCCTGGCCTCATTCTAGCGGCGTGGGAATTAGTATTTAAAGTAGGTTGAATGTCTGTGCATTGAAGTCTGACTCCTTGGAATGTACCCTAATAGATGCTCTATTTAGCCAAGTGATCGACGACCTCTTGTAATGTATACCGCATGAACTTTAATCCAGAGGAAGTGAACCTGCTGCCCACTTCAATGGCTAAATGTACAAGGTGCAGAATATCATGCAGGCGTTGTTGCATTTCTCTGCTAAGCGGGAGTTATTCTAGCTTTTGAAGCACTCTTAGCGCCTGTTATTATAAGCAACTTCGGAACCTGTATTGCAAGGTTGCACAGAGAGCAAGAATCTCACCAGTGTAGTCGCTTAGAGCCCGTTAAGACTCGCGGAGTATTAGGGAAGTGAACACGTCAACAAGTGACCTCTACAGCTCTCCAGTAAAATATTATTACTATTAATATTATTCTCCGGTGTAAAATTTTATGCACTAAGCAATCTTTCTTGTGTGAATTATTTGTGAAATATAAAACGTGAAGTTTTTTCACTTATTCCTACAGTCCATATTTACCATCCTTTGTGCTCTTAATATCTCTAAGTTGTATCCCTAATCATGATAACAAAAATGTGTGAAAATAATATGAAAGTAACTACAAATACATTACGACGATATGGAGGTTTTCTTTTCAAGCACCTGTGTGTTTGGACATGCCATGGTGACGTCATACAAAAACCTATTCTTATCTTAAATAGAATTGAAGAAAATGCTGATTTAAGCCAAACACTGTCAAATTTTAATTATGTTAATGGGGTTAAGAATTTTTCATATCTCAGAATCTTCAGCATCATAGGATGAAGACTCATAGCATCTCCAGATGTCAGAATTTTCCACATTTTCACATCAATAGATTATCTTATCAAGACACTTAAAGTTTAGAAAAAAGGGCGATTATATTACATTTCTCAGCGTATTTATCATATCTCTATTGACTTCAATTGTGCGGTCAACGACATCCAGATACATCAGATGTCAGTTGTTTACTGTAAACCGATGTATGTCCCAGTACATTTCTATTACGCTGCATGCACACTAAACTTCAATATTGAAACAAAGTTCATATTTCTATATACCCATTTCAATAAAAATCTATTAGCTGGACATAAAATAATAAAGGTATTAATTTAAAAATAGCACCTTTCACTTATTACGTAACACTCAAAACTTGAAAAAGTGCAATAACAAATCATGTACCAAGCACTCCGGCTGTTAAACGTTTTACACTTAACGGATATATTTATCTTTTCTTGTCATTTGCTTTCTTTAAACGTGTACTACATATGTTTACAGGTGTTTCCACATGTATTACACAGGTTTTGTGTTACGATATCCTCATTTGTAAACTACTTATATTCTAACAGACGTCTACAGTATGAAAATTGCGTGCAACAACAATTCACCCAAGCAAATATAAACGTAATAAAACTAAAGTAAATGTCCTTGTCATGGGTTCCAGAAATATTACAATATCGAATTTATATAATCAATTATAAAGTTTTAGTATAAAATGTGTATAAAACTCTCACAAAAAGCATGTATCCATCTCTAACCTACCCATAGATCTAATATGTGCCATGGCATCGACCCAGTTATTTCCGAAAGTGTACCCTAAGACACTGACAAACCTGCAGGTTGAAATTGCTTTAATACAGGTATGTTCCACGGTAACTTGCTACGCATACACATCTGTATAGGTCTTCAAGAAGTGCACATGTCATATCCCACTGTTGTAATAACTCTACATTGAATTGCTTCCTGAATGCTGTTGTCAGTGTTAATAAAAACTAACCCATTTTTAACTGAGTAATTACACTGAGTGAATAATAAACCGAAATAACATTTTATCGTTGGGTTTAGGTACAAACAGCCTTTTGTCATTTACAAAGTTTGTTTATTTAAAGTATTTTTTTTTCTGACCACCGCCTGTCTAAGCAACAGTCCTTTTCTGCAACATAGAGTGAGCGGCTTATGTTTTAGTATGATTACTTTATGAGCGCAACTGTTCCTTTTCTCAATGCCCTACTTTACATTACATGTAAAATGAAATTGACGTGAAGTAATATTATTCTCTGTATATTGCAACAGCATTAAGATTTCTTCTTCTGTATCACCATACATATTTATGTTATAATTTCCGAAAAAGCTAAACAGAGATACATTGAACAAAAGAATAGTAGCAGTTGGAACGCTGGAGTACCCAAGGGCAGAAACAGCTAAAGTGGTTGGGAAATGTGTATCAAATGTATCAAATGCCTATGAAGCGGCAAAACAACGGTTACAGACTAAAAAGTGAAGAGATGGTATATGATTTATCACATACAAATGACCTATTGGTTACAATAGTGACAAACCAGTTTACCAACGCTCTGGGTTTGAAATGTATCTTATAGTTGGAATATAGTACCCATGAAAGATGCAATACATCTAACCAATCTATTTTGTTCTAAAAAGGGTTAAATAAATATTGAATATCACTGGAAAACCAAGAGGATCTTAATAACCTAAAAAGAATAAATGTAATGAACAGCGTTCACCTATTAAGATTCTTTCATAGGGAAAGTCAGTTCTCACGGCAAACAAAAGCCATTAAATTAAAATAGTGGGAGGAGGAACTATGCTATGTTCAACCGAGGCTGGCTCAGGCGGTTTCTCCTCAGGAGATTGCAGGTTTGCTTCCCGTGAGTGGCTTACCAGTCTCATAGGCTTCTTCGGGAGTTTCCCCGTATCACCAGGCGAATGCAGAGCAGGTTTCCTTCATCCCCCGAATTTCCAGTCCCTTTATGTCGTTTCCATTGTTATTTCTTGCATACTTGATCCCGGTAGTTCCTTTCAGGTTTGAAGGCGTAGGCGATGATGCTCGGTGTGGCATGACAGGAGAAAAGGATGCCCAAAGTGACTATCACCCTCGCCCGATGTGGGGTGGTTGCCGGGATGAGAATTGCTCCTAAAGGGGGCATTGGGCCCTATGTGGGGCGGGGAACAATGTCTGCCTGTCCTACATTCTGGGTGATTCAATATGGAAACTTTAGGGACCCTGTTAATGCTGTGCTGTCGCTCCAGGTCCCAATCACCCAATGTATCCTCTCGTCTCATCGCTCCCTCGCGGGAGTGCTCCCTCTTGGGGCATAGGTACAATAAACCTCAGGTTTGGAGCCAAGTCCCCCACGACCGTATCCTATCTCGTACTATTTCCATCAAAGGCCGGAATTTTGCCCAGGTTTTCTAGGCTGTAGCATTTAGCCCCCACCACAAAAGGACTTGAAGCACCAAAAAGGATTTTGAATAGTCTAACATAAAAATGCCTGTGTTGCAATGATGAAGCGCGGCCTTGTTTATATCTCAGTACTTATATATTAACAAGCTCAAAGGAGCAAAACTTCAAAAGGAGCTTTGAAGAATACGAGGTGACTGCTGCTAAGCTAGCTGGTTGCACAGAGTAGTAGAGTGGAACACTGTTCAGACGCAAACTGAACGTGTGTTTGGTATTTCTTCACTGTCTCCTAGCAGAAAAAATCGAGATGACCCCATTAGAAAGTTCGATTCCAGGGTTCTCCTCTGCTGGCCTTCTGACTCCAAGGTCACCGGTTCACACCCGACGCAAATCCATTGTTTTATGTGTACTTAAGATTACACCTTAAGTGAATTAAATTCTATTGCTCTTAAAATTTTCAAATTTTTTATTTTTTTGAATTGTGTGGATTTACTTCATAAATCATAAAAACATATTTTAGGTGGTTGTTTGCATTGGTAGCTGATGTGGCTATGGCTGTAAAAAGTATTTCCTTCCGTAGCAAAATAATACAATTTTTTCTTAAAACATGTGAACTCGTATACGTTATTCTCTGACACTACATGCACTGCAGTATCACGCATTGCATACTTCTTCTTAGGACAATCCGCTATATTTTGAACCTCAATTAACTAATTATGCATATTAGTTCCTTGAAATTGAAATACAATTATTTACAAACTAAAAAAAGATATAAACGTGGAATTTTTACATTGGTTTTGCGTTCTTAATATTACTAATATATTATAAAATTACTCTTACCCGTTGCGTTTTGTTTCTTAATTCGACTAATTCACCATGGTGTATACGGGTCTAAAAGAAAGAAACTTTCTTTGGTTGACAACACTGCGGAAACACAGGCGAGCCAGATCTCTCTTCTTCCCCCCGGGCCTCGCTTCCTCGTAAAACTAAGCCGATGAATAGGTGCACGCATAGTAAATAGTACTATGGGAATAGCGGTTTGGAAAAATGTATTCTGCTTCACTCACGAGAATTATTTTAGGACGTGTTTTTAGAATAAGCAACTACAGGGATATCAGAGATCACTATGACGCGAATCATAGGCGCCGACTTGGGAGGGGGGACAAGGCACTTTCTACCTCTAACTTACAAAGCCAGGTGCCTCACCCCTCCAAAAATTATAATGCAGGGACCTGGGCCCCCCCCCCCCAGTCCGGCTTGCTTCATAAGTTATTGCTGAATGTTGGCATCCGTTGTTACACGCGCATTAGTAGACATCTGTTTCTGGGGTAGGTTCTTTTGACATCTGTTCGGTCTTAAGCCTGAGTGAGTTTGTAATAGCTGTGGTGATACTGCATGTGCTGCGACTTCTGGAAATTTACAATCACGAAACAAACAGATATAGAAGGCCCAGCGTGCAGTTTTCACCGGGAATGTATCGCATGCAACAGTTGAGTGATTTCGATGGGAATTTAGTATCAAGCTATATTGTCGCGGCAGCGAACATCGAAAAGAAGTTATATGGCAGAATTATTACGAAAGGCGTTATTTGGGAGCAGATTGTAATCAGTCTGTGGAAAAATAAGGAATTGTTGGAGAAAAAAAGAGTTTTTGTTACAGTTGATTAAATACACCGAACTGAGTTGCGAAAGATTACCGTTAATTCAAATGTAGAGTACAACTGCTAAAATAAAGCCAATAATGGCACAACTTAAGTTTAATTAATGGTCAGAATCGCAACATGCAAAACTAGCAGCAATTTTAGAAACACGTTTTCTAGCTTACACATCTGCAATCATTTATAGAAGTAAGCTATGATGAAAAATCAAATCATTTTTATATATCGTCAGAAAGCACTGCCTCCATTTCTCCAGCTCGTGACAATCCTGTTGCATAAGTAAAATCAAGATTTTAAAGTTACCTTTCTTGTTTATGTAGACATAGATTGAAATTCGTGTTAGAGCCTAAATATTGCTGCTGTCTTCCACTGCCATCGTAAAAATGCCATGAACTTATCCTATATTTAATGAGTGATAGAGGAGTTTATATGCAGGAACGAACATTCTGTTTTAAGCAGTGTTAACGTTCATTTTTACTACGTACAGCAACATACGAGGTGGATACTGAAGAAACATGAAATGATAACTGGAGAAGAAAACATTCCACACCTAAGTTTAGGCTACCTTCCCTCCTTAGCAATTGGTGGACCGAAGAAAACTTTAAAAAATAAATATGTTTCAGGGAGGCTGTTTCTGCTGGATTTTAATCTCAGACTTCCTGTTTATGAGTCCATGTCTTTACGAATTCATTCACCATTTGGTAGGAATGATCCGAGACGCATCAATTTTGCTGCAAAACAGTAAGATAAGGGTCAACAGACCTAGCATTATTACTTTCTCTACCAAGTACTATGTACGTACATAGTAGAGAAGGCTGTTTAGAAAAATATTCGTGTTTGACTGTGCGTGTATCTCCGTGTCTATGTGCAGCATAACTTAAAAAAAAAAAAAAAGCGCGTTAAATGCCAAACTTGGTATTTAAGTATAGTATCTTCCAAAGATGTGACGTAAGATTTTCAGAAAAATCCCCCCAACACAAATTACCCTTTACATGGAAGATTTTTTTAAATTCTTGATTTTTTCCAAACTTACTCTAACGTTTTTTCTTAAAATACTGCATAAGAAGATTTTTACATGAAAAATAAAATATATTTTTTGAACCTTTTGGGGATAGCCTCAAAATTCCTTTTCATTATTAATAATTTCTGGATAATTATTACAGCTTGAGAGATAGACTAAAGCCTAATACACAAAAATGTAGATCTCGTTAAAGCATACAATTTATGGCATTCACATATTTTTTAGAGCTAACCATGTTCGAGATATTTATTGTTATTGTTTCTAAACTGTCCAATTCATAGATTTTTCCCAAACGGGTTTTTCTTATTGACTTTCTTCCATCCTGGTCATTCCAAGGGAAGGGAATTTGAATTGTATCACATGGAGAGCAGCCTTTAAAAGATTTGACTAACGCTTTAGCCTAAAGCATTCCCATATTTACCTTCTACTTAGATCGGTCTAAGTAATGCATTTCTGCTAATGTTTATCTTGATTACCACGCAGTAGAAAGAAGAATAAGCTGTCGTAAGAATAATTGGTTGCAGAATAGGTAGAGAAACACGAGTGAATGAAACTCATTAGATTTTTCTTCAAATTTTGAATTAATATTGAATATGTTATTAATACCTGAGATGAGTGCACAATCCTGAGCCTACACAAAGTAGAAGTCGGCGCTTAAAACCTGGATACAGACACAAACATGCGCCCCTGCGACACATAACCATACTCTCCAACTTTTGGAAGCAGTAGTGCACTTGAAATATTAGTCAAGTGAGCAAACTCTAATTTCCATTGGAAGAAAAACAGGGATATGTTACTGCATTCAGTTTTAGGATAACGATTGATAAATTATTTATTATAAATAGGAACCAAAGCTTTCCTGGTGAACGTTTATTTCAAATTGCTCTTGAGCTTCCAGCCATACGGTGAAGGATATAGACCGTCATTGTCTTCTTCTAAATGCTGGCCGCTAGACCGTGAATGCAGGGTTATCTTGCTCTTGTTATTCAACCACAGTGCTTTTGTAATATTTATGGTTTGCTTCAATTAATATTCAGAAATTTAGTAATAATGCACACTTTTGTTTGGCTGACCACAAAGAACGTTCTTTTCGCTAATCTGTGCTATCTCATTCACCTTATCGCTTTAATTTTTCTTTTACGGAAAAGAGATTCTGTTTGTTTTAAGCAATAACTACACAACCCCGTACTAAATGAAACTCAGGTTAAAGATATATAGATTTCTGCATTAAAAAAATTACTCTTCCTTTTCCTTTTATAGCTTCAATATATTCCTTCTTCTAATGACTACGGTATAAATCAACCTGTGAATGTTTTCTATACTACATAGCCAGAGTTATTTATCATTTGTGATCTTTAACCGATTAACCGTATTTGTGCAGCAACAGACCCAATGCTTTAAAACAGAAATCGGGTGCGGGGGAGGGGGTTGGCGGCTCTAAAATGCCACTGCACTGAAAGCTGGCCTTGCCTCACTTCATCACTCATTCCCTCTTCTTCCCAAACTATCTCCTTCATCTGTGCTTCGGATCGCTTTGCAGTTTCATGCAAGGTGGCAGAGAATATTTTGCGAATTACTAAAACAAGAAAACCGGCTACTTAATTTGCAGTGATCAAACTGCACAAATAAAACGCTTCAGTATTAAACGCCATTAACAGGAAGTTAAAGGCGACTTTGGTGATCTTAATTTTAAAAGGATCCCTCTCAATATTTTGAAAACGTAAGAATCAAAATATAATTCTACTATTTTACGAGTTTAGTTACTTCTTTATTAGGTATCAGTAATTGAACTAATTTATCCGAAAATTTGAGTACATTATTAGACCGATTTGAATACAGATATTAATTATTTAAAATATATATGAAGTATAGTTATAAATGTATTCCTCTTAGGGTTGGAGAGAGAAAGAGAGAGCGCAAACTTAACGAACTCAAATTGAAGTCAAATGCACGCAAGTATGAAATCCCTAGTGAGATAATATTACGCTTATTGCTAAAAGGACACCACTATAAAAATTTAACTGCAGTCTATTCGCATTCTTTTCGGGTAGGGCTGTAGGAGGGGAGAGCGTGCCGCTTGATGCAGGTACCGGTCTTTCCCCTCTTTCTCATTCTGGCCGCAAAGAATGCGAATAGACTACAGTTAAATTTTTATAGTGGTGTCCTTTTACCAACGATGAAGGAATGGTTATAACCTTGTAAATTATATAATTTGCCTAACCACTGCAGATGATTATTAAACATATGTTTAATATAAATAAAATGCCTTAAATACAGCGAAGAAGTTGTTCCCACGCGCAGAATGGGTAACAAACCCAACGTGGTCACTTGTAGCAAAACAAGACCATTACTGGTTTTCTCACCAGGACGTGGGTGAGTGAGGCATCTTCCCTCCCTCCCGTCCCTCGCCAGCTTTATCAACTGTTTTTTTTTTTTTTTTTTTTTTTTTTTTAAGTTCTTCGTCCCTCTCATTAAAATAGTTAATTGAATCTTTGTGAACAAAATTATTCCGGCGTTATATCAGCATGCGCACGGACACCTTAGTGAAACCGTGAATCATTTTAATTGCATTTAAAAGCCATTCGTCACTTTCACGGGACATAAAGAGGGGAAGACTTCTTCGGGTAATGGGGTAGAGAATGGTTTAACTGCCAACATAGCCTTATGGGTTCTCATAGTGCTGGCAAGTAAAGCCGAAATCGAACCTTTATGCATACTTAAAGAAGGGTTTCTGTATTTATTTCTTGCACTGTGGCTGGAATCCACCGCAAAATGAATCTCATATATTTTTGACTCGCTGGACGCAGTTTTCTAAGCATTAGTCAATAACCGTTGCTTACATAATGCTTAAGCCTTGGATTTAGGAATAAGAAGGTGAAATGTCTGTGCACACAATACTATAAGTCAGAGTTAGATTTCGATGAGTGCAATGATAAAATTTTATTCCATGTTTCATAGATCCAGCCTTCAAAAAATCTTAAAATGCAGAGACGTCAATTAAAGAGCTTTTTCATTTCTGGGTTGACAGGAAAATTACATTTGTCGGTAGAGGTCAATCCTTCCGATGAATATAATGGGCTCTGTTTTCCGATTCCGCTGCGGAATTGCTGATGGATTACGGAAAAAAATGTAACTTTGCTTTAGTGTTTAATACCCAATATGATGTTCCGTGTATTATAGATACATATTTTGTGTTTAATGAAATGGAACATCACTGGAAGACATTGTTTAGGTATAAATATAGCAGCAAAAATAAAATAAAGTTATTAATTTAAAAGCATATTTTATACGCACTTGAAGTAAAAGTCGATAATCTATATACTAATTTATAGCAATCAAGCACTACCTACTTACCGAAACATTCAGCGAGAATAAATAAACTAAAACTGAAACTTTGACTTAACAGCCTAAGAAAATGGAAAAATGAGGAAAAGAAAAAGAAGATATAGAATGAGAATGAGACTACAACTAAATCTTATTTGTAAAAACTTAATTAATTAAACGTAACAATGTTAGAAATATTAATTCGGCAGATCTGTAATACGGAGCAGGATACGATAGCTGGCAGAGGCGCGCGCGTATGTGTGTATACACGCGTGTGCATTTGTGGGGAGGGGGATAATTATTCATATTGCATTGCCACATCTTAACTTTAGCGTGAATTACAATTCTATAAAGCAAAAGTGCTAAAATGTAGAGAAATGAGTTGCTTAAGGAAGGAATCAGGATAATAAAACATATACATTGACTACGTTATATATCTTCAATATCTTGACATAATCGTTCCGTTTTTACATAATAATGTAAAGAAACGTGCCGGAAGCCATTGCTTTGTGCTGATAACACGAGATTTGATTTTGTGCATAGAAATATTTCCTAAGAGGGAAATATAAATTATCCTTTAAGTGAGACTACTAATGTTTTCTACTCTCTTTGCATTTTTATTTCCTTATCGTCTGATTATGCCACTGTTCTTTACTTTTCAACTAAAATTCAGTCTCCATCGTCCATATTATTTTTACGAGGAAAGTACACCACGACATTTGTGGTGTGAAAGTGACCATATTAGCCTGTTCTGTGTCATTTGTTGTCATATTGGTAGTTTTTCGTTTCTAAATTGTACCGTGCCTTCCTTTTATGCCAAGGCCTTAAACGGCTTATATGCATATCGGTCAAGAGGGCAGTGACCTTGGTATCATGCCACTGCGTAGAAGATGCGCAGGATGTGTTGAGGGTACGTTTATTAGTGTTTCGCAAATCGTGCTTTATGCGTCAGTTCATTAGGAATGTTATTCTTCTATTAGTCCACGGAAATATCTGCCAACAAATTCACGCATGAACACTGTATTTTTATGAACGATAAATACGTGAAAACGGACTTATATAGGCAGGTGTGTAGACAGTTTCAGCCACAATTTCTTGGTTTTTAGCTCCAGGTAGAGACTCTGTGAGATTTTTAATCATTACATTTTGAATGGGATCGCTGAACACTAAAGCAAAGAAACGAAAACGACTTTTTCTAACGGAGAAAAACTAGCCGAAATTGGTGTTGCTTTCGAACGCTCACGTAAGAAGTCACTCGGCCATTTTGCACAACAGATGGGTATTTCAGAAATCCTCCTTCATACAGCTAATTACTTTTTAAGTGAAATCTTCTGTGAGACTGTAGTGTATAAATTATGAACATTACAAAAAAGAACTTATGCGTGTGAACAGTAGTGTCATACAACGATCTCGAGAGAGTCTTCACGCAGATGGATACCTCTTTCAACAACACTTACAACAAGTTTATTTACTCATTACATACTCATTACATACCAACACTCGTGATTAAGTAACGTGGGAGTTACGGAATCAAAAACTCCTCAGTGTCGTAGACTGTGTGCGACGCATTCGCACGATCCTCGGCCTTGGCATAAAACGTAGGTACTGTATGAGTGTAATACAGCTCCTTATTGGAGGTAACACATATTTAAAAACTCCTAATCATTTTTAAATCATATAATTAACCAATAAAACATGATGCGTCTATATGAACCGCCTAACAAGGAGCTTGTATTGGATCTTCTGTGGTCGTATCCAGGGATAAAACATCAGTACATTTAAAAAAAATGCAAGAAGTTCCAAGTGCTGTATTTGTAGTATATGTTCTTAGTGAATGTTTACATAAATATCTGTCAAAACATTAATCTAAATTTACATGCTACTGGATACTATCCAATATCAGTTTTATTCCACAATACTGGTATGGAAGAAAGTAAGATATTCGAATTTACGATGGTAGGCTAATACCGGATTATGCTTTTCCATTAGAGCTGCTAAAATTGATTGTGGGGGAGGAAAATAGTGTGGTGGTATTTATATTAAAATTCATGGATATACCTCCCTGAAAATTTCTATGCTGTTAATCACAATTGTCCTTATATAATATTAATTGGATTTTGATTAACGGAAATCAATCATCCCCAACCTTTGACATGGCGGAATGGGTAGGCGAGAGGGGGTGATGAAGTTTGGCTGTATACATAGTACCTGTCTACAATATTAAAATATTGAAACACGGGAACGAATCAATGTTGCGTCCATGAACGGATAACTATGTATGTGCAAATTGTTTGTTAATCTGCTTGGGCTTATAGAATGGTTTAAATGTGTCCATTCCTGTCTACATGTTCTTGCATTCTTCACTTTCAGTAGGAATGCTCTCTGACATTAAACATCTTCTACAATAGGTAACAGAAGTCCCTTAATTGAACTCTCTTCTTGCTAATAAATATCATTAAAAGAATAATCCAACATTTCTCATCGTAGTTGATAAAACTTCTTGCAAAACGGTTCAATTTGACAATTTTTTCAATCTTATACTTCTTTGTAAATATTTATTTTTTATCAGCATAATTTTTGACAGCAGTAACATCTACATTTATTTCCAATCAGTTCCTAAACCTTTTTCTCAAAGACACGCTCTATGGTACGTGAGGGAGAATGAATGAATTCAATGTAAGAATCAAGGAACACTGAAAGTAAAATTTTAAATGACTATATTTCAGAATAGATTTTCAAAAATTTCACTGTCTTTTCATTTATGTTATGTTAATATAAATACAAAATTTCATTCAAATTAGATAAATATTTTGTGGGACATAAATTATTTCATAGATTGTATTATGTTAATATAGTGCATAATCAAAATGTTTCACGCAACTCAAAATTTGAGAAAATTGGTTTGGCATTTTCTGAATTGGAACTTTGAGCCACACACAAAAAAAGATTAAACAGGATATTTTAATAAATTTGATTACGGAAGTCTTATAACTTTTTAAAACTGTTAGAAACTTTAATCACTAAAATTAATTGCTTTACACAATACTATTGTTTACAAAATATTACTACTTTGAGTATAAATTTTGTCCTGTGTAATATTACAATAAATACTTCTGTATATTCTGGGAAATTTTAGCTGTATTTAAACGAAAACTGAAACGCGTGGAAAACTTTGAAATTGTGAAAATATATTTTTGATAAAAACGTTAATATATAAAATAGTATGCTAGGAAACAGGTGTATTGTAAGATCTTTAAACGGCCGTAGAACCCAAAGCAAAGGGGCGGACAGCTAAATGTTGGTTCTCTATAAGACACCCAAAGATTCCAACGCCTGTTTTCTATATAAAAAAAATTCAAAATGTGTACCACTTGAAGTCAAAAGTTCACTCCCAGGGTCCCTCAAGAGCCATCCCATTAAATAATACAGTGATACTCCAAATTGATTACAGTATATGTGCATCATTAGTTTCAGACTATTTTACCATAAATTAATTACGCCCGTGTTCTAAAGAATGCAATTTGGTCAACTTTTGCTGAAGCTTGAGGGACAAAATTTTAATAATCAAAAGCAGCTATATATTAACTTAAGAATTCGAGAGCAATTTTTTCATAATGCAGCATATGGAAATATTTTGGGCTTTTAGGTATTGTTCAGTAGGAGTTTATGTTTTGAACTTCATTTTCTTGGGAAATATGACACTATGCAATATGATATCTAATATGCTCAATAGAAAAGGCTGTTTCAACTTTGCTGGTGTGAGTCAGAGAATACGCATGTACTCAGCTACTAAAATCAGAACAGACTCGGAGCATTGTTGCTAAACTGGCAAAGCTCATGCCACAATACTTAGGTCATGGCACTCCATTTCCAGCACTTTCGGCCGTGACGAGAGCTCTTCAATGCTGTACCCAAATGCATACTGCAGGCATGACCCTATGAGTCGCGAGCTATCTGCTGTTCTTTCCACCCATACTGGGACAACCTGCAATAGGGCGTAAACATTAATCCTGAAAACGAAAATAAATATGTCTGTAGTATTAACAAAGTGCAGGTGAAACAAAAGAGAGGAATATAAATGCATATGAATTACGAGAACTAGGTAAAATTAGCGTGTCCGATATTTGGGAACAAGTTCGAGAATCAAAGTTTTACAGAAAATAGTAATTTGTCCAGCTTAACAGTTTGGAAATTATAGTCCTAAAACTTTGCACCTATGCGATCATTCGAATTGTTTATAACCGGTTCCAAAACTAACATTCTGGTCGTGGAATAAACATCTCCTTTGTATACGGCAGCTATAAGATATATGTGATGGTAAACTTTGAGTTCCTTCCTGCCTCCAAATGTCGTTACAGTACACCGTTCCCACTATTATGCCATTGAGTTTCTCGATATACTGCCAGAAGTAATCACCAGGGACGCCATTGTGAAACAATGCAATTTAGCATCATCGAAACTGATGCATGAATGGTTTCTGCGATCATGATGCACGTAAACTAATGTGAGTTAAGTGAGTCACACTTGTAAAGTGTTGTATTTAGCATAACGTGACTTTCACTCACATGATGGTAGGGATAGGGAGTATCATCTTCCGACACCCTGGTGAAAGATGTGAAGAATCACCACACATTGTTGCTAAAGAACCTGAGTCATGTAATGCCCAGGACATACTTAGCTGTTCCTCTGGAAGAGATAGCACCTACTGTTGTTTCCCTTTCCTTCATTTCCTTTACTTCTGCTTCTTCTTCCTGTTATTATTATTAATGTTATTATTATTATTATTATTATTATTATTATTAGTTATTGTTGTTATTATTAGTATTATTTTAATAACGTCTTTTTTTTTAAACTGGAACGGTAGGAACTGTTACTGAAGGATAATTATTATTCCAAATGTGAAATATACAGAATTTTGCTTTAGAAATATTGCATATTATTTAAAATAGCTATATCAGAATTAAGGCGGTGTCATGGCCGCGTGGTTTGATCGCTCGCTCCACACCTAGGCGAATCGGATTCGATCCCAGGGATCTACATGAGAGATTTATTGTGGACAAAGCGACATCTGGACGGTTTTATCGGGCTTCTCGGGTTTTCCCACCACTCATTCCACCAATTACTTTCCTGTCATCCATTTAACTATCATATCATCCACTCCCTCACTTTCATACTAGGCATCTCTTGGCCATCCAGAGCCTATTCTTCTACAGAACTCTGTACCAAGATGCTGACGTAAGTCCTACACACGAGAAGATAAAACAGAAATAAAGGGGAAAATATATAAGCGTTATATAGTATTTATCCAAGATTAATGATAGGGATAATTTATTTTATAGCAATATTCATAGCCTACTCGGGAGTGCTAGACAGTGCTAGTGAACTAATTTGGCTGGAAGGATACCGAAGTGCAGACCTATGCCGTGCTTTTTACGCGTTTGCACTGATGCATGCTAATTTACCTGTATCTATTCGTGTAATGAACGTGTAACTAAAATGTTTCTGGTAATATTCACTTGTATCAGATTGTCTGAGATTAACTCTACAATGGCTAACCTCACACCTCTAATACTATTTTTAAAAGTTTTTTTTTCACTATGTATTTGCGTGTATGCTTCTTACCGTTCCCCTCAGGAATGGTTGAATTATTTGTTACGAAATGTGGAATGTAATAGTATATTATGCAACGAGATTACAGCGGTAGTAATCAAGATGCGAGTATATTTATGAAAGGAGCGGAGGGAGTTTCAAAATTTTCATATGGCATCTTCATTGCCATCATAGTCAAGTTTCATACGACCATTTATGCTCAACCACGTGTCTAAGTTTAAAATAGTTGTGAATTATTTTTAATATTCTACGTTTACATGGGCCAATAGGCGCATTGAACTTATTTTGCGCAGTGAAACAGCAGGCAGGTTTGTGATATTTGTGGCAAATGTGAAAGTATTAATTTTATTCTCATCTCAACCTTCACAAAGTAGTTGATACATAGTGTATATATACCACAACCATAAATATGCCGACTTTGAAAAATCAAAAGGTAAATTAAATTTATTTGAATATTATTTAGAACTAGCATTAGTTATTACATAAACAGAAGAAGACCTATTCCAAATATAGGCTGTTTGTTGTATAATTGTTGAAATGAGTTTGCGGGAATTTGCAGTGTGGAGTACTAGAACTTGATGGTGGGTCGTTACATGTGGAACTTCTGATTGGTTGAAACCTGTACTTTAATGAAGATGTACAGGTCTATTGCAGTGCAGATTCCAGACGTATAATTACTAAATTTAGGCATACTCAGGCGCAAAATACCTTAAAATCCCCATTTAAAGACTAGGATGTATTGTATCATGGCTAATTTCACATAAATAGTTGGTTTCTAATAGGCAGGGAAGTGAATGGAAATGTTTTCTTATAACTGAGTGATTTGAAGAAAAACAAAATATTCTTATATAATAACATTTTACAGACATAATATACGCAAAGTATACACATAGTGACATGAATAGCGTGAATATTGGAGAAACTAACTTCCATTACTCATGTATGCAAACCAGTTACCAAAGGAGGCATTACTGTTCCAATCCGATATGAAACATAAGGAAAGAAAAAACAGGTTTGTGTGTTATGCGACCTATTATTTAGGTGTGAATTCTATTTAGCCAGTCAAGAAAGAAGCTATATCACTGGTATTTAAAATTCTACATTACGTACTTTGCACAGAGAGTAAAAACGGAATGAAGGAGTTTGAAAGTGAGAAAGAGAGGGAGAGAAAGTGAGAGGTAGAGTGAAAGTGAGAGAAGAGGGAAAGAAAGAAGAGAAGCGGATAGTAAGAGAGACAGAGGGACTAAGCTATGTCAACATCGCGAGTAGAGCTCTGAGATCTACTAAACAGAGTTTTTCACAAAGTGGCATATTAGATCCAGAAACATATAGACAGAAATCTATATGTTTATAGAGAAATACTGAGCAGAGAAAAACAGCTTTGCACACAGCAGTGGCTATGAGTTTATGTTTCAGTGCAAAACTTTACTTTTACAGTAGATAAAAGCTTACTCATCACAATAAAATTACAAGTGACAAAGCTTTGGGAACCAACCGATTTCGTTGTGCCAAAAGATTGATTACAATTGTAATGTTCGAAGTATAAATTTAAATGCATATATAAAAATTAATCTTGCTCTGCTCAGAGATATGTAGAACGTGTTTCCCTTTAGCTCCTTCGTTGGTCTAAAAGCTTGAAATCTGCTTGCTTTGAATAACTATAAGAGGTTTATTAAGCTCTTAATGGTTGTGAAAAGAAAGCCATAGTATGAAAGTTATCTTTGAAAAGGATTTAAATATACTATTATGCATTAGTTGCAATACTTACGAATAGATTACGATCATGTGCATAATTATATTATTATTATTATTATTATTATTATTACTATTATTTTTACCACTACTACTATTACTATTATTATTATCATCATCAATTATGTTCAAAGTATTTTAACCCGGCATGTCCATCAGATAACGAATGCCCTGATGGGACAAAGATCTAGGGGATCTAAACCGCTAGATCTAAACAGGATAGACCATTTTCAGCTTAAACGGCATAAGTGTGAAAGCAAATTGCCATGTTTTCATGACCAGAATGTAATAAGCCTGGCGACGGAGACAACACTGTCGTAAATTTGTACAATTAGTGGCGACGGTGAAGATTTGCCTTGTTGTTGGGTAAACGTAGACAAAAGAAGAAAACCTGTCTAACTTTTCCACATATTCACTTGAAATTGTTAAAAAAGTGCACATTTACCAATGCAGAATGTGAATACTGGTAGAACTAGCTGAATCGGATGTTTTGCTCCAATATCATAATTACTAATTCTTAACCATAGCTGTGATGGGTATTATAAACAATATTACTGTCCATCCAACACAGCCGGTCCCCATGGCCACGCTCGCTAAAGCGTCTCGCTTTGGTGCTTCGTGGGCAGGGGATCGTGGGTTCGAGTCCCGCCTTGGGCATGGGTGTTATATGTTTGTGCAATGTGTAAAACCAGTAAACCAGTAATCAGTAAAATCTACGGGGGGAAATGTAAATAGGAATACAGTACCGGAGTCCTGATCATACTCCGTTACTGTTTAAAAAAAAAAAAAAAAAAACACAAGAAGGCCAGCGGGGCCTGAGGGGCGAGCGAGCGAGGCGAGGCTTCAACTGTTATCTGGTCACGTACTAGTGGATCTGTTTACATTTACTACGTATGTATATGAACCAACCTACTACTGCCAGATTTAATGCTCGTTTCAGGAACTGCAGTGATGTATTACGCATTATTTGGCTCTCGCTGCTAACACGCGCTACGGCATTTGGTACTACAGTTATATGATATTCTGTTACTTTTACTCTTGGTTTAATATTTAAATATTTAAATGCCGAGAGTGGCAGAGACAGCAGCGAAGATGAGGATTTCTCCGACTCGGATCTTGCACGACAAATGATCTTCAAGCTAAGAGTGAGCTATGTGACAACACGGTGTATTTTAGATGAACCTAACGTCCTTGTCATATCCAGATATCGAGCATAAACATCATGCGGAAAGCAAAAGTGTTTACTTAAGTGCTTACGTTACGCATTCCTCTACCTTGCCTTCTTGTGTTGGGTCATCAGTACATATATTACTCCGTACAAATCACCTTATTTATAAAGCCGTTCCATCTTTATAACAATATTAACGATAACAAAGTGAAGTGAAATAAAGCCTTTGTTCACAATTGGACAATGTTGTAACTTTCGATACTCGCATCTTGATGATATGCACACAATATCAAATTAATACAAATATTATAGAATTAACATATTTCTTTCCTCCGTAACTTCATCAGTAGTAAGCATAATTTGTCGTTGAATACGTAATATATTTAAATGCCCAGCAAACCGCGGAGCATAATGATATAATAAAAGAGAAAGAAAAGCAATCAAGAGCAGAAAAAAAAAAAAACTTGTATATTCAAATGACCCTCTCTTTTCTCTCTTCTCCAAACTACTCTTACAAAAGGTTATTCTATCTACTTCGTAATAAAGATAAATCTTCATTAAACTATGTGTAATCTATTTACACGTTTGTTTGTAAATTTCCGGTGCTACCGCCAGTTTCGTGAACGAGGAGAGGATTTGAGGGGTGGCATACCTATGGTATGCGAGCCATGTTTCCTAGAATGGTTAGTGTTAATAACATCACCGCGCAATTATCATTCCGCGTATCTGTTATAAACTCCTTTTCAGTTAACATTTCTGTCCTTACTGAACTTTTGTTTAATATATAAAATGTAAATATTTACAAAGGGAGGGAACGTATATTATATATATATAAGGTCAAACGACATTTTAAAATAATGCTGTAACAGCCTAGGAAAACGAAAGAGCATATAAAAACACTAGCCCATATACCTAGACATTGTGCTCAATAAAGAAGTAATTATGAAAAATAATGGCACGAAAAGATTTTTTCTCTGGTTTTTGCTTTTAAAACTATTTGCCATTTTAGGTTACCAAAATATTTGATATTTTTCCTACCGAGTAGTTATAGCTGCTAAGAGGCAAACTAAATGTCTCGGCCTTTGTGTCTATTACACCAGTCAGTTAAGAGGGTAATTTAATTTTCAAAATGGTTTCAGGGGAGCAAGGGTGAGTAAATCTTGATAACACATTCTGTTGCTAATAATGAATAATTTTTTGGGGGTTTTTAGGATTATAATATAAAAATACAAATTCTTCATTCACATTACTTCCTTTACAAAGGCATATTTCTCTATTTACTTCTTCTTTAGTAAGATAAAAATTTGTAGAAATGGTTTCAACATATATTTCCTTGTAGGTAAAAAGGGAATCGGCCAATGCACTGACCTTATCTTTTAACAACTGGTCGTTTTTGTGATGTCTTGAAATTCCTTTATTTCCCTTTGCGTGACCTGGTAAAAAAAAAAAAGAGCAAGGATTTCCAATTTAAGAACAACATACATACTGGAAAATTTATCTATATCTCGGATACAGTTAAACTCTCAAAAATATATTTAACATAAACTGTGTGTTTTAACGGGATCTACACGTTACGCACTGTAAGACTCTGCAGTTTACCAGTAATGCAAGAGTCACTCAGAACGAGGAGGACTTCACAAGCTGTTCCCATAAAAAGAAAAGATACACGTTTCTTTCTTCATGAAAATGTCTTAAATAGGTACATGGTGTCAAAATCATTAGAGTCATTTTTGAAAAAGGAAATGTAGAAAAACGTTCTCTCGAAAGATTAGTTAGGGGGAGGGATTTTCTTGTAAATCTTTGTGTCAGATAATCTTGCAAAATGGAGAACCTAAGATATGTTGGTATGTAACCGACTTTTCGTGTTATAATTATCCTAATTGAAACACACACATACGCCGCATGCACACTCATACACACACACACACACTTGCGGAACTGCTTCAAAAAATCGTATGTGTTACACTCACATGAATTTTTCTTCCCTGTGTAATTTATTAGTAGATTTACAAACTATTCTTATGAAGACTTACTGTCCTAGCTATTTCATTTTCAAAGAAATAAGTATTTCAGGAAATACCTACGCTTCAAAATTCGAATAGCGATAGCGATAGTGATATTTTTAGAACTGCACACTTTATATTACTTAAAAGTTCCACACTGTCTGTATGCAACCGTAAAAACTGGAAACAGAAATAATTGCAAAAGAATTACAAATTAGAAAACGATTAGAACCATGAATAACGTGTAGCTAGGAAATGCCTGATGACACAAAACGGTTATTTAGATTAAATTGTGTGTGTTTAAATAGGTATATCTTGTTGTGTTGTAGTTTTGGTCTATCACTAAACTATCTCCATAACCACAATATTATTCGAAATTCTTTCGAATGAAGAGCACTCCATAGGCTAATCCCAGAAAATTCAAGATATACATTTTATTTGCGTTGCAAATATTTTAAATAGATTATTTTAATAAAAAAATCGTTAGGGCCGCTTTTGATGATACCTGATAATTTTGAAAAATATGACATTTAAAGTGTAGTTTGGAGATTTTCCTGAAAATCTACGTGTCGCGTCCTTGGTAGGTGCTGACTTTAAATACTAACTTTGTTATTTAACCGACTTCCATTGGCTAGTGCAGAAGAAAAACGCCGCGAGGGAGCAAGAGCGTTCAAAAATACCACTCTTCCTATTTCGAATTACAACCGAGAAGGACGTCAATCCTTGCATTCCCTCCAAAAGAATGAGAACTTGGTTGTTTTACCAGGAGACAAAGGGAACGCTGCGGTTCTTCTATCCTACAGGTTCTACCAGGAGAAGATTCATTAATTACAGAATGATCCGGTATACAAAGCCACTAAAAAGGATCCAACAGCTAAGTAGAAAGACGCACCATCCAACTAATTAAGAAATCCAGCCTTCCTCCTGATGTTCAGAAGATGGTCTCACTATCTGGCTCTATACCTTCCAAATTGTATGATCTCCCGAAGATTCATTAATCCTGGGGTACTTCTAAGGCCCATATTAAACGCTATTGGCAACCATACATATTGCCTTGTTCTTCATCTGGAAAATCTGCTGCAAACATCAGTAGGTAAATGTGTACACCATGTGAAACTCACTATACACTTTCTTGAAATTATGGACCGCATCAAAGTGAAACGAACAGATGTGCTAGTCAGTTTCGATGTCATATCTCTGTTCATGAGAGTCTACTAGCATAAGCAATACAGCTACTCTCAGAACACGTTTCTCCTGATGTTCCTGAGCTGTTTATGCACACACTACTTCTACTTAATTTCTGTAAGACAACACCTTCTATGAACAGACATATGGTGTTGTTAAGGGCTCTGTACATTCATCAGCTATTGCCAATTTCTACCTGAAGTTTCTGGAGCCTAAAGTCTTTACACTGCGCCATTAAAACCTACACATTTTTCTCAGATAATATGCAGATGATACATTTGTGATCTGATCGTATGAACTCCACGCCTTCCCAGATTTTCTTCAACACCTAAATATCCTCTGATTACAGTTACAGTTCACTATGGAAGTTGGGAAGGACCCCTCTCTTTCTTTCCTGGACATTCTGTTTTCCAGAAAAGAGGACGGCACTCTTAGTCATGTCATCTACGGCAAACTGCAATCTGTACGTCAACGAAAACAATTTTCACTATAAATCGCAACAAATGGGCATTCCTAACACACTGTCGCATTGACTAGTTTCTGTATCAGATCCAGATAACCTTCAAGATTAATTTCAACACCTATAGTTAACACTCCAACACAATGGATATTCCGCCAAAAGTATTAGAACTGCTTTAAAAAGAGACGGACAAAAAAGGAATCCCAATATGGACACTCAGGGGGAAGATAAGCCGTCGCTATAGCCTATACACCGTTTACAGGCAATTTAATTAAAAAGATAAGCAGACCACTCTACAAATATGGCATCAAAACCATCCATAAGCCACCGTCTAAAATCAAATATTTGAAAGTAATGCACAAGAGGCTAAACAAATTCGTGCAGAGATCGAACATTTCACTCATTAGTAAACACCAGCCTCTCCACGCAACGACTTATAAAAGCTGGAGAATTCCGAGGATCTATACTGTTGCCGGCGCTTTTTAATAGCTATGTAAATGACATGTCATTCGCATCAAACGCTACACGTTACATTTACGCGGATGACATGACAATAATGACACAGTCCGATAAACAACAATTAATACACAGTAGACTCCAGAATGCACTTAACGATTTGGAGGTGTCTGACCAATTAGAGAATAAAAGTAAACGCCCCAAAAGTCAGGCAATACTCTTCAACAAAACAGTAAACCATCGCCACCCCCGACACAACCCCCCACCGTCGCTGGTCTTTGGGCAGGAAATTACCTGGCCAGAAAACACATCTACCTAGTTAGGAACTGGGCCAATGTCCATATGGGCAGACTATACCCCCTTATAAATCTTAATAATGTATTAAACATCAAAAAGGGCTGACACTGTACAAAACACTGATCAGACCAATACTCCTACACAGCGACGGTATGTGTTTACGCTGCAGTGACACACTTCAAAAAATTACAAACGTTTCAAAACAGAATCCTGCGTATAATTAGACAAATTCCCAGAGTAGCCCATTCGGCAAGTAACACCATGAGCTCAAAATGCACATCATTGAACAGTTCATCAAAAAGCTAACATATGGCACCTCTGCAAAACTATCAACACATCACAACTATACTATTCAAAGTTTAGGTAACTACGATTCACAAGCAAACACAATAGACCACTATTGATCTATGACCCTAACTTAAGCAACCCACAAAATGCAGACGAAGTAGATGGATATATAGACAATCCTCTATACGTGGGACGTAACACAGACAGTAGGCAACGCAGGACACAACGAATTACTACTCTCACGACCTCTCACTGTTACAGATATTCCAGTTCTACAGTAGCGTTCCAAATTCTTGTGTTACCCAACCAATGCGAACCCTGGAGATTAAGGCCTCCACGAGTGACACACTAGTGCAGCTACGCCAAATTGTGCTGGCTGCTCATCTGTACGGCCACAATGGGAACAGCAAGAAAGAAGGAAATCGATAGACGAACAAAATCACCTTGCGATAAGAGCACGATGTCTTGGGAGCACTTCTCCTAGGGCACAGAGACCGATGTTTCTGCCTTCCAAGGAGCACAACAATTTATACAAAGTTTAATCTTAAAAAATTGCACTAATTACATGTTTTAAAACTCACTGTAGACCAATACATATAGTATTTCTAAACGACCGTAGACAACTGCACTAAATGCATACTCAATGTTAATAATATCTTAGAGAATGGCACCATATGCATGCATATAACGAATACATTAGGTTTACGGTTAAGTACTCGGGGTAATTAGGGCGTGACCGCAGCTGCCGGCATACCAACTCACCAATGGATAACCGGCAACCACAACCGCAGTTGCCGGCATCACATCGGACCGCACCAGAGATTGCTCCTGCTTCAGCCGCCGCTGCATCAATTTATCAAGCCGCCCCGACACAACATTCAACCAACCCATTCCAGACTGAAGCACCTAGGGCTCAACGACAATGACTCTCGGGGATTCTGCATGGTCGTTCCGGGAGTTCCTCGTGATTTGCGCCTCCCCTAGCCACCTCAGCTCGTCCTCAGTAATGAGGGCTACCAGAATGCATTCAAGAAGAGGGTCATCCCCTCTCGTCCAGCTGGAACTTGTCGAGGACGGTGACTACGAGGCTGCCTTATGCGAGAGGCTACCCATGTTTGGGCGGCGCCCGAGCATTAAGGCCAGCCTAGGGTCCCGGTACAAATCCTGCCACCGCTGTTGTACATTCGGCCACAACGGAGTCACCTGCACAACACAATCACGCTGCCACTACTCACGAACGCTCGAATGCACTTCTTATGATCTGACAAACCGCCGCCAGTATTGCGCCACCTGTAATGGCTTCGGCCACATCACAGGCCAGGCGCAGTGCCCTCAGTACCCACGCAGCTGACATGTATACCACCCCAGTACCACCACAGCAGCTCCAGCAAGGATGACACCAGACACCACCACTGAACAGCCTCTAGAGTGAACTGCGTAACCGGACATCGTCATGAAGGATGCTGTACAGGACCTGCATTCCGAGGTCTTGCACATTAGCGCCCAACTTGCCCTGCTCGTGAAGGCACTAGCAGCCATCTCCGCCGCTATCACAACAATCCAGAACAGCACACTTCGAAAACTACAGCACTTCAAGGCCGGACTCCAGGACATGCAGCAAACCACCGCCGCCGCCGCCGCAACTGTGCTAAGAAGTTTTGCCTCAAGCTGCACTACTCTGCATCGCCGTAGAAAAGCTAGCGTCCCTGGAGGAAGGTCTCACAGGACTCGACACTCATGTGACTAACTAACGACCACCTGATAGTACAGACCTACTGCAGAGTATACACCGTAATCACACTCTCCTGGAACATCACCAACTGCAAGTCCTCATAACTCAGACCAGCCAGACTAAACAGCCCGCAAGGGAAAACAAAGCAACAGGAATACTAGTCATCCTACATAGAACCAAACCTTTCGGAATTGCTTCGTGACTACCATCAATATGATACTCACTCCAATTACCTCAGACAATAAAGTATACCGAAAATAAACTCACTTCATACCATCCTTCACTCCCCGGGTGGCAGTTACGGTCATGGCTGTCGCCCGTAAATTTCGCCATCCTTCTGTGGGCCACGTTTGGCCAGCAGAGAAATACCGCGGGTGCTATGCAGAATCTCACCTTCTCGATTTCATCACTTTGATTTCCAACTCCACTTCTAATATCCGAAGTTCAAACCCAGTGGGAAGATAAGCCATTCTTTACACTGACCAACACTCTATCTGTCTCCCCTTTCAAAAAAATTGCTTCGCATTGGATGCTCCGCATTAGATGCTCCGCAGCATGAATTCTACACTGCAAGAAGCTTTTGAAGCCAGGCTCAACGCAGGATTCGCCATGCACCACGCTGGCAGCAGAGCCCTACTGAAAGCAATGATGGACGGAAGGACTCGCCGGGACCACGTACAGCTGTGGCAATAAGGCTTTGGCCCTGTCTCGCCGCAGAGCGCGGAAACATCTATGGCCCCGAACTCATGACCCATTGCAAGGCCACCAGCCCCTTGGAGCAGGCACCTTTACCGCCGACGCACCCAGCAGCGGCGGAACCGACTCGGGAACTGCCCCGTCCTCCATCACCACTATCCGCCGAGCGTGTTGCTCCACTGGTGCTGGACGAATTGACAGCGCTGACACAAATAGATGACCATCACATGATGGTTATCTGCGTGGTTCCTCTTGACCTTCCAGCTCTCTTCGTGCTAGATGCTGCAAGCCGGGTTGTTCCTCTGCAATGAGGACCAACCACATCCCATCATCCTGGAGGCCCACACCGCTGCCCCGTCTCCACCTGGCGTCCGTGTCGGAAGAGGAAGCTACACTTTAGATGGGGACCGGCTGGGTCTCGGTCAAGCCGGTCTGCTAGCACTACCTATACCACTGAGGCTTTACCCTAGACTGCACGGGTGCAACTTACGGTACTGCAGTACTCCTCACCACCGGTGGAAAGGGGCTTTTTAGTTGCTATGTCCATTCTGGAATATCTCGACACTCCGGGCTAGCCAGCCCGGGTTAGTCCTTAAGATAGACTTTTCACGTCCACTCGGAAAAAAATGCTTTACGCCCAAAAAAGCATGCATGTAAATCAATCAGAAGATGCATATCTACGAAAAGTTGGCGTCAATCCATGTACTTAACTGGCTAGAAGCCCAAGAAAATTTAGACCTCATTAAAACTGTTATTATAATAATCATCTCTGGATCTCTTCTTTGGAAATAAGCTATGCTTTTACTAATTACTAAGAGAGATACACAAAATAAAGCCGAAATCCGTTTACAATCTATTATGATTTATGGCCGTTTTATATGGGCGACAAAGAGATTATGCTTGCTGTGAATTTATTTTTGTATAAGGATGACCTTATGATTCGAACATGGTCAGTAAATATGGCTTGCGTTGCTGGCAAATAGAGAAAGGACTCTTATAAGAAAAACAGTACTGCGTACAAAGTAGCACGAAGGCTTTTTGAGAAACGTATTTGAGTTCCCAGTAATTCATAATTGTATCCACTATAGCAAGATGTTCCAATTCTATTGGACTGAGCCAGAGTACTCCTGCGTATTAAACCAGAGACCTGGCAGTTCGGATGGTGACGTAACGTATAGCCATGTACGTTACTTGCCGAGAGTCATAGCACAAGACTGTGTGTGCTTTCTGCCATTTCATTCAGTCCAGACGACAGCTTGTCCTCTATCGACATGTAATGTATAGTGCAGGTCTGTGAGGTGTGAGTATCTCGCTGCTCATTTGACGCGTACCAAACTGGAAAACAACGCGCACGCGTAGGCCACTGACCAGTATCTGAGATAGGCTATTCACTCAAAGCCAATAAAAATTCGCCTGGCAATGTGATTTTGCTGAAAATGTGAGCCTTTGTCGTGGATTCGGCGTTTACCGCGATTTTCATTGGTGCCATTCTGGTTCAATATGCCACGTGAATAAGAAAAGGCAAAGCCTATTTGGCGATTCACCCCTTCATCCCTCATCCCGCCGCAGAACAGGTTCATTTGTATAAGAATTGTATTAATTTAGTCGAACACATGCGCGTGTTATCCATTACAACTTAAGTATGCATCGCAGAGAAAGATTAATCTAATTTTGTATCATTTGTTGCAAGTTATATTTCATGTCTATCTGCCTTCCAATACGCCTTTAAGAGGAAAGCAAACAGGTGAAGACTTGGGTGCGGTCAGCGAAAAGACACTGTCTTGCGATAAATATTTCTAGGCGTATTTTTAATGCCTTTGAGTGTACCTAAAATTAAAGTATCGTGACCGTATTCATAGCAACCTTTGTATACAAAGGTAATCTTAACCAACAAAAGTGCCTTTTCATAAGTAAATGTCCTAAAGTATTTCGTTTATAACCGAACTTGTGTTAGAAATTAGGAATTTCATTAAAAAACAAAAAAACAAAAAGAGGGGGCAAAGCATTCAATGTATTCAAACATTCCTTTAGTCGTATTAGAGGTCACTGTTATCTCCAAATCGAACAAAAATATGGGATTAAGCAATGGGCAATCGGTGTTCATTAGGGTTCGGGCACGGATGCCGTTTTATTACACTGAGAGTGGGGAATAGGCGCGCACTGTGGTCGCCCTCTTCCCAAGCGCTGCTGGTCGTGCATTCTAAGTAAGCGCTCAGAACACTTATAGCCTACTCTAAATGCACGAAGTCCAATAGAAGACGTTTTCCTTTTGACATATTCAGGAACTATATTGTAATCCACTGAAATAGCTGTCCTCGCATGTAAATCTAAAATGAATCGGACTATTTCATCTGCCACAGTACATGTTTATTATTTTTCTCATGTTATTTATGGTTCGTAATAAACATACGTTTACTAAGGAACTCCATTACTTCCGTGCCCACCTTACATCTATACTTATAAGACAAACTCAGTAGCACCGCTCTTCTCTCCCCAAGCTTGTAAACACCTACCAGTTAACTTCACCTAAAGTTATATCCGAAGTCTAGTGAACACACAGCAGCAATTTGTTGAATCAACAGACTACTTTGGATATTGCGACACAAAAAAATAAAAAACAACAACAAATAAATAAAAAAAAATAAAAATAATAAAAAAAATTCTTCGATAGAAATAGGTAGCTATATTTCATCACAACCAAAGATAGGCAACCTTAATTTCGCAGTATCACAATAGGTAGTAGTTATAAGCAGATGCATTTCGTATTCTTGATAAATGTAAATAAATGGATGTAAAAAGTAAAGCACGTTTACACTTATTACCTATAGATACTTACTTGTACCTAGTAATACACCAAAGGTTCCTTATCCGTGATACCAAGATGGGATATTAAGCATTGCAAAAATGACAAAAACAGTGAAATTTTCTTTAACATTTTCTTTAGTATATTATATGTTTACAATAAACATGATACAAATAACTTATAGGTTTTCTATCAATCTAGCAACTCATCAATAACCATAACGTTAATTAACAGCTGGCTATACTAGTTCAAACTTTGGAAATATTTTTCTCTGGGATATGCTTTCATATGTTGTATAACAGAGAAATCTTTCAATTTCAACAAAATACAGACAAAATAATAGCACGAGGTTTTGTATGTTTTCTTAAACCATGAGAATTATCTTTAATATAGTGCAGTTATGGGACCCGGCGATAGACATTGCAAAATGCTGTAACTTTAGATTTCGTACATAAATTACCCATCCATCCATCCATCCATCCATCCATCCATCCATCCATCCATCCATCCATCCATCCATCCATCCATCCATCCATCCATCCCATCCCATCCCATCCCATCCCATCCCATCCCATCCCATCCCATCCCATCCAATCCATCCAATCCATCCAATCCATCCAATCCATCCAATCCATCCAATCCATCCAATCCATCCAATCCATCCATCCATCCATCCATCCATCCATCCATCCATCCATCCATCCATCCATCCATCCATCCATCCATCCATCCATCCATCCATCCATCCATCCATCCATCCATCCATCCATCCATCCATCCATCCATCCATCCATCCATCCATCCATCCATCCATCCATCCATCCATCCATCCATCCATCCATCCATCCATCCATCCATCCATCCATCCATCCATCCATCCATCCATCCATCCATCCATCCATCCATCCATCCATCCATCCATCCATCCATCCATCCATCCATCCATCCATCCATCCATCCATCCATCCATCCATCCATCCATCCATCCATCCATCCATCCATCCATCCATCCATCCATCCATCCATCCATCCATCCATCCATCCATCCATCCATCCATCCATCCATCCATCCATCCATCCATCCATCCATCCATCCATCCATCCATCCATCCATCCATCCATCCATCCATCCATCCATCCATCCATCCATCCATCCATCCATCCATCCATCCATCCATCCATCCATCCATCCATCCATCCATCCATCCATCCATCCATCCATCCATCCATCCATCCATCCATCCATCCATCCATCCATCCATCCATCCATCCATCCATCCATCCATCCATCCATCCATCCATCCATCCATCCATCCATCCATCCATCCATCCATCCATCCATCCATCCATCCATCCATCCATCCATCCATCCATCCATCCATCCATCCATCCATCCATCCATCCATCCATCCATCCATCCATCCATCCATCCATCCATCCATCCATCCATCCATCCATCCATCCATCCATCCATCCATCCATCCATCCATCCATCCATCCATCCATCCATCCATCCATCCATCCATCCATCCATCCATCCATCCATCCATCCATCCATCCATCCATCCATCCATCCATCCATCCATCCATCCATCCATCCATCCATCCATCCATCCATCCATCCATCCATCCATCCATCCATCCATCCATCCATCCATCCATCCATCCATCCATCCATCCATCCATCCATCCATCCATCCATCCATCCATCCATCCATCCATCCATCCATCCATCCATCCATCCATCCATCCATCCATCCATCCATCCATCCATCCATCCATCCATCCATCCATCCATCCATCCATCCATCCATCCATCCATCCATCCATCCATCCATCCATCCATCCATCCATCCATCCATCCATCCATCCATCCATCCATCCATCCATCCATCCATCCATCCATCCATCCATCCATCCATCCATCCATCCATCCATCCATCCATCCATCCATCCATCCATCCATCCATCCATCCATCCATCCATCCATCCATCCATCCATCCATCCATCCATCCATCCATCCATCCATCCATCCATCCATCCATCCATCCATCCATCCATCCATCCATCCATCCATCCATCCATCCATCCATCCATCCATCCATCCATCCATCCATCCATCCATCCATCCATCCATCCATCCATCCATCCATCCATCCATCCATCCATCCATCCATCCATCCATCCATCCATCCATCCATCCATCCATCCATCCATCCATCCATCCATCCATCCATCCATCCATCCATCCATCCATCCATCCATCCATCCATCCATCCATCCATCCATCCATCCATCCATCCATCCATCCATCCATCCATCCATCCATCCATCCATCCATCCATCCATCCATCCATCCATCCATCCATCCATCCATCCATCCATCCATCCATCCATCCATCCATCCATCCATCCATCCATCCATCCATCCATCCATCCATCCATCCATCCATCCATCCATCCATCCATCCATCCATCCATCCATCCATCCATCCATCCATCCATCCATCCATCCATCCATCCATCCATCCATCCATCCATCCATCCATCCATCCATCCATCCATCCATCCATCCATCCATCCATCCATCCATCCATCCATCCATCCATCCATCCATCCATCCATCCATCCATCCATCCATCCATCCATCCATCCATCCATCCATCCATCCATCCATCCATCCATCCATCCATCCATCCATCCATCCATCCATCCATCCATCCATCCATCCATCCATCCATCCATCCATCCATCCATCCATCCATCCATCCATCCATCCATCCATCCATCCATCCATCCATCCATCCATCCATCCATCCATCCATCCATCCATCCATCCATCCATCCATCCATCCATCCATCCATCCATCCATCCATCCATCCATCCATCCATCCATCCATCCATCCATCCATCCATCCATCCATCCATCCATCCATCCATCCATCCATCCATCCATCCATCCATCCATCCATCCATCCATCCATCCATCCATCCATCCATCCATCCATCCATCCATCCATCCATCCATCCATCCATCCATCCATCCATCCATCCATCCATCCATCCATCCATCCATCCATCCATCCATCCATCCATCCATCCATCCATCCATCCATCCATCCATCCATCCATCCATCCATCCATCCATCCATCCATCCATCCATCCATCCATCCATCCATCCATCCATCCATCCATCCATCCATCCATCCATCCATCCATCCATCCATCCATCCATCCATCCATCCATCCATCCATCCATCCATCCATCCATCCATCCATCCATCCATCCATCCATCCATCCATCCATCCATCCATCCATCCATCCATCCATCCATCCATCCATCCATCCATCCATCCATCCATCCATCCATCCATCCATCCATCCATCCATCCATCCATCCATCCATCCATCCATCCATCCATCCATCCATCCATCCATCCATCCATCCATCCATCCATCCATCCATCCATCCATCCATCCATCCATCCATCCATCCATCCATCCATCCATCCATCCATCCATCCATCCATCCATCCATCCATCCATCCATCCATCCATCCATCCATCCATCCATCCATCCATCCATCCATCCATCCATCCATCCATCCATCCATCCATCCATCCATCCATCCATCCATCCATCCATCCATCCATCCATCCATCCATCCATCCATCCATCCATCCATCCATCCATCCATCCATCCATCCATCCATCCATCCATCCATCCATCCATCCATCCATCCATCCATCCATCCATCCATCCATCCATCCATCCATCCATCCATCTATTTATGTCTATAAACAGGGTGTTAATGAACTATACCGAAATATTTTCACACAATATGTGGATTACTTAAATAAGTAATTTGAGATAGACGATTCATTGAAATTTCGAAGTATCGGCTATAAGTTTCTGAAGTGCCAATACGCCACTGGCTAATTTATCAACCATTTGAGAGCATAACACGAAAAACGAAGGGACATATTACAGCGTACCTCTTTAGCGTTGTGGTTATGATTCTGACTTTCTAGTGAAAGATAGTTTCCGATTTCGGGTCTCGTTCACGTATCGCGACACTTCGTCTGGAATGAAAAAGAGAAATAATCATAATAATAATAAACGTTTTCTCTAGAGTAGCTACATAATTTTAAGAACGTAGTTAATGAATGCTCAGTGTCACACTGTCAAGTGATTAGTTCGAGATTTTACATATTTTTTGAGACATTAAATCTTGAAAACGCTAGTAATGACTTGCAAGTAATCGATATTTCTACACTTGGTCAGCAGTTTTAAAGACTTTCTAAACCATTTTTTCAACCTGCTTTGCTTTAACTCCGACTTATCAGCTCCTGATACCCACACGTTTAACGCTATGTAGTTGCGTTATGTTTATCCGGGGACCATGCATCGCCGATCTCAAATTACTTATATCACTCACGTGCACAATCTCGCAAATTATTTCGGTGTAGTTCATCAACACACTATGGATATAAAGATATAGGCTGTTCATTACGCTGCCCAATTGTCATGAAAACGTTTATACCTGGGCATCATAACAATATTAACAGCTGAAGTTTGTATCTTTTATTTTACGTTACTGATGAGCCCCAAAACAATTTTCTAAAAATAGAACATCCAAACATATGAAAGAAAGATAAATGGATATGTCAGCAAGTAATTTTGTGCTTTAAAACTAATAACTAGTCCCATTCTTGCACACCGCCTTAAAGGCTGCAAATATTCTGTATTTCATAAACTAATATTTTGGAACTCAATGATATCGTCATGTTAAATTTGCTTGCAAATGTGATTGATAACAAGAACATGTAAACCACATAGAACTAGAAAGAAATAGAAAATTGCACAACTTAGTTAATTCAGTACCAGAAATGTTGGTGGAATTACCAAAGCTTTAAAACTTGTTAACAATTTATGTTAATTTAAGAACTTAGTTTTCTATCAATATGAATTGTTTTAAACTTGTATTAGCACATCTTTTATAAAGGTGTAAAGAATAGGTAGTTAAAGCTGCAGCAATACGTTTAAAATTAAAGAATATATTACATTTAAAGTAATTGGGCAAAAGAACAGTAAAATGAACGAAGCTACCAAGTTGCATAGGATACAGGCATGAAAATGCAGCCGGATAAAATAATTGAGTATTCCAACATGCATGAAAAGTATACCTTTTTGTTGCACAAAGTGGTACATCTAGCTATATACCCCAAATTATAATTTGAAACCTACACTTATAAACTATAATGAATGGACTTGTTAAAGTTTGAAATACATTTACAATAGCTTTAATATATATATATGAGAAAAATATAATGGAAGTACAATAATGTATATATCCCCTTCACCATGTTGTGTAATTATAAAAATGATTACAGTTACGACAAATATATTCCTAATTAAGACTTATCCATTTTACATTCTCCAGAGCTTGATATTGCCTATACTTTTTGTGAACACTTTCCATTTCTTGAATACTTCTCGAGGTGTGTTTTGATATTCGTAAAGAATAATTGGTGTATGCTAAAAATAGCAGTTTAGAACATTCTCTGTGCTTATTTTGTTTTGCATAAGAAATCTGAAGCCTCTACTCTGATTCCCAGATAGGATTTCTTCGGGCTTGTAAAGGATCAAAATGTTTAACAAAGGTTAGTACATTGAAAGCAAGAAGGGGGAAAAGACTGAGGCGGTTGCTTGTACCTTACCACAAGTTGTGTGCATTTTCAGCTATTTGTGTTGATCAAGTATTACATTTTCACTTAAAGACCTGTTGTTGAACACCTAGGTTCACATTTTGTGTTCTAGACAAGTAATATGATACCATAAAATGCCAAATGCTATCAAGTAAAACATAGAGTGCAACAAAATTTCCTACTGAAAATTTAATAATAAAACCATGTTCAAAATGAAATATTTTAAAATCAAGACCAGTAGATTGCAGAAGCTTTGTTATAGCACTATATGTAAAATTTGATATAGGTAGTTTATTATTATTATTATTATTATTATTATTATTATTATTATTATTATTATGAAAGACTGTTTCAATTACCTCGTAGTAACGTTTAGATATGAAACAATGAAGTGAATTGTATATGGTGGCCCAATAGAATGGCCTCCGACTTCAGCTGACTTGACACTTTGTAAGATTTTTCTTTGGAGTATTTACCAGCATAAATCTAAAGGCCAGTTGAAATGAACCCAAATAACAATAGTTAAACCATTTGAACTAACTATGGGAAAAAATGCCAATCTTTGGTACTTGACATTCAGTCAATTGTATTTCAGCATTTATTATGGATTGATGCGCAATAATCTATGCATTGATGGTGTGAAGAATACCAAGTAATAGTAATTCATAAAATAAAAGTTTTTGTAATTTAAAAAAAAAAGACAAACACGAAGCACCGTAGTCATGTTGTGACCGGCAGTTGATCTGCTTAGATGAACAATTTTATTTTCATCCTGACGCTCTCTGTATGTAATTTTCCCCACCTGTATAGCCTGTCACTAAACAGACAGATGTACGGACGGATGAAAGACAGACAACTTTATTGCTCCAGACACTTTACACGTAAGACAATCCTCAAATACTAAAATTACCATTGCATATCAACGTAATGGTGAACATAATATAGAGGATTTACTAACAAAACCATCCGTACACGCCCCTTGAAATTGCTCATTGTAAGATTCTTAATATCTTCTTGAGATGTTGCTTTGAAAGTAATTTACTTAGCTTTTCAATTTCTTTAAACAAGTTTTCTCATAGTCTAACCCACATTCAGCGGATATAGCGTAGCATAATAGCTTTCACCTTGGACCACGTGTTAAATGTTGGTTCGTCAGCATGAAGCAAATAAATGTGGAATAATATATTAGAGAGAAACAAAAATTAGAATCCAATCCGCTTGGCAATAATTCTAGTAGGGTGCAAATTCCTGTTTTAGGTCAATGGATAGTGCCTAAGTTCTAGGAACGAGGAGTGAGTCCTAAAACCCAGGTTTCGACCAATAGAACGTTGTGTTCTGATTAAAAAAAAAAAAGCAAGAGAAAACCAAGCTATTGTAGCAGCCATGGATTCACAGCTTTGAATTATTTATTCTACGCCTCAGCCTGGGATCGAACACTGCAAAGGGATTCCTTTTCTCATCCAGCGAGCCACCTCTCTGAATAGCAGTGGTGTTGATGCACAGTAGGTACACGTCAGACAAACCTCCACAACTTAACAGTTCTCAACTTTTGTACTGCAACACGCAAAATAGTGTCGCCTTTAAACTGATTAATCATATTGGACAATGAGTGAATTGGCATCAAATGAGCCCGAGGTACAAAAAGCTTAAAGTTACGCGACATTCATCTTCTCAGTACTCAACTCGCCGTAACCAAGATTCGAACTCGGGCCTCTAGTACATGAGGCACACGCGCTACCTCGACACCACTGAGGTGGGCTGGTAATGTCATAATTGTAAGATTGAATATCAAATTTGGTTGAAGAGTTAACTGACGTACACACAAGACACCGTTTAACAGTGTGCTTATTAGAATTTTTATTAATGTATTCGTAATTGAGGTATTTTTATTTCAAAGCTAAAATAATGAAATAAATGTTAAGAATGAAGAATGGAATCGTTAAGGGGTGATATGTTTCTTTTCTATTTAAGATAGCATTTTGCAATTTTTAACCTCCCAAAGTCACTATTTTGCTGTCACATTGTCGACTTATAAAACCAATATATACATATATATATATATATATATATATATATATATATATATAAACATTAGTAGAAAATACAACTGTAGAACGATTTTATAGTCTAAAATATCAGAATATACTTGGAAGAAGTTGACTCGGATATTATTTATGCTGCATAGGAGGCGGTGAATTCTTTGAGGTATATTCAGAGTGAACTACAGTATGTCTCAATTGTATTGAAAAATTCTTTAAACATACTTCTCAGTTTAGTGTTTTTATTTTACATATTTGCAAACGGAGTCCCCTGCATTACTTTGTCCCGTTTATAGTCGTCATTTGCGCGGTAAGCGTCCTTTTTATCCTCTGTGCTTTAGAAACAGGCCATTAAAACGGAAATGGCTCTTTAACTGCTGTGGTTGTAAGCGTCCCGTGGGCGTGAAAGACGCTTAATTTAGCTCAGAGGGCTCTTTATCCGTCTTAAGGTTCTTTTACGAGCTGTAAATCTACGACACGAGACCAACTGCTTTACATCCCTTCGGAAAAAAGCCATGCTAAGGACTTTTACGCCCGAAAAAAATTCATCGTCCTCCGCTGGGTTTGAACCCACGACCTTAGGTATATGAAGTTAGCATGGACATCACGGAGGGCGACAACAGGCCATTCAGCAGAGGTAATATCCTTATTGAAAATTTAAACGAGACAAATACTACACGTACAAAATGCATATTAACACGATTTCGCACTTGTGAAAACAGCAAATCCCACAACCATATTATTAAAATAAAAGCCAAAACCTCGAGCGAAGTTTTAACACATACTTCAGATGACAGAAATTATAATTGCGAGTACTTGGATGCGGTTACATGAGAAGAATTAAACAAATAGACCAGTAGATTATCGTCACGTAAATAAAGGATAGCAGGTATTACAAAGGCAATGCTCCGTCGTTTGCACTGTTGTTCTCTCAACAACAACAACAAAATGAGGTTACATTTGTATTATTCCGTTTACGACATGGATTAGGTACAGCATTTCACACTTTCCGTCAAAATATTGAATATAGGATAAAATACGGCACAGACTCTGACGCAAGAACTGGGAACTGAAAAACTAACCTCTTCAGAATTAATAGGATGTCTCTGTATATACCAGAAAATAAGGAAAAATTAATGTGATATGGAAGCTGAAAGAATACGAAGAGACGCATTCTATAATCCCATTAATTAATCCGTTCGTCTTGTATGCCAACGTTCCATGGCCTATGAGCTGAAGCTTTGACCTAAAGGCAATAATACACGAGGTGAATGAAAGAGCCCAACAGAAAAGCTATATGAATATTTTTGTTTTCCATTGCGGGGCTTGTTTTCACGGTACCTAGCTCTTCCCCGATATGGAGTCCAATTTTTCCCCCTTTTTTCTTTCATCTGAAACTTTGATGTTTCCTACAGCTAGTCGTAGATAGAGAACGTGAAGAGAATAATTACCATGGATATAGCCTGCCGAAGCCGTCGGGGAAAATGAGACAGAGCGGTCTACCGTTGAAACCAAAATATTCTTTAAAAGTGTCAAGTTTTGTCTATCCACAGCTTCATTGTACATTGGAGTTAAGATCACGAAAAATATGTTAGGAAATATTATATAAATAAGATGACTTCTCATGGCACTGCTGTATTAAAAATTGTGGAGACTATAGGACTGAAATGTCGCATTCAGGTCAACAAGATTTTTATGCCTTTCTTTCAGGTCTAAAATACACAGAAATCCTACTTTCTACTAAGCAGGGTATAAGGGCACTACATGTAATTCAAATAAACATAAAATGCAGATGTATACTTGCAAATACTATAAAAACCATAGAGCATTCGAGATACCACTGCGTTATATGAAAATTGGATACAGAGAGCTAAATTATGTTATTCGTGGAAAATGTGTAATAGATTTCTTTCACGTCTAATATACTTTAAATTTCTCTGTTCTATTACCTATCTTATAGCCATTTGCAGGTTAGACGGAGCCATAACATAGTATAACAGCACACTATCATTTAATCAAGAGTTTTCATGAAAAACTCAACTCTTATAAAAAAATTAGCTTACTTTATAAAAATGTATCTGCACAATATATTTTATTTACAAAATAAGCAGAGTAAACTTTTATACCAATACTATGGATAATAACTGTGGTATAGAAAACACATTCAGAATAGTTGCGTGAAAAGAATTGCAAATATAATTCACTATCGTAAGTAACGTGGCTATAGAATTGACCAGTCCATGGTACACAAGTACTTGAAGGATATCTACTGATTTTGGTTTTCATACTATCCTTAACTTAAATAAACACGACGAAAGCATAATGTCACACTTTTGGCGAATAAAGAAGCAGCAACTTACAAGTCATTGGTCAATAAAAAGCAGTGAACAGACACTGAATGCCTTTAGTGTTCAATAAGCGTTTATCTGCCTCATTTAAATATTTCTGGCTACAAAGTGCACTATTTCTTTAAGTCAGCTCCAGCATCAGTTTGCGTACTCATAAAATAACTTTTGTAAAACGCATTGAAAATCACAGTAAATGTGCCAACAGATCCCGAATATAATTACAGCACACATGACTGTACACTAGATGTCAGTCTTTGCCAAACATGAGGACCGTGGTATAGCAACTATTAAGTAATGATTCAGAGTGTTGAACCCACCCCCAGATTATATCATCAAACGATTTTTACCCCAGGTTATCAAACCCAAGGACTTCCGAAACTAATAGAAGCCGGTGGTTCCTACATGGTGGTGTTCCAATTCACATGAGTCTAATATGAGTGACAGTCCAAATCATGGATTTCCTCATAGATGGATTGGACGTTACGGGTCCATTCTTACCTGCAGGATAATAAGACTTGTCTATTCAACTTTTTCTTTTAGGAGACATGAAAAACAAGATCTAGAGAACATTAATTATTCATGTAGAAGTCATGAGATAACGTATTTTTCTAACTGTGGAGAAAATGTGTAACAAAGAAGGAATGTTTCCAAATAAGAAGAAATTGACTAAAGAGGCGTGAAACTCACAGTTGCACACTTCAAACAATACTTGTGAAACACGTAAGCCTTTTAGTTTATTAATTTTTTACTTTATGTTTACATGCCGTAAAATAATAATTTAATTCGTGAACTGCTATCTATTACTAGGCAGTGAGAATGTCAAAAAGTGCTTCAGTTAAATATGGAACGAATTTATAAAAATGTCAGAACATATTGAGTTTAAGCTAAACAATATAATAACTGGAGGACATTGCAATGATGGTGAAGAGATAGTAAACACGACTTATTGGTTTATATTCTAGACTGTCATTCTACTGAAAGTAAAACTTTCGGATTGTGTGAAACTGCAAATAAATTAACACTGTTGACCTACTAGATGGCTAAACTACGAAGCACAAAGTGTCTACTTACTATATTGTGCCGTGAGTCACCATTTAGGTATGTCATCTCAAAATCAGTTTATGTCTCCTTGTGATTGAGGCGGTAATATCGGTGGGAGAAGACATGTGCCGATTTAGCAGTATGGCATTTTTAAGCAAGGCTTCCGGGTTTGACTCTGGGTCAGGGTTGCATGGGTCTTTTCTGTCAGGGATAGTAAAAACCATAATTGGTTTGTTTCCATTTTCTTTGTTTAAATCCTTTTCTTTCCGTCACCTTTCTGCCGTTGCTGTTCCCTCAACACACACATGCATTGCCGTACATATCACCACTATTGTTGTTTTATATGTAAACACGCCTAAATATCTAACCGCACAGTTTATTGCGTACTTACTCATAAATTACCTTGGATACTAGCAACCACGTTTAAGTATCTTGACTCGACGTTCTCCACACACTAATATCCGACTGCCACTCCAACAAGGAATGTTATAGCGTACTTTTTAACTACAAGTGTTTTTTCAAAATGTTAACTTATGCTCATTTCACACCTTCAATTCCCTGCTTTACTACTTGATTGATATTTTGTTTACCACTGGTCATTAACTTACACGCAAACAAACATTTATTTATATATTTATTTATTTAAGAATCTGTATGTCTACGTTCATGGCTGCATCGGACTTCCGTCCCGTCGTGCCCAATTTTCACTAAGAACTTCAAATTTTTTCCTTATTGGCAGGTTGACTGATCAACCCTTTCTACCTCGCCATTGTTTTTCTTTTACTTCTCTCTGTCAAGGAAACCCCATTACGGCTGGTCGCACACCTTTGCTTTCAAACATTTATTTTCGTTTACGAACGATATTGATTTTCTATTTATCCATAACATTATTATTATTATTATTATTATTATTATTATTATTATTATTATTATTATTATTATTATTATTATTATTATTATTATTATTATTATTATTATTATTATTATTATTATTATTATTATTACTGTAATTATTTATCATCGCGATCATGACAAGATTCGCTATATGAAATGTATTAGCTCATCATTTACCGGATAATATGTGAGTCAGTTGGAAAAGCTATTGTCTTGCAGCATGTTCGCATAGAAGTTCAGTTGGTTAGAGCAACAAGTATATCCGTCTTCCAATCCCGGTTATGGCATTGAATTTTTTCAGACCGATCTACCTTACCAAACTTCCCCTGCGTATGGCGTGTGTGAAAAAGCAATTAATTACTTAAGTGAAACATGTTTAGTTCCTGACTACCGACTGCTTTTGAAAGCAACTTGGACTTACTTCCCTTTTTCGCAACAATGTGGGTTCAACTCTGCCAATGTTATTATGTTATTTTCTCGAAGAAATCAAAATATGAACTAGGTATTGGTTATAGAAAAAATACTGTCTTTAAGATAGTGAAATTTAGTTTCAATTTATGTACTACCCTCCCTACTCTATTGTGATCATTTTTTTAATCGTATATGAGACTTCTATACCTGAAGCTAAGGTATCTTTACTGAACTTCGTATACCACATAAATTCCATTCAGGATGTAAAAATAAGCTCTAATACATTCAATCCACATAAGTTTGATCCGGAAGTTCCGGAATTTTGTAGCAATTTTATTTATCTGTACTTACTTTACTAATTGCTTGTTCTCCATAAAGGGTATTCGAGCATATACAATTTATTTCACCTACATTGGTAATAATGAAATGTGTACATCGGTTCACTCTAATATTCAACAAAATCATTGTTGATGCTCTATTGAAACGATATCGTCAAACAGCAAACTTAAGTATAACAATGTTATAATTATGTGTAAATACATGCAAAATAGCACAAAGAAGGTAACTATTAAAATTATGAGAAAACAACGAATGCACTGTAAAGCTTGTGACAACACTGAAAGTATAACATGTGGAATAACCGGAAACGGTTCTCTTCAAATTATATGGTTTAAGGAAAAGCCATTCAAATACGTTGAACTTATTGGGAAGTTCATGAAATAAAATTTGCATGCATAAATTTTACTAAAACCAACTTTCTTAGAGGATAAGCACTAGAGAAAACAACAGCACAAATACTGAGGTTATCATTCTTTTACAATACTCCGGTATTGTTACACTGGCTGTTTGGAACCCTTATGAGGTTATTAGTCTAACACAAATGTTATTAAGAGTATTCAGTGAAAAAGAAACAACCTTCCCTTTGCCAGCGTCCCGTTTTTTAGTTTTTTTTTTTTTTTTTTTTTTTTTTCTAAATAGAAAGAAGGCAACGATAATCAATTGACGGATCACGTTTGTCTAATGATAATAATAACACAGCGTTAGTTGGTTGCAACTTTGTTGTGTTTGATGGTGATTCTGGAATGACCTACAAACAACACAATTTTGCAACTGGGTACACAGTATTTCAGGCGCAACTTTTGGCCTTAAAGAAAGCAATTGAATGGAATGTGGATAATTTACAGAATATCAAAATTCTAAGTGATTCCTAAACTGCACTTGAAGCAATAAATAATGAATATAATCTAAATCCTATTGTAGTTAATATTAGGAATACAGCATACCGTTACAAAAAATGTTTATGTTTGTGCTATGTACATGGTCATACTGGAAACGTAGGTAATGAAAGAGCTGACGAACTTGCAAAATCAGCCTCTAATTTAGTTACAGAATGTGAAAATACAAAAGCCCAACATCGTTGGTAAAGAACGCTTTAAAAAAAGACATGCTTAACATTTGGAACTCAATATGGCAAGGAAAAATTAATGACCATTTAAAAAGCAGATGTTCTTTCCCGAAATTCAAGATAGATTACATATAAACCATTTTGAGTCTAGATTTATAATGACACGGTTCCTGACTGGACCCGGTATATATGGATCTCATCTTGAACATTTGAAAATAGTGAGTCAAAACAATGCCATATGTGACTATTCACATCCAATACAGAATGTTAATCGTTTACTCTTTGAGTGTCCATTTCACGAAAGCAAACGGCTCAGATTAATAACGCACTTAGGTTGCAGTAATAAATGTTTCACTGTATCATTTCACCAAATTATTAGAAAACAGTGTTGCTACTCACAATTTAAAACATTTTCAACAATATATTTAACTCATAATAAATAATTACCAACATTTTCCCCATATATGTAAATTTCTTAATACTTACAGTTATGTAAATAACTACTTTACATTTCCAATTAATATCTCTCCATTTTTATTACTATGCATTCTCCCTAAATGTTAATTCCTTCGTTGTGACACTTATAATTGATATGAACTGTCATTATGTAATTTTATACATTTTATGTAACTATAGTCCTAATACAATTGTAAAATAGAACTTTAACATTTTGGAAATTCAAGAAGAAGAAATATATTGAAAAGAGAAGAAAGAAGTATGCGAATGTCCAATTATTCTGAAGTGACTTTGCCACATCTACTTTATATATTTTTTCTAACATTTAGGATATGTTCATATCTGTGTAATCTCTAGAAATTACTTTTGTGTGGTAAATACAACTAACTGGTTTTCCACATTTAACATGAAACTTATTGTTAATGTACAAGTGCAGTAACAGTAGCATTTCTATTGAGCTAAAAATTCTTAATTATTCGTCACTGCATTGCAAAAACATTTCTTCAAGAACATAAGAAATGCTTTAAGCTAGGATACAGTACGATTCATAACTTTGGTTTCATAGCACAGTTCATAACGCTAGTTCGTTATATACTTAAAACGTCATTATAAAGAGGATAGAACGCTCTAGTCTGTGTCTATTATACATAAGCAGATGTAATAATAATAATAATAATAATAATAATAATAGTAATAATAATAAGCAAGTTACTATCTTTCAAGTATAATATCTAATAATAATTCAATAATAATATTAATAATAAGATGTGTATACGTATACAAGATGATATTACCATTACCATCACTATTATTATTATTATTATTATTATTATTATTATTATTATAATAATTATTATTATCATCATCATCGAATTATGCAAATTTTGTGAGTAGTACAAGATAACAATAAAACAATGAGCGTATGGAAAGAGAGTAATAACCATATGACGCCCAAATTATAATTTTTTATTTAATGTATTTCAAAATTAACGCCAGTATAAAGGCGTTTACATTAGGTTATTATATAAAGAATAATTGGAATGTGAATTACCAGTGTCATTTACGCCTGCTGATAAGCCTGAGGGGCTGTTGAATATTAACATGTTTTCTGTGGGTTTATATAAAAGCAGGACGGAAACATGTATGTTACACCAGGTGGCCCCACTGTCCCGTATTTGATGTGTGCAGATATCCCTTCGTGCGTTAAGAGAGTTGCAGAACTCAACAGGGCTACTTCAAGTTAAAACCGGTCAGAGAGGGTGACTGGCGTGAACGACCTAATCCACGGAGAGTTCGCTAATCCCATAGATATAAAATACCAAAAAAACTAGCATATTTTTAAAGTTTTATACTATGTGTAAAGTTTATTCATCATGATTGCTTTGAAGTATTTTAGAAATTCCCTGAAGTATTCAGAAGTTGCTCATGTTTTATTAGGAATCTATCATAAGTATAATAATTTCGTGTTATGTTGCAGATTATGCTAATTTAAATTATGGATACTGATACATCTGGAATTAATAATTAATGTAGCTGATCAAGTTCAAAGTTTACCATTATTACTGCATTAATTTAATGGAAAATGGGAATATTATAACAAATAAAATGTCTTTACAAATATTTAAGTGCTGTGTAGGTATATATTGAAGTAGCCTTTTGTAATACGCACATTTTTTTCTGTGGATTTCACAATAGGAAATCAAATGAAATGAAGTGGATTTTTATTTAGGGTTCTTAGCATATCATTATTTGTTGGGAGTGAAGGGCCGATTAATTTTGCTCAGAGGCCTCTTTATCAGGCTTAACTTATCTTCCAAGGCCATGCTAACGATTTTTATGCCGAAAAAAATCCATCGCCCTCCGCAGAGTCTGAAACCACGACCCCCGAACGTGAGTACAAGAGGCCCATTATGGTAAACACTACACCACGGAAGGCGATAGAAAATCAATATATGTAGGTATGCTTTGTCATGAGTTATTTGTTCGGCTACCTCAAAATCTACTCTTATGGGTGTTACATAATTTAGTAATGACCTAATAAATGTTTTATTGTTACTTAAATGAGTCCGAACATTCGCTTTAGTGTATAAAATGTTGTTGCATTGCTAACTTTAAACCTGCTATGCAATTATTCAGCATTATTCTCTAGGAATATAGTTTAACCGTTGCTAAATACCTTAGGAAAGCAGCTGGATCAACGGCGCTGTAATCTAAAGAAAGTAGCCAGAAACATGAACTATAATAATTACAGGTCAAGTGGCATAAATGAAAATGTTTATGTTTTAGAAAGTTTTTGTTAGTTTTGGTGTAATGTTTTCCGAAGCACGCAGGTTCCTAGAAATGCGCAATTGTACAGTAAACAGGATAAAATACACAGTGTATTGTACCTCTGTATTCTCTGTGCTATGTTTATTATGTTATAAAAGAGACCTGCAGACACATACCACAAATTCTCTGGTGGCTTAGGTCCTAGCATAGCCACTCCGTCCGCCCAAGCTCTTGCCATTCCGTGAACTTAATCGTTCTCTTTCCTAGAAAGATACCGTCGCCAAATTCCAATTAGTTTACCAGCACGGGTCTTCTTTTTAAAATAGCATAGGATTTGTTGTATTTTTCTATTGTTAACGCAATAATGGCCGAATTATGTTTTTCTTTAGGACAATTAAAACCGTAGTATTATGCTCAATATTATCTTAATATCACAGGAGTATTCTCTGTTTTATTTTATTTGAAAAAAAAACTGGTTAAAGCCCCAGCCAAATGAGGACACCTGCCATTAGTAACAAACACATTTACACTCACACAAGAACAGCCTTTTTGAATCACAAATAATACAACATACTACTTTTACAACAGTGATACAGACAACAATAGTGAAGTATAATATAATTACAATTCAAGAACGGAGTTTTTGCAGATCACCTATTATTTTACAATTTACATTTTACTTTGTTTGGAAGGTTGCAAGCTAGTAATACGTAGTGTAATAATACACGTAGTTTTCCTTTACAGTTTTTAATACAGCATCTTCTTTCTTTGTCTCGTTTACCTTTAATATCATTCTTATTATCTTAAAGAACTGCAGGTGCTGAATTTTCTATTCTAGCGCTTATCTTGGACATCCTCTTTTGAGGTAAAACATGCAAATTTGTTTCCTAAGATCCATAAGTGGGATTTCGTTTTCTTCTTTGAATTTTATATTTTAGAAATAATCCAGGCATTCCGAATGTCCAGAATTCTTGAGCAATATAGTTTCTTCCTTCCAATGGAGATATTGAATTTAGATACTAACCAGCCGAGCTTGTCAACTCCATCCTTATTAGCGTTATAGATCACGGTTACATGCCGCTGTGGAACTCTACTCCCTCCGAAATAAGAACCGTACTTGCTGTAAACAAACGGAAGGTAATCCATCGCAGTAAATGACATCTGTGAACGCTCTAATTGGTTCCTAACCGAAATACTCGTCATGAAGTTGGAAAGATAGTTCCGTCTTTTCTTGATGTTATATATTTGTTTAGAATGTCTCAATAGAACGGAGTAATACAACTATGCTGTTCTTACAGCGGATACAGAATATACATTTTCCCCTTTTTTTCTACTGTAGCGACTCATATCACTTACTGGAACATCAAACATGATTGCTAGGCCTGTTGCTATTCCATATGAAGGTGAAAGTGACATACTTCTTGTGGGAATGAAAATTGTATACTCTTTTGTTAGCTTCTTCATTTACTTACAACACCCACAAGCTCACTAGTTCATGTGATGTTTGCTCTAAGTAAGCCTCGTCTAATGATATAAGTTCTATCCCTAAAAGTTGTCTTCTTTGCGCGTTATGGAACTGAAGTTATAAACTGCATTACTGCTACATCATATCTGCACATAATACATTATATCTGCATATAAATTTATTCCAAAAAATTGACTATCTATTTCATTCTTTGTAGAACAAAATTTAAATAACTTCAACGAAACAGATGTAAAAATCAGCCTTACATTTAAGAATGAGCTCTGAAAGTTCTCCTCTAAAATTCAACTAGAAAATAGCTAACAATTAACTGGAACTGTCTGTCAACAATAGTTCAATAAAATAATGAAAATAAGCACTTATTGAGGTGTATTCAATACACTGCCAGCAATGGCATTGATAATCAAAACAATGGCAAAAGAACTAAAATGTCAGCATAAAAACTAAGCTTACGAAGTAAAAATAATATATATATATATATATATATATATATATATATATATATACAGATGACCAATATTCTATTTTGAGAATATTATGCTTTTTTCCTATTTTCGCTAACATAATAGTGGGCAATTGATAGAAAACAACTCTTTCTTTTTTTCTTTGACATTTATTAACAATAAAATATATGTGAATTTTAAATTTATCAAAAATAAGGTAATTATTCTATTTTATTACAATGCCTGTCTCAGCATAAAGCATTTCCTGTGCTACCAACTGTAATTCGTTTAGTTTAATATTCATTTTAAATAAAAATAGTATACAATCATGTATGCTACAAAAAAAACGGACCATATAATATTTTAATGAAAAACGCGAGATATTGTATTCAATATGCTTTATTAAAATGTGCTCATATGAGGAAACTGTCCGTAAATAGGTTAATTGAGTTTGTTCTTGTCACTTAAATTAAATATATAGTGAATATTAAATATAATTAAATATATGTGACAAATGAATAATAGTTTTTGTCCAGGGCCTATTCTTTTCTGTAAACCCAGTCTGTTTTGTTATTCCATTTATTCCGCTCTTCTCTTGTTATTGAAATTCAAAACGTTTATCTTAATATTGATTATTATTTGCTATCTTTGTTTACACAGTTTCCTGTAATTCGTTTAAAACAGTATTTTTTGTTCATAATGGAGAATTTCTTGTCGTGTTCTTTTGATCTAATTCTTACTTTTCTCATTTTTTCTAAATAAGTTTCATTTTTTTATGGATAGGCAGGTTTGGCATCAATTGGTGCCAAATTATTAATGTCATTATACAAAAAGTTTGTAAATGCTCCATTGACCGCACATTCTTATTTAATATACAAGTTAAATTTGAAGAGGAAAGTTTAATTGTCTTGATCAGGTGATAACAAATTGATCTAACTTCGTGGACTCATGAGCAACCAGCAGAACCCAACGCGCCATTCTTCTTCTTGTTCTGCCATAGTAAGCATTGCCCCAAAAGATGTACCAATTTTCATCTCCACTATGAAATGGATATATCCTCCAACTAGAATTGACAGTGATGCTCTATTATATCTAGTCTCCCAATCTAAAGCATGCATTTCTGATGTTTCCTTTCATCCTAATGTAAATAAACATGCATGTTTATTGCAAATATATATTTTGTAATTCTCTGGGCTTACATATTAGTTAATATTACAGTCCGATTTAATTTCTGCCGGCTGATGTCTATTTATCTTCCTGTGCCACATTATCATAACTTTCGACGTTTGTTTCCCCTCTTTACCTTACTGAGCTCATGTCTATTTTGCTCAAACCTATTTTCAGTTCATCTGCCCAAAACACAAAACAGTAACTGGTATTTGTAATATTTGTAGCCTAGCATGGATTGATACTCCTGCACCAGTCTCAGCCAGTAATATGTCTGCCTTATATTGCATGTGTCTGCATAACGCCCATCTACCTAATAACCCAACAGTGAGATGTGCCTTGTGAAACTCCAAAAACTCGTTTTCAGAAAATTACCCTTAGATTTATTTACGTACTCTGCTCTTTCCCATCCACAAATATCGCTTCCGTATAATAAAATATACCTTATTGTAAAGTATACATATTTTTTAACCTATCTATTGACATATCGGGGATGCGCGTGCTAAAACGGTTCGTGTTTTATAGTTATATCAGAAAGATGTCTTATTCAGTTTCCTCTTACATTAAATACAACTTCTAAATAGGAGACATTCAATGTATGTTTAAGCTATATTTTCAATTTTGTTAAGTTTACGACCATACGCCACCTCTTATAATATTCGTTCAATCTTGTCTAAGTCTTCTATTATACTGACAGCATATAAGAGCGCAGGAATGCAAACATCGCCTACTCCTGGTGCATTTGTTTTCGCGGCTATTAACATATCTGGTGTCATCCAAGTAGATCTGAAAAAATAGGGGAAAAGTACATCCCCAGCGAACTTCTGTATTGGCTGATTCAGACACTGTTATTGTGTTTTGGTCAATTTAATACTGAAATTCATGCCGATGTAAATTTGATTAAGAGATTTATTCATTTTATTAGTGAGTGGTTTCTGGTGAAGTATCACGCGATTAAATGCATATTAAATTAAAAAAATGCGCAATACAGTCTTTCCCGCGTTTTATTCATATTTTCGTAGGTATTTATTACACCTGTGCATTTTGTACACTACATTCTTCTCCATCTCCCTGTTTAAAATGTTTATACATATTTGTCTTTCTTCTTTAAATCGTCAGGTTTATGATCTATACACTTCACTAATACCTTTCTTTGTTAATTATTTTTTAAAATTTTGACAATATCTGATTTTTCCATTAAGCACTTTATTTTCTGTTGCTCCTTTCCTACTTGACTTCCTGAAAATAACGCAATTGCCACTTGTGGTATCTATCATATATGGGATATTACATGTGAAATTGAACTGCAAAAAATAAATATGAAGTTTTCCGGACGCACCACTACCTCTTGTAATATTCGCAAGTTTATCTTCTTTGTTTTCTTTTCCAACTAGCCGCGCTCACTCACAACAGACAAAAACACACACTTACCCACATAGGCACACACAATATGTGGTAGAACAATAAGGTTGTTCTGAGCGAAAGATAAAAACACACCAAGTGACAAAATAAAGATGTTCAAAAATGTACACGTGGTTCGAATACGTAGGGTAACTGTATTATTGAAAAGAAAAATCGTTACACTATTTAATATGTTCACAAATTATTTTTAATGATTGTTTAAGAGTAAAGAAATAGCAATTCTGCACAAAGCCGTGTGGCTCGTTATAGCAGATCAAGTTTCACAAACTGGTTGCCCTTTGAGTAAAGCAGAGAGATCAAATTTGCTCTCTGTTCCTGCGAATCGCCTTCTGTGAAATACGTAATTAACTGCGCGGAAGGACACAACAAATGGTACCTTCAATGCTGTGACAGTATGCAACATTTTACATTTGAAATGCGCAATCCAAACTGAAATGGCGTTTTATTTATGGACGGGGTTTAACTGCTTTGGTTCTCAGCGTTCCAGCGTACTGGACGTGAAAGACCGCTTAATTTTGCTCAGAGGTCTCTCTATCAGGCTTGAGGTGCTTTTACATGCCATAAATCTAGGACACGAGACCAACGGCTTTAATTCCCTTCCGAAGGAATCCATGCCAAGGATTTTTACGCCCGAAAAAATCCATCGTCCTCCGCCGGTTTGAGCCCTCGACTTTGGGTATATGAAATTGGCATAATAACCATTACACCACAGAGGGTGACATGCGTAATCCACCTTTCATAGGCTAATACTCCTATTGTAGGTTCATGATTGGTAGAGAAATTTCTCTATTGTGTCTCTTGCTTTAGTATATATACTTCTTATATGAACACCTGCATATTTCCATAGATTTGGCTAGAAATGGTAATCGTGACATAAATAATTGAAAAAAATAATGACAATTATCATAGTATTAAAATAATAAAAGAAAAGGCTCCTATACTTGGTAACTACCATTGTAATCGCATTGTAACACTCACAGTATTGGAATTGATTTATAACGAAGGGTTTCACATTTATAGCAGTGAATATGAACAGGTATCTTGGTAATTAAGTGGTATCGGTCACAATTTGAAAGAAACATTCTTCTACCGGTAATTGTCATATTCACCTGAATGAGTTGCATAATGATGCTGAAAATTTTATTTTTTCAGTGCAGAAGTTTGCTGCAAACTAAAATATGACATTTCTATACACCTATAATAAAGATTCCTCTTAGCCACACATAAACATAGGAGCTGATGTTCTGCGTTTTTGCTTGGTTTTTGTTCCCGACACTTGCGTCGTTTGGGCGCCGAGTATGCGTCAGTCCCTTGTGTAGTGTGTGTGTGCGTGTGAGTATACTCCCCTACCTACTTATAGTATGTCACTCTCCACGTACCTGTTTGCAGTGACGAATACTATAATTGCCTCAGCTCAGCTCGAATCTCCGATGACGTCGGCTATTGAACATGAAATTTGACTCACTCAGGCTGGAGTAACAATGGGCGTAGTGAGGGAGTTATACATTGGAATGTTACAACGCACTTTTTACTTGCGTATTTAAATTTATTGGTGACTAGAGCCTTTAAACATAACAACAAGCACTTTGCCTCACATACTAAAATTACTCCCTTAGCAAATGAACATCACATAGCTTCCCTAGCAACTGATGTTACATTGTGAGCCTAGCAGCCGAACCTACAGTGTGAGTCTAACAACTGAGCATTGCTTGTGAACCAAAACTGTCTTCAAGCTGTTGCTTATATAGGATAATATGGTTCTATGGTTGCTTTATTTCTATTGGTGAAAAAGACCGCGAACTTGGGGTCTATGCGTCCCATAATGCAATTCTCACCACCCATAATGCACTATAAAACCACGTGACTACCTCTATACGATGAAGAAAAACTCACTTCTTAAACATTTAAGACTTCCCCAATTCAAATTTACTTGTCACTCTATTGCACGCACATGCATAAAGGAGTACGTGAGTTTTACCAAATTCTGCCTTAACAATGAATCTCCCACTTATGCAGTGACCTAGTTTCGTAAACACCCTAATCTGAGCTTGCTTCGAGCTAGCTTTCTACACATATTGAGAAACCTTTTATTCGTATATTAAATAATAGCCAATAATTAATAATAACTATAGTAATAATAATGACGAGGTCGACTTACACCATAAACACACACTCGGCATATTCCACAAGTAAGCGAGTGCTGTCATGTGTTTACCCACTGCATGCACGGAACAAGCCTGCTTGCTCCGGCGCAAAGGGAAGCGAGTTGGTGACGCCTGTAGCAGATGATTACAACTAATATGCAAATAGGCCTTTTCTTTTCTGAATTTAATTTTTAACTTCATGTGCGTGATCTACTGATGTGCAGCATAGTCACGACTCAGAACTATAGCTTTCAAAATCGATTATCAGCCAATGTAAGTGTTATATTCAAATACAGAATAATAAGATGAGAGTAAGGATTCTTTTTTCAAAGTTTATGCATCCTCTTTCTGCCAAGTCGCATTTAATGTGAAATACAAAATATTTTCATCTGAGAAAATATTGAGAGTAAAAATAAATAGTGACCAAAATGTCCTAAAAAGGATTGATTGAAGACTGTATCAGAGAGGAGAAGAAGAAGGGAATAGATTTCAGCTCTTGAGTGCCGTGCAGAACTTCTTTAAAAGATGCCAAGAACAAATGAAGATGGTCATTAGCGCACTTTGACCTAACACTATGTTTTTAATACTAGCACAACACGGGAGCATTCACTTGTCTTCACAAAAAGATCAGCATGTCAGGAACATATAAACTGGTTTGTTTCTGAATCAACACGAGATCTTTGGATGGTCCTAAGACTTTGAGCTGTGTATAACCGTCAAATCAGTGTGTTACTTCTGACGTGCACGCCGTGTATGCTTTATATTGTCTTCACAATATTGTTATCACGCATGCAAAGCACACGTAGAACATAGCCTCAAAGAACTAAGAATGTTTAGTTTTTCTTTTAAATTCCTTATATAGCTTCAAAGCTACTGAGTAAGTTAAATTTCCCTTTTGGGGCTTCCAGAAGCAGATACAGAGTTATATTTTTATTTGTAGGTATATGCAAACACAAATCAGCTTTTATACTATGATGTACTTAGAGAGGACAACAATTCACTTTTCTATCTACTTCATGTTAAGCTAGATAGTTTTGTAGAAATGATTTCATGACGCTCGATGTTGTAGGTATTTAGAACCATACGGTAGTCTGAGACGATGTTCAGATGCTTATAATTAGGCTTTGGATGACTTTAGGTTAGGTGAAGCTTAAGTGTGGAACGTCATTTACCGCGGAGCGTAGGGGGGAGGAGGCAAGAAATCTCGCGCTCTACTAAGTGTGTGCTCTAGGTATAGGTGGACTCAGAATTAATATACAGTTCTTCAGTAAATATAAGTTTTTTTTGCAAAGAATAAATAGTATACAAAATAATACATAGGCACTGTGACTAATGAGTGTTTCAATTATATTCGTGCACAACTATTGCAATGGATTATAATACATTTCCTGAATGCATAAAAAGGAAAAGTATTGTATTGAATTTCGTGCTCTAAGAACAGGTTGCACTTGTACTGGGGAGGCGGAAATGTCAGTGAAAGTCTGTATATATGTAAGTATTTTCCAGTCACATTAAAACCAAATTTAGACCTTGTCCAAAGGTTAGTTATAACGCAGGACCCAGGTTGTGGACATAGTGTTGCGTAAGTATTTACATAATCTCAAGTGTTCCAAAATAATGGTGTGATAGAAATTAAGAAGTTATGCTTTTTCAAGTTTAAAATGTAAACTTATGCACTGGACACATTGTAAATGCTTGGTTCCATATACATTTTAATGAGACCTTCATTTTCCTGCAGTAAACTTTTTCTCAATTCTTATAATTTCCCAGATATACAGAACCATATAAAATCTAATTGCAATGAAGATTTCACAGGCTAGTTACATAACTAAGGAACATCTTTGTCGATATATTAAATAAATAAAAAAATAGAATCATTTTGAGATAAAATTAAGTAACAGCAACTACTCTATGCAAGGGATGATTTGTAGTAAGGTATCATGGGAACCTGTATATGTCATTCTTAAAAAATACTGGAATCAATATGAATATTTATTCTTTCGAATTTTCTTTTTGAGTTACCTGCTCTCTCCCCCGGACCTCTCTTTCTCTGTCTCTCTCTCTCTCTCTCTCTCTCTCTCTCTCTCTCTCTTTCACACACACATCTGGGCATTCATGGATTTTCCTCTGCAATTTTTTTTTCTGTTCACGGAATCTCAAAACCTTTGTTTGCGGCGAAACCTCAAGATGAAATTGTTGGGTAGAATTCAACACTTACTCTAGCAAAAATATACGTAAGTGTTAGAAAAGTGAACACAAAAATGATAAGTTTTTTTTTGTTTATTTTGTTTGTTTTTTAATTTAAATTGTGATCCTCTTTAATCAGAGATGGCGAATAGGGATTCACAGCTTCCTGTGCATTTGATTTTCAGTGCTGCTGAATAGTGTACCACGCGTTGCATATTTGGTGATTCGCAGCTGTAAGGCATTTTCGTCATTTCTGCACTAGTATGAATGAATGAATAGGTGTATTTATTGACCTAAAAATATCATACATAGAATTTCAACAATCGCACGGGTCCACAGACCGTACGTGCTTCTGTAATACACATTACAAACAATATTAAAACAACAACAACATAGAATTAGAAGAGTAAGCACGAAAAAAAAAAAGACAAAGGTAATACGCAGTCAAAAGCAATATTAAAACAACAATAAAAAATTAAGAGTGAACCCAAAAATAAAAATACAAAGATATTCAAATATAGCAATTTAAATTTACAGCACAGAGTGCACTTTCATAAATGCACCCTCTTATAATAGATAATTACACTTAAAAGAAATATATACACATAATATACAGGGTGTTTCAAAAATACGGGGCATAATTTCAGGTACGTATTTCCCACATGAAGACAATCAAAATAGTTCATTATAACATGTGTCCGAAAATGCATCATTTCCGAGTTATGGCCTTCACAACATTGAAATTCACTGGAATGTTTTTCTTTCCGCAGGTCTTTGCCGTCAAAGGAGACATTAGGAGGGTTCTCTGATAGTTCATTCTGAGGAAGGCTACATTCAGTGTTCTTTAGGCGTTAAGACTGTGCGACATGTATTCAAATCAAGAGCTGGCAGAGATACACTTCATGTACGGTAAGGCGGACGGCAATGCTGCGCTGGCTCGTCGTTTGTACCAGGAGAGGTACCCACAGCGACAATGTCCAGATCGGAAGACATTTGTACGTCTCCATTCCCGTCTGTGCGAGTATGGAACATTCACCTCTCCTGGTTTGGGAAGGGGACGACCAAGATCTACAACTCCAGAAGTGCAGGAGGAGATTCTGGAGGCTGTGGACAGGACTCCTTCTATCAGCACACGACGGTTAGCGTTGCAGGTATGGTCGCATGAAAACCCACGTGCACTGTTGTATCTCATCACCAGGTGCGGTTCTCCCTCAACATGTGGGCCGGTATCATTGGTGATCGATTAGTTGGACCCCATGTACTTGTAAACAGACTTACGGGGCAAGCGTACGCAAACTTCCTGGAAAACACCATACCTGACGTTTTCGAAGACACTCCACTGATCAATCATCAACACATTCACTTCTTGCATGGTGGCGCTCCTGCACACTTCAGTCTTACGGCTCGCCGGTACTTGGATCGAAGGTTTCCTGATCGATGGATAGGTAGAGGTGGCCCAATTGCTTGGCCTCCACGCTCACCTGATCTGAACCCTCTCGATTTCTACTTGTGGGGCCATTTAAAATCATTGGTTTATTCGTCTCCGGTGCCGGATTTGGAATCCCTTCGGAATCGAATTGTGGCAAGTTGTGAGGACATACGCGATACTCCTGGAGTTTGGGATCGTGTTCGCAGGTCAATGAGACATCGATGTGAGGTCTGTATTCAAGCAGGAGGTGGACATTTTGAACATCTTCTGTAATGACAACAACCTGCGGAAAGAAAAACGTTCCAGTGAATTTCAATGTTGCGAAGGCCATAACTCGGAAATGAAGCATTTCCGGACACATGTTATAATGAACTAATTTGATCGTCTACATGTGGGAAATACATACCTGAAATTATGCCCCGTATTTTTGAAACAACCTGTATACACAATATATAAAACCATAGCACAGCAGTGACCTAAGTATGACATAATATATATGTATGTAGAACATTGTAGTCACTTTTGTTTAGTTGAAGGGGCCCTTCTCTATTGGCAGCCTCCTCAGACCTCAGCTGTCTTGCCTTAAGTATAAATTTACCTAGCCGTCAATGTTTTCCGTGCCTACCAGTAGCGTCCAGCATGCTTCTAGCCCTACATTCGCAGTGGTAAAGATTCGCGGTAAATATTTTTCCCGCCATTCCTCCGTACCCCTACATCTTGCCAAGATGTGAGTCCACGACTCTTCCTCCTCCAAATGGGACAGATTCTCGTACCATTCTCGTCAGAAATGTTCGTGGGCCGCTCCGTGGCCGAGTGGTTACTCCACTAGCCTCTCACCTAGACGGCCGGGGTTCGATCCCAAGCGACCGCATGTGAGATTTGTGGTGGACAAAGCGGCGCTGGGGCGGGTTTTCTCCGGGTACTCCGGTTTCCACCGCCATCGCATTCCACCGGTGCTCCATCATCATTCATGTATCATCAGTGTCACCGCCTGCGATGCCATTAGTAGTTAAAGCGGGCGTTAAACACTACCAAAAAAAAAAAAAAATGTTCGTCCTCCTCCATGCTCCTAGTCTAATCCACGTGAGCCCCTCTCTAACGAGTTTGGTACCTGTTTTGATGTATTGCTCCATACCCCACCCCGATTTTAGCCCAGTTCTTCTAATGACACCTTCTTTGTGCATTGCTAATTAGATTCGGAGCTTCTTCTTCGACTCTTAAGGATGGCTAAGAAGAGACAACGCAGACTCGCCGCTGCTAAGGCAGCACCCGACGCCTCCTCCCCGGCAGCCGCCGAGGAGATAGCAACTCCGAAGCCACCGGTCCCGGCAATCCCTGCTTCGCCGCCGGCCGCCACCGCAGTTTTGCCGCAACTGCAGCCGCAGTTGCCGCCAACACCGACGCCTCCACCCAGCTCTACGACGCCGCCCCGGCTCAGTGCCGTGGTACGGGGGGTCCCTAGGGACCTTACCACCCGGCATCTGCTCACCGCCGTGCAGTCGCGGTGGCCTTCTTGCTTGAGGGCCACCCGCATTTACTGCGACCGGGGGCCAACGCCGCTCGTTCGTCTGGAGTTACAGGACCAGGCTGACCTGGAAGCTGCCTTGGCGTCAGTGTTGCCCTTATTAGGGCGACTTCTGGTCGTCGAGGCGAGCCGACAGGAACGCCATCGGCCCTGCCGACGCTGCTGTGCCTACGGCCACACAGCTGAAGTCTGCTCTTCGCCACCGAGGTGCCACTACTGCGGTACCAACTCCACCACCACCGAGTGCACTGGGCATGATCTCCGCCGTCGCCGCCGATTCTGTGCCACCTGTCGTGGCACAGGACACTACACAGGGCAAGCCCAGTGCCCTCTCTACCCAAGGAGCAGCACTTCCTCACCACCTCCTGCCCGCCGCACCACTCCACCGCAGACATCAACCACTGAGGCCTCACCACCTGCACTCTCAACAGACGCAGCGACGCGAGAAGCCATTCAGGACCTCCACGCGGAGATCCTGAACGTCGGCGCTCGACTAGCTGCCTTGGAAGAGACATGCAGCCTCCTCACACAGAAGCTGCAGGAATTGCAAGCTTCCAACGCCGCAGCAGCCACCAGCCAGCAGACTACTGCCGCCGACCTGTCCACCAGGATCGACGCCCTCATGCAGCCTCTGAGGCAGTTTCTCCTGCAGCAAGCTGCTTACTCTGCTGAGCTGTTCCAGTCCAAACGTCACCAACCCAACACTGCTCCTCCTCCTGTACAGGCTGAAGGGGCACGCACATCGGCCACCAACACAGTGGAAGACTACTGGGAGCTTCGCGGAGCAATTCCGAAGCAGGTATAATCCATAAGATCTATGTCCTATTCTCTCCTCTATTTCCACCTTCTATTTCCTTACCAATATTCTATTCCCTAGGCTGCAGTCAGGTTCCATGGCTGTCAACCTAGAAATAACCTTTCACCCGCTCCCGCACAATGTGCGGCAGCTTCCTACCTCTCGTCTACTAACGCGGGTGCATCAGCGGGATCGCGCAAAGCCACGTGATTCTCAACAAACTACTGTTATAACGTGGAGGGTTTTTTTAGTGGGTATGCCGCATGAGGAAGCGGAGAGTCCCACATATCCTCCCAGCCATTGTACTTCGGCTGGGGGTTGAATGCGTAATGCATTTTTCCCCTCCACGATTAAAAAAAAAAAAAAAAAAAAAAAAATTATTTGCTGTCTGTCAATATCACAGAGGCGGTTCTTAATTTTTCTCCAAATACTACGCCTGTTTGCCTGCCCCGCCATCCAAATGTATCACATCCCAATGGTTTCCAACCCTTTCTTTAATTTTGATGCCGACGTCGAATTACCTTCCATTCGCAACTGTTCACGGTAGCAGACTGCTCTAATTAGATATTGGTTTCCGTGAACGATTCTCATCCAATGTTTAACTGCTCTGATTTTGCACTCCATCGTTTCACCATGTGCCCCGAATTCCCTCATTATTCCGCAGTTTGCTGTACCCCTCCCTACACCCAGAATTTCTTTCAAAAATTGCGTCCTCACTTGCTCCAGATTCGCTGTTTGTTCCCACCCCCATATTTCTCCTCCATATGTCATTGTGGATCTAACGAGGAATGGCGGGAAAAATATTTGCCGCGATTTTTTACCACTGCGAATGTAGGGCTAGAAGCATGTTGGACGTTACTGGCAGGCACGGAAAACCTGGACGGGCTAGGTAAAGTTATACTTAAGGCAAGACAGCTGAGATCTGAGGAGGCTGCCAATAGAGAAGGGGGGGGGGGATAAGATCAACTAAACAAAAGTGACTACATTGTTCTACATACATATATATTATGTCATACTTAGGTCACTGTTGTGCTATGGTTTTATATATGTTGTATATATTATGTGTACATATGTCTTTTAAGTGTAATTTTCTATTTTAAGAGGGTGCATTTATGAAGGTGTACTTTGTGCTGTAAATTTAAATTGCTATATTTGAATATCTTTGTATTTTTATTTGCGGGTTCACTCTTAATTCTTTATTTTTGTTTAATAATGCTTTGGACTGTGTATTTCCTTTGTCTTTTTATTATATACATAGACATTCATTATATAGCACTAAAGCAAAGAGAAGACAGCGCTTTAAAAGTGACAATCAATCCGGTTTGTAATTGTATGAATTGAATGCTCTATTTATTTAATTGCAGTGTTTAAATACTCTAGACTTGTATGTAACGAAACAGTGGTAGAAGCTTTAAATAACGTTTATTCTAATTTTAAAGATGTATACCCTGAATTTTCGGGAGACCAAAACCTCCTAATAACCCTATCTAATAAACCATTGTTTTATTTACTTTTTTTTGTACTTATGTTTTAATCAAGTGCGTTATCGCCAACTTCCATAGGTTAATGCATCTATTATACGTTCGTGTTTGGTAGATCAATTGCTCTATTAGACACTTGGATTAATATTTATACTTCGCATATGATCTTATACATATTTTCATAGTGTTGTGGAAATTAGTAGTCGTAACATAAACAATTACAAAAATGAATATTATTATAGAATGAGCATAAAACACCAAGCTCTTTAATTTTCATAATAATACCATTGTAACGATATTGTAGCACCAACAGTATGACATTTAATTTGTCACGAAAGACTTTTTTATTTATAGCAGAGAATATGAACCTGGACCTTGGTACCGAACACAAATTGAAAGAAATATTTTTCTCCTTTAACTGTCATACTCACTTGCATTGGTTGCGCAATGACCTTGAAGATTGAATTTTTAGTGCATGACTTGGCCGCAAATTAAACACTTATTCCGCCACTTTTAAATAAGTAAGATTCCTCCTAGTCAGGTATAAATGTACTACTCGATGGGTTGCGTGTTGGATTACTTTACTCACAAAAGTATAAACGGACACACAGCACACTGTACAAGGAAAAGGGACAATCCCTGCCGCCACGTGTTTACCCTTTGTATGCACAGTTCCGGCACAAAATTAAGCGAGCTGGTAACGCCTGCTATAGACTGTGTAGCATTTCCAGAACTTAGAAGATTGTCGCAGAGAGGTTAATGAGGTATGCCGATGCTTCACATCCTTTTGCGTGAATATCAAGGGGTTTTTAATCCAATCTAGCCGGGGCTTTACAAAATTACTATTATTGAAGGTAAAAACGGCGTTAGTAACCACTAATACTCATGAAGAATGGGGAGAATAAATGAAATTAATTAATTAATTATTTCCCCATGCGAGTTTAAAAGTCACCGCTCAATCGCGTATGTGTAGCCATCTAGTTGTGTACAGTAAAATTATGTTTTTCAATAGCAATGCGTGTGAATATTATTTTAAATGACATTACTTAATATTTAATGCTTAATCTGAAAGCCAGATATTCACAAATAGCAACCTTTCCCTCCCTGATGCTATTTAAAGTGTGATATGTCTTAAGGTGAAATTTAACCAATACTTGTGAAAAATTAAAGAATTATTGTTCCATAATAAACTACTAATAATATGCTTAACTTTAAAAAAGGATATAGCTTTTTGCCACATGATGAACAGTAATAACCAATTCACTGAAACTATAAATGCCAGGCCCATACTTATTAATAGACATGCTTAACATCCCTTTTTCCAAAACTGTTCTATCTCCAAACGCTCTTTCTTACACGATGCAACTCTTACTGCTTCGTTTCAAAGTGTTAATACTTCCTCTCAAAAATACATTAAAGAAAATGGTAGTAATGGTATTTGAAGTAGTGGTCCAATTGGGAGAAGTAAATTATTACATTTTGAAACCTGAAGAGTACTGGAAAGGACGAAAAGAAATAATCTTCCACAATAATTAGACTTAATATGGCAATAAAATATTATAGATCTGCTTTTGAGCTTATTTACTGTAAAACTTTTGTGAATATTTTTTATATATGTATATATATATATAAAACATGGTTCATTTTTATTACAACAGTGAATTTAGATAGTAAAAGAATTATTATATTTGAAATAAAACACGCAAACTAGAATTTTCACACATGGATTGATATCGATATTCCTGTGTATAATAACTGGTTTAAATTCCAATAAGATATCTTACATACTGTAGATTTTCCTAATTTCAATGACATTACCTTAAGTTGTAGTTAATTAAGCATTTGTGTTACGTATTTGCCCATTTCAGTAGCGGACGTTATGTCAGCGTAAAAGAGGTAAACCCATAACTATGTGCCCTATGAGAATCGTACGCATATTTATTTCTGTTTGAATAACTGAAATTACTAAAAAAGTTATATCTTCATACAATATACATATTGCGAAAACTTGCCAAATCTGCAAAACTTCTTAAATGACGTACATTTGTAATTTGTTCTGTGTTGTTTTAATTACATCGCAGTTGTGCATTTGGTGTTAAACTTGCCTCTAAAGGCTTACAACTTGCCTCCCATGACACTTGAGGCGTCGACGCAAATACCTTATTGTACCGGTTTAACCTGGAACCCAGGCGCTGAGAACAGTAGGCCGACTTCATGTTTTGTAACGTTCAGTCAAAATCGCAAAGAAAGCATTAAAATGTACTTTAATTCTGTTGTGAAGTACTTTCGTATATTTCATTATAGTGTACATAATAGCTTGTGGCGTTTATTAAACGTCTAATATTCATAAATAGTTTATTATAGTGTGCATAATAGCTTATGGCATGTACTAAAATGTCTAATGCTCACATGCTTGATCATGATGTACATAATAGCTTGTGACATTTACTAGAACGTCTGGTACTCGTAGCATTTGATTACAGTACACATATTAGCTCATGGTATGTACTAAAACGTATAATGCTCATTTATTTAATCATAATGTGATTAATAGCTTTTAGCATATTCTGAAGGGTCTAATACTCGTATATTTATTTGATTATAACTATTATTGCACAATAGTTGTGGCATTTATTAGAACGTCTAACACTCGTATATTTGATTATAACTATTATTGTGTACTAGTTGTGGCATTTCCTAAAACGTTTAATACTCGTATGTTTGATTATAGCAAGCATAATAGCTACATATCCTAAAACGTCTAATATTCGTATATTTGATTCTAGCGAACATAATAGCTACATTTACGAAAACGTCTAATACTCGTATATTTGATTATAGAGAGTATAGGCACCGTGCACGGACCAGAAAATCTTACTGGTGGCGCCGCTCCGTGTCATGCTTTGTTCTTATTGTGAGGATAGTTGAAGCGGAAGCCATATGCGAATTAGATATTATTTGTGGTTTTCTGCCCATAAAGTGCATACATTTCACTGAAAGTTCTGTTTCAAAATGTCAAAATCTTTTTTTACACATCTGGAAATGGACTGGGAATATATGTTGAACTGTGGAGATGTCCTGAACCTTTTATTTCCGATGAAGTGAATGCTGCAAATTTTTGTTGCGTGCTTTGGTTCTCACTCAGGACTGAAAATAAAATATTAAGAATGAATAGTAATACGTACATAGCAATACGTACATAAATAATGATAAAAATAAAAGTAATAATAACAATAATAAAAATAATAATTGACGAACTATTCTCATAATGAGTCGTTTAATCTAATACTCACAGTATTTAGAGTTTCTATATATTAACTTAAAAACATTAGCATTAATTTTAAACAACATTATCCATGCTGCAGTTAACTTTTAAGTATATGTTACTGCTTTGAGGTACAATATAAAATTAGTGTACTTATTTTCTTTCGATGTACAGCTTTCTGCTTTGCACTTCAGTTTTCCACGTGGGAAAAGAATAAAAGGCAATAGCTGACGAAGTATTGATGTAGGTATTATTACATCCTACAACACAGGAGTTATTGTTTCCTTTCCGCCTTCTTGTAGTATTTAAATTTTCCGAAGGTTCGATACTTGACATCTTAGCATACGCTAATATTCTTACTCAGTCTGTTATCCTCTTGTTAGTAACCAAACTTGCCACCAGAGTAGCGTGTTAATAGCTTGTGTAATTTACTAAAACGTCTAATGCTCATATATTTGATTATAACGTCAATAATAGATTCTGGCATTTACTAAAACGTCTAATACTGCTATATTTGATTATAGCGGGCACAATATATTGTGGCATTTATTGAAAATTCTAATACTCGTATAATTAATAATAACGTGCATAATAGCTTGTGGTATTTAGTAAAGCGTCTAATACTCGCACATTTGATTACAGCGTGCATAATAGTTTCTGGCGTTTAGTAAAACGTGTAATACTCGTATATTTAATTATAGGGAGCATAATAGCCACATTTACTAAAACGTCTAATTCTTGTATATTTGATTATAGCGAGCATAATAGCTTGTGGCCTTTACCAAAACGTCTAGTACTCGCATATTTAACTGTAGCGAGTATAATAGATTCTGGTATTTACTAAAACGTTTTATGCTAGTAATTTTCATTATAAGAAACAAAATAATTTGTGGATTTGCTAAAGCATCTAATACCAGTGTATTTCGTTACAAGGGATACAATGGCAAATAGCATGTGCTATTTACCAAATCGTCTAATACTCGTTTTTAAGGATGATAAGAACGCACGTAATAGCATGTGCTATTTACCAAATCGTCTAATACTCGTTTTTAAAGATGATAAGAACGCACGTAACAGCATGTGCTATTTACCAAAACGTCTAATACTCGTTTTTAAAGATGATAAGAATGCACGTAATAGCATGTGCTAAACGTCTAATACTCGTTTTTAAAGATGATAAGAACGCACGTAATAGCATGTGTTATTTACCAAATCGTCTAATACTCGTTTTTAAAGATGATAAGAACGCACGTAATAGCATGTGTTATTTACCAAAACGTCTAATACTCGTATATTTTACTATAGTCTATATCAATCATTTGTGACATTTTCTAACAATAGCTTAAAGGAAACTGGGAGAGAATTGTTTAGTATAATTGCTTTTTATGGTAAAACTTTTTGGAGCTTTTGGGCACCCATAGAGAGTCAACACTTAGCTGTAACTCCTTTGGGAACTACAGTCATTTTAAGATGATGTAACATACCTGCTTCCCATGGCACTATTTTATAAAACAGCGGTTTTCTCAAAATTACATTTTCGACATTGACAATTTTCTACGCGCCTCAATTTTGATTTAAATATAACAAAAATGCCCAGAATGTGCAGGAGTATTCTTTTTAATATTACAGCCAAAAAGTTTATTCTAACATCAGTAGTAAGTTTAATAAAAAAGGAATTGTGTATGAAAAAATGAATAACCTTGGAAATTAAAATGTCTAACATTTTATCGAAACTATCATAATTCAGTAATGAAATATTTTGAAGTATCAACACATTTTTTCTGGGTCAAAGTTCCAATTCACAAAACGCGAACCAATTTCCTCAAATTTTGAGGCGTGTGGAGTATTTTGTTTATGTAATTACACACTAACATGTGTGTAATAATTTATATCTTGTAAAGTGTTTATCCAAATTGAATGAAATTTGGCATTCTAATTACCATAAGAACAGTGCAATCACTATAACTTTTTCAGAAAAATCTAAAAAACATAAAAATCTGAAATTTCACTCCCAGAGCGCTAAACAAACCGAGCGAGGTGACGCTGCGGTAACTTGTGCGACTCGCATTCGGAAGGTCGACGGTTTACTTCCCGTGGCAAGCCTACCTGTCCCATGGGTTTTTCGAGGTACACTACCGCTCAAAAGTTTTTGAACAGCCTGTTTTGCTGCAATTAACAAGTGTATAACGCCAAACAAAGCCAATGTCATATTATAAATGGTAGAAATCCATGGAGACATAATTGAAATTTACTATGCTACCTTTTGTTTGTCAATTATGTGCATTTTAAAAATGTAGCATTTGTTGACCCTTATAGGAACAATTACCCTAATTTTGTTTTGGATGTCATAGTATGTGTGGTTCCCTAGATGCCAATACCTATGTACAGGCATCTGTACATAGGTATTGGCTGCGAACAGCACTTCAGTGCTTCATAAGCTGGTGAATGGTACATATTATTATTGTGCAGTTGAAAAGTCTGAAATGGGTAAAATAAGGGCGTTTTCAGCAGAAAAACGTGCTGCAATAGTCAGCTTACATAAAGCACACCCCTGCGTCAAATTGCCACACAAGAACACGTTTCCTTGGAAAGTGTCCATTACAGTGTAAAGAGGTATAAAACTACAAATAGCAATAAGGATCGGTATCGAAAGGGGAGGCCTAGGGTGACCTCGAAAAGTGAGGATAAACATTTAATAGTGACCAGCAAACGCGATCGTTTCAAAACAGCACCCATGCTGACAGCAGAACTTGAACCAGTTGAGGGATGAATCTGTGAGTGTTTCTACAGTGAAGAGACTACTACAGGATGCACATCTGAACGGTTGCATTGCGGCAAAGAAACCTCTATTGAAAGCTGTCAATAAACGGAAAATATTGCAATGGGCCAAGTGACACGTAAACTGGACTGTTGATTAGTGGAAAAAGGTATTATTTATGATGAATCTAAGTTTGAGCTATTTGGCTCAAAGCATCCCCAGTTTGTTCGACGTGCAAAAGGTGAACGCGTGGCACCTCAGTGCATATCCCCTACAGTCAAACATGGAGGTGGTTTGGTGCTGGTATGGGGTTGTTTTGGTGAAAATAGGACAGGCGATATTGTGAAAATAGAAGGAATGATGAAGAAGGATTATTATCACAATATTCTCAAACGCAATGCCAAACCATCTGGGATGCGGTTAATTGGCAAGGGGTTCATTCTGCAGCAGGACAATGATCCCAAGCATACCTCTATACTCTGTAGAAGATACGTTGAACGATTGGAAGAGACACAAGTCTTGAAGAACATGGTTTGGCCCCTCAAAGTTCTGACTGCAATCCTATTGAACTACTTTGGGATCATGTGGACAGAGAGGTGAGAAAGAAGCAACCCTCTAATGTAAATGTATTGTGGAGTCATGTGCACAACATATGGAGGGATATTTCTGAAGATACACTGGCGCACTTAATAGAAAGAATGCCTAGAGTTTGCGCAGCTGTAATTAAAGTAAGGGAAGGTCACTTTGAAGACAGCTAAACCTAACATGTATTGCTGATTTTCATTAATATACTGTTGTGACTACAAACTATGCCTTTTTTATTCCATTTTTTCAATAAATCCTAAAAATTAGGTGTGTTCAAAAACTTTTGAGCGGTAGTGTATTTCTCGGGTCAGCAGGTGAATGCTGGGTAGGTTCATTATAATCCCCAACTTTTCTTGTCCACCATTTCCTGTTCCCATCACTTCATAGTTAACTGCTTCAGGGTTGTCGGACCAGACGACGGTTGCGGCTGGATGGTGGTTTTTGCACTGTAAAGAGTTTATACTGCCTTCGTCATCGGTACCGCTTGATTATACTTGAGCCGATCGTCAAACGCATCTGGTCGCCACTCGGTTCTCTCCTCATGACCCTCTCACCCTACGGTAAGGTAAGAAACAAAGGGCCCTCGGGGTGAATGTGCAGAGACACTCACACATCACATACGAGCAGATACACGTGTACTTATACACACTCGAATACGCAAATACCGCCTTTACTTTCTCCAGCACATGTGTATCATGAACATAAAAGATAGAAAATGGATTGTATTCCAACCAAATATTTGGTACCGAGATTTCACTGGAAATACATGTATTTAAAAAAAGTCTGTATGTGCACATGTGTGTGCGTGTTTTTGTGTTTACGGGAAGATAGCTCAAAAACCGAAAAGCTAGAGATATATAAAACTTGGTATTTAAGTTCAGTATCTTCCAAGGATGCGACATGAAGATTTACGAGAAAATCTCTGACCCCCAGCTACCCTTTACTTGGAACATTTTTTTTAACATTTTGATTTTCTCAAAAATGGTTTAACGATTTTAATTAAAATACCATACGTTTAAGACACCTTCATGACAAAGGATATATATAGATATATTGCATTTCTGGGAGCAGCTTGTAAAAACCTCTTCATTCTGGATGAGTTTTGTGTAACTGGTAAGCCGGAAGAGATAGGCAAAATTTTCTACAGCAAAAATATACACCTCGTTAAAATACACAATTTATGTCATATACATATTTTTTAGAGTTCAGCGTTTCCAAGATATTCCTTGCTATTGGTTTCATTTTTAGACTACTTAAACTTTGCTCAAACTGGAAGTTATTGTTCGTTTCATACCTGTTTTGTTTTACTCCTAGCCACGTAAAGGGAATCGAATTTCAATTTTTTCACATACCGATAGCTTTTAAAAATGACTACACCGATAGCCTAAAGCATTGTCACATTCCCCTTCTACTTACAAGGAAACAAGAAATACAACAATTTCTGCTACTGTTTATCATATTACGAAAGATTATTCTCTGATATACAAGGTGCTAAAGGAGATAAACATCAGCAAAAATGATCTTATTACTTGCTTATTCGTAAGTCGACAGGAAATAAGTCAACACATCACGATAAACGATACTTACTTATTTTAAAAGCGAGTGCCTATATACAACAATTGAAACTCAGTTCTCTATGTTTGCTAGGAGTAAACAAAAGAGAGTCCAAAGGAATGATGATATCCCGTTTGAGAAAATTTTAAGTAGCTTAAAACTAAAACCAACAATACGAAAAATCTCGGAAATGGTTAAGTCTACAAAAAAGATGAATATCGCATAAATTGTGTGCTTTAAAGAGATCTACATTTTTTGTAGTAAGTTTTTGTCTTATCTTACGGTTAACCAGTTTTACAAAAGCTATAAACTAGTCATCCAGAATGAACAAACAGTCCATCAGAGACTATTCCCAGAAAACTCAAGATATAAAAATATATTAAGCAGATGACACTTTAATCAAAACCGCTACAGAAAGTTTTGGAGAAAATCAAATTTGTGAAAAAATGTGTCACATAAAGGATAGTTGGGAGATTTTCCTGAAAATATTCATGTCGCATTCTTGGAACATATTGAACCTAAGTACGAAATTTGGTATTATTCGGCTTTGTATTTGATACACACACACGCACACACATACGCAAAAACCTTCTAATTTTTTTTTATATTCAGAACACTCTAAAACTTGCGTTTCCGGCAAGATCTCGTTATCGAATTTTTGTTTGAAATACAATATTTGCTGTATTTGCTATATACATAGAGCATACGTGCTAGAAAAATGAAATTAATAGGTGCTAGGTAGATGAGGCTCTAGTTAACTATCCCCGCAACAAGTTCATAAATGATCCAGAATAAAACTATATGAACCTGTACTGGAAATCTAAAGTTCTGTGCATTTTCAGACTTAATTAATGTTATACTTGCTGTAAATAAACTCCTAGCTGCTCCTTAGCTAAAATGTAATACTGCTATTATTATTATTATTATTATTATTATTATTATTACCATTGTTGTTTGTTATTGTTGTAATAATGATTATTATTATTGTTGTTGTTGTTGGTGGTGGTGGTGTTGTTATTGCCGATTCTTCACCAGCGGATTTTGACTTAAAACTGCTCCGTTGGATTTTGCAACTGTTTAACGCATGGAGGGATATCTGCACACGTCAAATACTGGGCGGTTGGGCCACTTGGTATATTTTGGCTAAAATCCATCATTTCGCGAAGATCCTAGGTAGATTATGAAAATATACTTAAAACATGTGAAAGTACCCGTTCTACGACGGTTATTCATGACATTGCGGAGTCATGAACATAATCTATCTGCCAGCTTTAAAGGCTGCAACAGATGGTGTATAGGATGAAGTTACAGTGTATGCCGGTTTTTCATTGTCTCTCTAGGATCTAGAATGATGGATTCAGGAATATGAAAGCTGTCAGATATAGCTCACGAGATTATCAATGCAACGAATATTGTTTTTATCACTATATTTGTTCTGTTCTGCTACTACTTATTGGATTTTGCGCGTGTTATCAGACTTGGTATAAATTAACGAGACCGAGCAGTTGATAGGCAGTTCCATCAACGATACTACCCCGCGTTATCACAGAATCACTCACATACACAGGTACACAGAGCGCAATGCGTTGCAAAACCGATTAGGTATATGCTGACATACCGATGCAGGTGGTTCAGATGTTTCAGAATGTTTTGTCTGGGACTGGCAGCCTTTTCTTTGGGAGTTTTCTCCTGTCACCAAGCGATGTTGGAGATGTTTCTTCATTTTTCCGAAATTCCTGCTCTTTCATTCCATCCCCGTTTCATTCCAAGTGGGTGTCTTTCAGGGTTTTAAGTGTCGGTGAAGACTGCGGTAGTGGCGCCTTTCCGGGCGGTGAATGCGCTTTAGAAATACTGCTCTCGGCGGCTGGATGGTGTTGGAGTCTTCTTTTTTGTAGTGTTTAACGCCCGCTTTTATTGCATAGGCACCTCAGGCGATGAAACTGATAATATAGGAATGAAGATGGTGCACCACGGAATGCGATGGCAGGGGAAGCCGGAGAAACCGGAAAAAACTGCCCCAGTACTGTTTTCTCCTCCATAAGTTCCACATGTTGTCATCTGTAAGCGAACCCGGATCGGCTTGGTGAGAGTCAGGTGGTCTAACCACCCTGGCCGTGGTGTTGGAGTAGTGTGAGGACCTAGGGGCATCTGTCAGACCTAGGAAGCCGACTCTTTGTGCTGCCCTTTTCGAGATAAACTGTTGGGACTATGTTAGGGACCCTCCAAGGTGGCTCTTTCCCCGAGGTCCGATTTCGGCCCCCCATTGACATTACATCTCATATCACCCTATCCTCCTGTAGTCTGATGCACAACCAGCCCATAGGTGGCTACAGTGTGGAACCCCCTCCGGAATGTAGCAACCAACCAATAGGCTGACACAGTAATTCCGGAGCATGCTGATGTCCTCCGCTCCAGGTATAAACGGTCACCCCAATCCTGATAATTGCAACCCGCGTCTACAACTATTGTGCGCAACATTTGCTTCACAAGGCAGACAATTGAGAAGAAAATGGCCCTCCGACTACCGTTTGGACTAATTCATTTTAAGGTCTTTTTTACAGGGGATTTCGAAGCTCAGGTTTCATTTTGTTAATGTACATTCGGGGTGGCAAAATTTTCACTGAATTAATAAAAACTAGCAAGGAAATACTGCCTGCCTCACGTTCATATGACCACAGCAGAGCTGTGCGATCATAAAATCGATACGGGAGATGGTGGGTCAACTACACATTTCCCCCAGTAAGACTTGGACTACAGATTGGTGCCTAACGTAGTGCCTCATATTCTAGAGTGAGAAACGCTTCTTTGTAGAAAAGCTCCACTCTGATGGGGATACAAGTCGTATTCAGGGGTAGTGAACCTGAGTTCTATGGGCCAAATCTTCACACTATGACCCAGAATATTCAGTTTCGTTATAATTAATTCCAGTTAATACAAACAGATTAGGATAAAATTTATATGATATAAGCCAGCTTTTCACTGTTTTAAAAAACGAGATAACCACGGACAAAACAATTCAATAATCTCATGTTATAAGCTTATTTATACCCGACGCAGTGTTTAATTCCACATAAACTGCTGAATTCCACAGTATTTGGTCTGAGGTTAGCAATATAACGGCGAAGACTAGGATTTACACATAAATACGAATTTGCTATTTTATAGTTAACCAGAAGAAATTTAAGGATTATATAACTATTTCAAAATTGTTAATGGTTAATATTGTCAATATTTCTATTTGCATACCTGATTAACTTAAGAAAAGTTAACTATATACAATACTTCAACTTCACCTAACTTATAGAGGCTAGGATGTTATTCTAAGGACAAATTGCAGGCAAACGTTTATGAAATGCGTGCTGTTAGTTGTGTGTGTGTGTCTGTGTGTGTGTGTGTGTGTGTGTGTGTGTGTGTGTGTATACATACGAGGGTTGGGGCAAAAGTCATAGCAACTATTTAGTTTCTTGAAGCTACCAGTCCGGTTGGAAAATGTGACATATACAGACAAGAGGACAAGTGTTAACTACATGTGTGGACAATGAATAGCACTGAATATTGTAACACACTAATTTATTACGGTAGTATATCGGAGAATATTGGCTTCACTGTGCAAAAGAATGACAACACAGTACACATACAGTTGACATGACAAACCTGGGCCTAAAGACCTTTTAAGTAGACCCCTGTTATTGTCATTACACGCTGCCAACGATGTGGGAGGCGCTGAATACCTTGTGCCGCAGCATTTGCCGCACCATGTGTGATTCGTGTCATCTGTTCGTGCATAATATTAGCAATTTCCTCTCGTGTTGCAAACTGCCTACCACGTAGTGATTCCTTAATCTTTCGAATGAGATTCAAAGGCACAGGGCGGAATGTCGGGAGAGTACGGTGGGTGCTCCAATTTTTCTCCGAGTGACTTCCATCTCGCACGACACTCACCAACTGACTGATTTCACAGCCCTCGCTGCGCTACTACCAGCTATCATAGAGCCATCTGTTGTTCTGCTTACACACTATGTCTGCAGAACTTCCACATAACACATATACGTTTGTGATCCGTTTACATATATACAAGAAAAAAAACTAGTTGACATGACTTTTGCACCAACCCACACACACACACTTATATATGTATGCGGAACTTTAAGAAAGGAGAGAAACAGCAGAACGTTAACCCTTATACAGGTAGCTACGCAGCCCTCATAGGTGTTGAGAGCAACAGGCTGCCAAGTGTATTACTGTGATGTATCCACAATTTGTCCCCTGAATGGAATCGTGGAGCGTTAGAACCCGAAATCGTAGGCAACCTCTAACAGGTTGTGCCAACATTGGTGCGCGCCAAAATAGCAGCGAGTAACTCGCAACTCACAGGGGCATGTCCGCAATGTGCAATACAGCGCAGCAATGAGGACAAGGCTGAATCGAATGTTGGAAATGAAATGTCAGGGGGAGTATTGTGTATGACATTTACCAAGTAGCATATGGCTACCACACTCCCTCTCCAGCTCTACCCTGAGTTTTGTGGCTGAGTGCGAGCGAGTACTATGACTCACACCAGTCGAGCTGGAACAACCTATTTTATATAGTACGACTTCATTGTTCCTTAAACACACCATTTTACTATGGACTGTCAGTTATCTCACTGAAAAGTATTAGCTAAGTGCCATTTGAAGAAAGGAATGAAAGAAGTAGCTATATATAGATTTGTCTTCCATCATATGATAAGCGAAGTGTAAGGAAACTATGAAAATATTAAAGAGAAAAAAGGAATGGATTAATTTTCTAAAATGTAAAGCAGGGTTTTGTGTAAAGAACTAGCTTTCAAAGCAGTACAAATTAATTTAATTTTTACTTTCTTAAATTAGGTATCCAATAATTTTTTATTAATAACTATTGATTAATCTTAGCGACAGGTTCCCTGGCTTGCAGTATTTAAGTTATGAGGTTTTCTTTGCTGATGTAAGACAGCAAAGGTAATCTGAAAGACATATGTATTTTGCATCCGTTATATTGGCAATGTTTTAAACATTTTGAGTCAATAGTTTATTCTATAGGTTGGAAACTTTATTGCAGGTGTGAATAATTTTTGGTCTTTGAAATAAATATAAATTCTACCACTGATAATGACGTATGCGCAGACATAGCTTCGTATTACAGGAGGTTAGAAACTCATACATCATACAGTAGGCTCCCGTCACACCATAAACTTTCAATATTTTCCTTCAACTTTTCCAATATTCCAGCGACGTAGTTAATTGAAAACATTTACGAAATAGCATTGGCACATAATGCAAAAAAAATGAAATCTAGTGCCGTTCTTATTTCCCTCTAATTATCATGAAAACGGTTCCCAATATGAAAGATTGCTGTTCTAATTGCCCTAAGAAATAAATTAAGTGCTCTCTCTCAATGACTTCTTCATTGATGAGCGATTCTAATGAGGTTTATTGGTTTACTCTTGAGTGTAAACACCTGCCTGCACAGTGCGTTAAACGTGCGGGAGCGGGCAGGGATTTGGTAGGACATTGATCTCTGCAATGACAGCATAAACGAGAACATTAGTGCCTTTTAAATGCCTTTGATAATTGACAGCCAATAACAGATATGCAGCAGAAACGCTTCTAATAATCCAGTTCAAGAAATATAGTTCATTGCGGTAAAATGTTATCTTAATATCATTATTCAGAAAACCTATAGGTACTACTAGTATACAGTTATATTTCTGTCAAAACATTGAAACAAATAGGATTCCTGTACTCGCTGAAATATAATAAAACTAATTTAACAGAGAGAATTAATGAGTACAGTACAGACATGTACTTCAGCAGGAATGAGTGTCCTATTTGCTTGAGTGAGAGTTTAACATCTAACACAGTTTAAAACCAAAGTGGACAGTCGAGGCACGGACTTGAGAACGGGAAATATGCGGGTTTCAAATTCTGGCAATATCGTTCTCCGTGACTGAAGTTTTTCTAGGTTCTTCTCAGGCCTAATAACTGGTAAATAGTGAGCAGGTACCATAAAATTAGGAATGAAATGTTTCCTCCCAAATGTCCCTTTCCAATTTTATTTTATATATATCATCGGTGCCCTGCAGCTGTGGTGTCATAGGCAGTAAGAACGGATATATTTTTTTTTTTATAAAATACGGAACCGGAGTCTGATCGTGACTCCGGCACTGTATACCCTACTTTTTTGTATTTCCCTTTTTACCTGTTTTCTGTATTATTACTGGATTGCTGTTTTCTTACTTTTACAACACACACATAAACACTAACATATAACACCCATGCGCAAGGCGGGACTCGAACCCACGATCCCCAGCGCTACGAAGCACCAAAGCGGGACGCCTTGGCGAGCGCGGCCATGGGGACCGGCGATATTAAGCAGGACAAAGTAATCGCGGTTAGTTAGACCACTTTTATGTTGACCTGCTAGACATGCATATGGATTTTTTTCCGTCTTCCTGATTACATCAGTGCTAACCCTCTTTATTGCTAAATTGCAAGTAAAGTTTTTCGCAAAACCTTTGTACCCGTGTAATGAAAATACACTTCTAAGTGGCGCATAATGTTTTCTTCTACGCCAAATATGGGCCACGACAGAAGGTGATTCACGCACAATAAAAGGTCCGTAGGATTTTTAGTTAACAGCTTTGTTTATTATACTATAGAGATTGTGCTAACCCTCCCACAGCTCCTTGAATTCAGTATATTTTCATAGGCGGAAACCTCTAATGGCTAGATTGTTACAATTCTGCTATTTCAAGGCTGCCCAGCGCACAGGATATTGTGGCTAGATCCTGTACCAGCAATCTAAGCAGCGAGGGAGGTGGGACACAATACACTCATTCCGTATGCACTGCTGTACGAAGTAGCTTGGCTTACGTTTTGAGCGAGGGAGAAAGAGAGGGTGAAGACGGATCCAGAGGGAAGAAGGAAGGAAAAGGGAAGCTTCGCTGTGGGAGGTTTGAGGGTATGGGCTTAGAACGTGGGTAGAATACTAGAAGGCGGTTATTAAACCCGTCTCTCGCCAATTTTCCCCTAGTCTAGAATGCTAAACCTTCCGTACCTAGTTCCTTAAAGGGAGGGTGTAACAGCAGTGTTTTGCAACCAAAGGGGTAGGAGCGCGACGGCAAGATTTTTCTTTTGGTACAACAGCCGTTGACTGAAACTGTCAGTTGCGTAGCCTCGGCTCTTTTCCCCTCCCTCTTTCTTTCATAACCAGCCTATGCCCACCTTATTGTTCCCAAAAACACTCAGGGACATTGTGTCCCCTGACTGATCTTCAAACATTATCACGCTGTTTATTATAGCTCCACTCCGGTGGCATCAACAGATCACTGACTGAATCAGAAGGTCAATCAGCTCATTTGAGTAGCTAAGCGACCGAACTGGACAGTTAAAAGTGAGCTACGAAGCTATAAAAATTAATGAAATTGCAGCATGGACAAAAATATTGATTAATGACAAAATAAATACTAACGTGTTTCAATGCAAATGCTGGACCTGTTCTGCGCAAAATCCCAAATTTGTGTGAACCGATGAATACTGTCAGATAAGTGTTCCCTATCAAGTGCAGAAATAGAGCACCTCAGTACTCAAGAGTGCCGTTGTGCGTAAATCAGCATCGCATCTGGTGAGTTTTCACCTTTGAGTCTAATTTTAAATTACATGTACTCTCTTTTTCTCTATTTTTTTAATGAAAACTCTCTAGTTGTAAACTATTCAGTATCCTCCTTTTTTTTATAGAATATAAAAGGCACGCATTTTAATGTGAAGCACAGGAAACACAAAATCGTGTAGCCACTGTTGAGAAAATCGAAAATTTCGAAAACCTTATATGTATTGGGTAACTTGGTGTGGGGGGATTTTCTTGAACACATTCGTGTCGCCTCTTCACAGCATACTGAAATTAAATAACAAGCTTAGTGTTTAACAAAGATTTCGTATTTTAATTATAGTGTACATAGAAACCACAGAAACATACACACACGAGCGCGCCCGCGGACCACCTATTTTTTTTTTTTTTTAATGTGATGTGTTATATTCTCATATTCATAGTTTATGGGTTTATAGTAGGCACGAATTGGGTCCTGCGCCCTGGCGCAGTGGGCTAATACATGGTGCTTCAATTCCCATCCAAGGATGCGTGCGGGTTCGATTCCACCCATTGGGGTTTGGATTTTAAGCCCAGTATAAGGGCATAAAATTGGAAAATTAAGTGTAATAGGCAGCGGTACCGGCCATGATAACCAATATTCTCCATGGGCCACATCACCTGCCCATATCGATAGGATGATCGTTTACTCTGCCCTGCGTAGGTGGGCGTGATGTCAGCGGTAGGGTTGGTAGCCCCAGACTCCTAAGAGCAGTAGCGGCAAGGTATTACTATTATTATTATTATTATTATTATTATCATTATTATTATCATCATCATCGTCATTATTATTATTATTATTATCATCATCATCGTCATTATTATTATTATTATTATTATTATTATTATCATCATCATCATCATCACCATTTAGATACCAAGGGAATAACGACAGTCAAATATTTTCAAACTGGCCACTATGCGCTGGCCTTGAATTCCATACCCTTTCTAGGCAATCATGAGAAACATGTGAAAACCTGCAGGACTTTAAAAGAATGACAAAGTATAAGCAATACCACCCCTTAACAACGGATATCTCGAAAAGGGCTCGTGCAACAAAAAGTTGTTTGAAATGAATTCTGTTATATCAAGAGATTTTTTTCAATACTTGTTATTTAATTTAAATCGATAATTTCCAAAAATCTTTTATGAAAAGGGTTTAGTCTTGGGAAATTTTCTTGAAAATCGTCGTATCGTATTCATGGAGGACACTGAACTTCCATTTTTGTTAGCCTGTTCATAGATCTACACACGGACCTTTTATTGAAACTGCATTTATTTATGTATTTTTATTCGGGGGTCCACAAAGTGTATCCTACCCTGAAATCTTGATATGGAATTTTTGGACGGAGTGCAATTTCTCCTGTGTACGTGATAGAGAAAGTCGTAACCCTTCTTGGATTCAATAAGCTTTAAAGTTGTACTTTCGGCAAAATCTCGGTATCGAATTTCTGCTGGAATGGGATATTTTCTCCACCTATTAGTAGGCGGTGAGAAACTATCTTCGCGGAATTCTCAAAATATGTATTTCTGGCAAATTCACGTATTCAATTTTTGGATGGAATGTAACACCCTTTCTACCTACTATAAACGCGGTAGAAAAGGAGACATTTTTTCTTTAATCCGGGAACCTGACAACTTGTAGCCATTTCTGGCGAAATCTCGACATCCACTTTTTGAGTGGAACGCAATACCTTCTCTACCCAGTATGTTTACCAGCGGGATGGCTCAGGCTCTTTCCTCATTCCTCCTTCCCTAAGTGGCAAAGGACCACAAGAGCGTACGTCCAGTGCTCTGCCCCAGAATCCTGGGGGCCTCGCCCATGACTCATCCAAATACTAATCCTTATCTACCATGCACGCAATAGAGAATGTGAAAATGTGTCAGTTCTGGTTTAAACGCACTTTGTACTGATAAGTTAATACTGATATTAACTTTACCTACAGAACGTTTACGATACACTTTATTCCACAAGCATACCATTCACCAAATACAAGAGCTACATTATTATATGTGTTCCCTAATTTATCTTCAGTATGGATACGGTTTTCACCAGAAATACATATGCACATGTCTTAGGATTCAGGGACGAGGAATGAATTGAGAGGACGATTCTCAAATGTGTTGTGAGTCCGCAGAATGGATAATCATTAACGGTTAGTCTTATGAGGAAAAAGATAATCTGAAGGGCCCTTATAAGACCACATTCCCGACTAAGATTCGAAATCGGTACGTAGTTTGGAACGTAGACATTCTACCACTTATCACTGGGTGAGATTGTGTGTGTGCGTGCGTGTGTGTGGGTACGTGTGTTTAAGATAAGGACGATTCGCAGAGCTATAAGGTGCAAACTTGTGTAAATACTAAATTTTACACTTAGTTGATTACCAGACGAAAGAAAGCCCCATGATACTAAAACACTTGCTATACGGATAATAATTTGTTGCTAAATTTATTAAACTACTAATTTTTTGTTTAGCTATTCTTACGAAAATACGTAGCTGCATACAAGTACACAGGTGGTTGAGGTCGTTAAGGCATGGGCCCAGAACGGGAAGTTTTTTTTCCAGAATCTCTGCAACTGGAAAGATTGATAAGGTGACTAAACTCAGGTCTGGAATATTTCGTTCCCAAATTTCCTCTTAACGTTATAATTTCATTTCTTGCTGTATCAGTGTCCACCGCCTGTGGTTCCGTATGTAGCAAGCAATGCTTTCTCTTTAGAAAACTATTCTCCATCCTACCATAATAAAGTTTTCTCTGAGCAGCCTCCGTTGGATTGAATTCTTCCCGGTTCCACTAAAGGAAAGCTCTATCTGAACAGCATACAGGTGAGACCAGAATCGTCTAAAATTGTCGCGTCTCTGTCAACCGGCGTATTGTGGTCTTCAACTTCCTGCGATTCCTTCATCTCAACCATTTCTTTCGGGGGTAATAAGCACAAAAGGTCCGCGTTGGGTCGAGTTATGAGATGTCCTCTCCATTCCATACTCTTAGAATATATGTCATAGTCTGTTAAGTATTAGAATTTGTATAATTGGACAACTTGATAATGTACGAGGACCATCCAAAATGTATCGAGCGATTTGGCATTACCTAATAATAATGAAAGATGTCAACACAAAACCTTATTTACAAAGTTACAGTACGGTACTCCTTTTCTCAACGAAATCTCCATTCTCTCAATATATTTACTGTCGCGTGATGTCAGATTTTCAATGCTGATGTTATACTTTTCTACCACCAAAGATCTTATTCGTTTTGTTGTTTTGTTTGTGTTTTTTTTTTGTATGCACTAACTGTTCGGCTATTCGAGTTTTATAGGCAAATAACGCAAGTGTATGGTGATAATCCAATGAGCGGGTATTCAGTGAGGATATGGCACATAATTTACGAGTATTTAAGTAAGAACCAGTGTGCATGACAAAGACCAGGGTGGAAGTTCATCAATCATCGTGGAAAATTTGAAAGCAAATTTTGAGAAAGCAATTCCCAAAACACGGTGTTTCAATTTGGGTACCCTACGTGAGTTTTTGGATGGACAAGATTCCCCAACTGATGAGACCTCAAAGAGGCCGTGACATGTTGGCTCAGATCTTTAGCGGTGAAGGAGTATAACATATGCAGTGACAAACTGGTACCATATGACACTAAATACCTTAATAGCAATGGCGATTAATAGAGTAATGTACTGTATACTATACTACAGGTAAGTCCCTGAATACCTCGAAAGGAGAGCACCTCCCAAACGAGTTTGTAGGAGGCAGATAAAAATGAAATTTTTGGAGTAGAACCGATAGGAAATATAACACAGAGGAATGCAACCAATAACAATGTGATTAAACTACACTTGGAAGAAAAGCTACGATGGCTATCAGTATAAGGTAGGCTGTTCTAATTGGGTGCGCCCTAAAAGAGCAGAAATGAATTCACAACTCACAAGAGGTCTACCTGCAATATACAAGAAATGGTACCTTGAAGGCAAGCCATCGTTACGATGGAATCAAGTGTTGGAAATAAAGGGGCGGGGCGCGAGCATTATGGTATGGACTTTTCACAGTGATATATTGCACATCACGCTTCCCCTAAGCCGGACCCTGAGGTTGGTAATTGAATACACGCGAGTACTATGACTCAGACAAGTCGAGTTGGAACATCCTGACATAAGGGGCCGCATGGATAACAATCACTTTTCAGGGCGACTTGCTGTTCGTTGTATAAGAAAATGTGACGCTTAAAACAAATCAAAGTTTTTCAAAGAAAAAGAGGTATAAAGAAGTGAAAGTAGTTAGATAATAATTATATTAGTAATCGCAGAAACGCGGAAAGTGAAGGAAATAGTGCGACAAAGTATATGCGGTATTAGCAAATCACCGAGCATGACATAAATCTTACGAGACAAAGAAGTGCAAAGCCGAAGAACGGTGGCTCAGCAGTTGAGAATTTGCGCCGAAACAGTGAATAAACAGAATTTAGTACAGAATGAAGAAACCTAAGGAGTGAAATAGTTGTGTCCACAAGTAAAATCCTAGGTTCCAAGAGAAAGACGCGGAGTGTAAACTGCGAGAAATTTACAACACGCACAACAGAACCTTGCAGTAAGCTTAGTAACCAAAACGGTGTTCTGAAACCACAAACGGTTTATTATTCCTGTGCCCTTTGAATGTCTGCAACCTATTTTTCCATCAATTTCACCCACGTCTACCATAATTTCAGAGAACCACGACGAGTACTCGATCAACCCTGAGAGACAACGACGTGCTATCTAGATACAGAGATGTCATGAGGTTACAGGTCACCTCCGGAGCCGGGTATTATCTTCAACGACCTGCGGGAAACATCGTAGGTGCAGGAGAAACCACAACAGAGATATGTTTTCCTTGTAGTTCTTTGATCAGTGCACCGAACAGTCAGTTACAATAGCAACAACAGCAGATGAACTGTTAAAACATCTGCCTGATAAGCATCCCGCTTTATCAACATTTCAAGTGGAAGGAACAAAATTTCTTACACTTTATACAGGGTATCAAAAATGTTCCCTTATAATTCTGAAGAATGAAAGAGGGAGCAAAGGCAAACATATTTTTTAGAAAATGTTTCAAAATCCTTTCTGGTTGGTTATTTAAGCTTAGCCATTTCGCGCTTCTAGAATTGGTTTTTGATAACCCATTACTTAAATGTATATGAAACAAATGAACAAACGTTGCTCAGATAAATTTCTTCAAATACTGGTATCCTTGTAGTTGAATACACAATTCGACTCGTGCGCAATGGTGATAGTCTGAGATGCTTAAAATAGCTAGAAGTGTGTGGAATATTCTCTAATATCGATAATGATCACGTAAGTGAAGTGCGAATAAAAGGTAAATTATGATGGGTTGAGGAAACCTGATGTCCTTTTGGGCACATATTTTTTTAATTTTTCATTAGAAATATAATATTTAAAAACACTCACACACAAACACATTTACAATGTTGTCAATGATAAATCTGGCAACTTTCAGCTACGAAGAAGCTCATAGTACTTCAGCCTGTAAATGTTACTAAAGCAGCATTATAAATTCACATGTGATTTGAAAGTAACTTAATGATTTAATGAACGCTCATAAAAGTGATAACTGAATGTCATCTGAAAATGAAATTTTTTCTGTAGTGAACACATCATACTCCAAGAAAACACCCCTAATTTGAAACTAGCCAGTTCAGATACTTAATAAACCAATATAAAATGGCTGCCCCTGGTAGAGATGCCTAGTAGTTAAACTGTAAAGAACCTGCATCTGTTTCTAAATCAATTTAAAATAAAAAGTTCTAGTTTTCATCATATTTGTTTTGTTTTGAGGTAGCTCCTTATAGGTGATTTACCATAAACTAACGTTCATATTATAGAACTTAGCAATCCTTAACCAGCGACTCGTAGTTTTCGATAGCGTACAAACCCCTTCTATTAATATTTCTTATTCTGTTTTCATTTCATCAAAATTTGACGTTAAAATAAGAAGTAGACTTTACTGCCGGAGGTTGCTCATGCCAAACTTTCAAACACCTGGCGTCAATGTTGTAGTTGATTGGGCAAAATAAAGATATAAAAATACCACAACTACGAAAATCATACTAAAAGAAGTACATATCTTTTTCGAATGCATTTTCACATGACTCTTATCTTGTTCATGTGTGCTATTAGATATAGAGAATTATGGTACGCATCTAATGCTCTTATACCGTGGGGTACGGAATACCCCCTCCTCCCATTACTAAAGTTCATGTTTTCTAAGAATGTATTCACAAGAAGAAATGTATATTTTTATATGTTGTTTATGAATGCTTTAAGCTGTAATTTAATATAGTTTTTTTATTAATGGTTTAATTAAACTAATATAATTTACTCCTAATCAAATAGTTATTTGTGATGTAGGAGAGTAAAGCTATGGTTTTTGATTCGAGCGGGAATATTGTAATACGAGACGCAGTCGAGTTTCATAAACACGCGAGAATCAAAAGGAAACTTTACGCTCGCGTGTCATACAATGATTTTTTTCTACGAAAACTTTATGATATGAAAAGAAAAGCAACGAACGATGAAATAAATTTGAGGTTAAGTTTAAGCCATTCACCGAGGGTTATAGTTCGTAAATTTCTCATATTGTGGCTCATAAACTTTTCGGGATTTAGCAAATAGTAAATTTGATTCTGCTTTTTTTGCAGGATATCATAAGGAATCTAAGGATATCATAATTCTCAAAATCTGCTATTTTCTCAAAATACATCTCAGAACTATAATATTATTGGATTTCCAAGGCTGTTATAATTTGAATTCTTAATAATGGTAACGTAAGTCCATGTCTGTTTATTTTAGCGAGCGTAACGTTGGAATAAAATTACTTTACGCTTGCTGCACTTCTTTGCACGTGGATGCCGTAAAAATTAAGTTTGCGATCTGAAATGAGCTCTTAAACTACCCAATTAGGCTCAGTCGTAGAAAAAATATTTTTGATACAGTTTAACTAATTTTATAAAGAAATTCGACAAAAATTAGTTTACGAGAAGATCTACTTTCAAATTGATTACAAGTACTTTTTATACATATTCTGAAAATTTGGAACACATCTATTCGGTAGATCCTGAGAAAGCTTGCACTTTGTATGAAAATATGCAGAAAATGCTCGTTGTTATTATTTCTGTACTTAAGCTACGTATATTATAGGTTTGTTTAGTGTTATTTCAAATATCTCATTCACGGTTTTGGGCTCTAGTTAGTTTAGCTAGTTGGTTTACTGTTATGTCAAATATTTCAGTGCTGAAAAGAGAAGAAACTCTCAAATGTAAAAAATGTAAGATGCATTCATATATAACACATTTATATTTAACACTAATTCACTATATCTTTATGTGAAGTGCTAGTTTTTTTAGTCTTGGCTGCGAATAGTTGAGGCTGTGGACAAACACGTTATTGTTAGCGTTATTATCATTTGCTTCGTCATTTTCTAGTCTCACAGTGTCACTAAATTGCTAATAATGTTGTGTAAGTATTCAGTTTTTGTAATTTTCAACGTTGAACACAGTATTCTATACTGAATATTTTTCTCTATCACATTAGATCATTTGAGAGCCTGTTAGATTTCCGTAGTCTCAATTTTTTTAAGAGCACGTGCTTTTCTGTAAAAGTTCCACTCAGTAACTGCAGCTGTAGGTCACAACGCAACATTACTTTCTTCTTAGGGTAAACTATAGTGCTTACACCTGCTTAGTTTGAATTTCTATCTTTAACAACATGAACGTTATTATTTTCCTCGTATTAGATTTTCGGAAAATTCTCTACCAATGCAGTAAAGAAATCAGATAGCAAGACCCTGCTGGTGGGCTTACAACGAAGACGACATGATAGAAAATGCTGTCAAGGGTTGGAGGAATTTTTTAAAACTTCTATAACTTTCTGTTACTTCTTGCCTTCATTACCAATGAAAAACAATAGCCATCAGCTCGCAGGTGCGAGGTAGAAGGTAGTTACTATGCTGCGATAAAGGTTAACATAACGGTGTGAGAAAGTATTGTAACACTTGGAACACTTCAATGTTAATCAAGGTTATTTATTTTATGTGTTGGGTAAATATTTATTGGTTATGAAAGGAACAGCTTGGGAGAGACCAACTGTGAACTATGAAGAAATTAAAATAACAATATTAAATAATAATAATAATAATAATAATAATAATAATAATAATAATAATAGTAATAATAATAATAATAATAATAATAGATTATTCAAGCAAATTGAGTGTTAGTAAGAAAAAAATGAAGAATTCAAGACTACTAGGTGTTCAAAAACAGTTGTGTATAGGATAAAACGGAAATAAATGAAAAGACCTCAAACAATTCCATTAAAAAAAAAGCAAAAATTGTTAGAAAAATAAAAACAAGCTTAGTTAAAGCAATGCAATGAGATTGCACAGTGCGACTCGTCGTTCATTTTTTGTGTTTTAAAACATTCTACCCATATGAATGTAATTGTGTCAAGAGTAGGTAAACAAAGATGATGTCCCACAAACATAAAGCTTTTATTTTATATCTCCATAGCTGATATATTTTAATAACTGGAAATTCGTTTTTCAAACTACTGGACATATAAGCAAGAGTGCAGGTAAAATAATTGTCTTAAAACTGTCTTCAATAGCGGTGCATATATTTCACTCTTTGGTGATTTGTAGTTCACAAACTGACACTGAATTGGCAGACCGATTGTAGCTGAGCCCTGAAGTTGCTAGCATCCGTACAGTAATTCGTTTGGCACCAGTGAGCTCCATTTGACCTGTAGAGTCTTTTAAGAGTACCCCGCAGTTTACTTTCTGTGCTTGTATAACTTACAATTTGTTTCTTTATTCTTTGTTTTTTCCGTTTTTAGCATTAGTTTACTTCTTAAAATCTTAAAATAATTCCTAGAATGGTTCTCACCCATGACAAATACAGTACAAATCACATACAAGTTTAAATAAAGCCCCAGAAGCTTGATGAACTGAACAAGAGCTGTTGTGTAGTCTATGCTATTAACGTTGGCCATAGCATTTAGTGTATCTAAATGTTACAAATACCTAAAATCAAAATACGAAAATATTCCTTCTTAGCGGAAAGTTTGAGAACAGTTTACCTCAGTTACAGTGTGACAGGTCCAAAGCAAATAGACACAATTAAAGCTGAATTTCAAGCCCTTACAGCAAATATTTTAACCAAATACTTTAAAGTTTTATGATTTAGGAAACAGCATAAACTAGTATCATTTACAATTAATTCATCCTTTACGAACCTCCCTAAGGTGGCCAGTACATTATTTGCCTTGAGTCTTCCTCTTACTCTCTCTCTCTCTCTCTCTCCCTCGCTCTCAGGCTGGACCATTTAAATTGAGATATAGAATATCTCCTAAACTAAGCGCTTTAGAAAGAAACGTCTTGAATAAAAGTTGCCAGATATAATGTCGGAAAGTAAATGTCATTTGTTGTGTTTTAATTGGAGAAGGTTTGGATGGCAATTTGAGGGTCAAGGTACGTTTTTTAAATGGGAACCCACATTTTTTTATTTTATTTCCTCGTTCCTCATAAAAAAAAAAAAAAAAAAAAAAACATACAACTTTTATTTGAAACAATTTTCTTGTATAGGGTTCTGTAGACAATTAAACATTGATACCACTTCATGAGTATTGTACAGTACTATTTCATTAGCATTGTATCTTAGTGCAATAAATGTTCAAATTGAAGTCCTTTATCTCAATGTCTTTTCCAACTCCGTGAATAAAGGATTGCTGTGTCCGTAAAAGCACGACTCCTCCAATACGGGTACAAGAATTTCGTATGCGCGCCTTCATGTTGTCTGGATGGATGGCTCGACTGATGGATGAATGGTTGGATGGATGGATGGATGGATGTATGAATGGATGGGTGGATGAATTGATGGATGAATGGATGTATGAATGGATGGGTGGATGAATTGATGGATGAATAGATGGATGGATAGGTGGGCGGGTAGGCTGGTGGGTGGATGAGATGGATGGGATGGTTGGAGGGAGGAATGGGGGGAGGGTGGGAGAGATGGATGGCTGAATGGATGGATGGAGGGATGGAGAAAGAGAGCGAGGGACGGAGCGACGATGGATGGATACTCAGGAAATACACTGCGTTTTATTTATGCTAGCATTTGAAGTGGAATATAATCATAATGCAATCATGATAATGTCCTAATCACTGTTAACGTGTTTAGTCTACTGTTCCAAATACATAGTTACCGTGTGGTGTGGTGTAATGGTTTATGCTATCAAAGTGACGTGTGACGGTTCCACATAATAAAGTAATACTTGTGTTTATTTTATTAAGACTAAATTCGGTTATGTACATTTTAATCCTGTGCTACCATACTGAATATTATCACGAATTTTTCATACCTTTTGAAAAATTTCAAGCCCATATGCCTTGAAATGCCAGGTGGACTGTGGATCTTTTATGACTACTTCAAAGCTTAAATCCATTCAGAAGATAGTCACAAAAGTAAACAAAAGCTCGAGGGATTTTATAGATTTACAAATAACGGATCATACAGCGTTATGGCAAAGTTTCATCTATGTAAATAAGTTTGCTGGAAGTAAACTACACACTGATGCACGTAATCAAAGTAAACTATATCGAATATTATGGAATTATTTAAACATTGAGAGAGCACCTGAAGGTTTTAAGCAAAGAATGTTAACCGTCGTTTGGACAAAATTCATAAATAAAATTTGTATAAAATAAATAGCAATTGAAGAGTAGTTATAATAGAGACCATGCTAAAAATGAGGGAAGTTTATGATTATTTGTTAAAATGTCTTCTATGCACCGGTCCGAGTGAGATGGCTCAACTTTAACGTGGGCTGGCATTCTGGAGGTCCCGAATTCGATTTCCATCAACCCAGCCTCCGTTACCATATATTTGTTCGTAATACCCTGGATCTGAAGATCTTGGTGCGGTAGCTCTTCTACCAATGATTTCCTGTTGCCACCATTACCTTTCATCTGTTTTTTTTTTTTTTTTTTCATTACCTTTCATCCTTTCTTCCCAGGGCTCAGTTTAGAGGGAAAACGGGCCACAAAAGGCTATTGTAGTAATTTGCTCCCATTTCGGAAGTTCCTCGATCTATATAATCTTTCTACATACCGAATGCTTCGAACATCTTAAAATGCACATAAACCTCTTTTACTGATTCCTACCATTATAAAAGGCTACTTAGGTGTTACAGGTCAGCTGAGATTTCTCTAGTGAAAGTAGATCCAAGCTAATCACACCACTGTCTCGGCTTTCTCTCCAATAGGCCCAAATGTGAAAAAGGAAAAAGGCGAAATTCAGGTGAAGTCACAATTAGATAACTTTAAATATTTTGTATTTGCTGATACGTTGGACGTTCGGAGCAGTGGCATTTCGGGTCTTCTATACTATGCTACTTGTGTAATAAAACATTCATTGAAGTGAACTGGAAGTTAAGAGATTACGATCAGGCTAGCGGTGTATACCGAGGAAGCTCCATAATAAATGCAATCTAGCTTACAAAATTCTTATTTATATTCCTGTCTTCTTGCATAACGTGAGTGGATATGATTCCGATTTCATCGCTATGAAACTAGATGTGCAAGTGAAAGAGTAGAGGCGATTCCAACTTCTGGAGATAGCTACACCTCATTTTCTAAATATTTTGGAGGCGTAAACCTAAGGTTTGTGTACTCTTTCCTCAGCGCTAGTCCGGATACACTAGCAAAAAACCTTTGAACGTGTCCTATGACATGCAAGTAATTTGGACTTGGTGACACGAAAGGGAGTGTTGCCCTAAGATTACATCACTTCTTGGGATGATGTGAACAAGACCTGCCTGCTTCCTAAGATGCATTCTACAAAGAAATGGACGAAGAAGAAGCTAGCTAGGATGCTGAAATCTAGCATAATGGGAGGGTTATGTCATATCCCCTATCATTACACTGACGCTAACAACGTCTACATGGAGAAGATTGATCCCTTGGACCCTTACAATTTATTACATATGAAGATGTTGATAGGAAACTAATATGTCTGGGTGAGGTAGCAAATTTTTCCCTTGGAGGATTTTTTTGGGTTGAAACCTTAAAAATACTAGAAGAACATGCTCCTCGCGGATTTATTTTAGAGATCGACATTGCGTATCCTACTGAGGTCCATGCTTTTCATAGCGGTTTACCGTTCTTGCTTGAGTGCAAGAACCATAAGGAGTACTCTTTAAAGAAGGTAATTCTCCACACTGGATTTCGTGAGAAGTGTTTTATGATTAAATGAGCTTGAAACAAGCACTCTCGCATTGATTGCGTCTAAGGAAATTAATCGTTTGCTATGATTTCGTCATACCTGCTGGTTAAAGTGTTACGTCGAATATATCAACAAATAACAGCCACAAAATGACATTAAGAAGGATCTTACAAGCTATTAAACTATGCTATCCTAGAAAAGAACATGAAAAATATACGTAATCGAAAGGTCTCCTTGATATAGAGAAGCAAACTTTGGAAAAGTTGATTGCTAAGCCTACAATCATCCCCAGAAGTATATGTGGACCTAGCCTGGCAGTGGTTCATATGGCATCGTGATAGATTATGTTTAACAGGCACATATGCATCGAGACGAACGTACTGTAAATCTCAAAACATCTCATGCACTCTTATCAGTATGGTGTAACGTTGCCGTATTACGGCGTTGAAAATCTGAAGCTTATGAACATGGATACGGATTCCTTCATCCATCCAGTCTGAACAGCAGATGTATTGTAGGGCAAATTAAGTTTTCTTGAGCACCTAGATAGAGCTGATTGCCCTGTAAGCCACATATGTTACTCCAAACACTCAAAAAAAATGAGATGAGGGAAAAGAAAAGATTAAAGATAAGGTCAAGGGAAAAATTGCCAATGTTTCGTCCGACTGACACCCAAGATTTATGCCTCCAATATTGATGGTGGTATGGTCCAAAAGATTAAATGCATAAAACTAGCTATTAAGCAGTACATCACATTTAGCATTCATTTAAACTACTTCAAAACGATGAAATATATAGAATTCCTATGAATTTGATCATGTGACAACACCATAATGTTTCGCCTGTAGAAGTCTTATGATACCAGAATGATTGCCTTTGCTTTGGACATTACAACGTTATGAAAACGTTATGAGAGTATTCGATAGACTCTCATCAGTGTATGGTAGCAGAAAATGAAGAGTTACTCAACTGTCGCTCACGTCTGATGAAGAGAGTGGAATAAGAACAATATAAATGAGGGAAGCCGTTAGCTCTGCCATAAGAATGAACTTTTAATGTTGGTTTTAAGCCAAGACAAAAGAGGAGTAGCGCCTATCATCCATGCTATATTCATAATTATACACTGATTAATTTTATATTAGAAACCAGAAGAACAATAACAAAGGATAAAAATGTGATTAGAGATACCACAACCAGAATGTTTAAAGTATTTTCTATTAAAAGATTCCAAGAGCTTGATAACACGAAAGGAGAGATAGCAAAAGTAATAAAAACTGTTGTTTTTCATTTATATGATTTTGTCTAACTCTTCTGTAACAAATTATTCTAACAAAAACGTATTCTTCTCTATGATTCATGCTAGTTGAGATAAAAATTATAAACAATGATTAATTTGTTCCTTCTAAGTAGAAGGGAAATAAGGAAATACACTAGGCTAAAGCGCTAGTCGAAAAATTTAAGGTAAGACAGCCCTCCTTATACCTCACATTTTAAAATCGCAGATTTCAGGTTCACCAATTTTTTTTTCTATTCGAGTAATAAGTTTGATATTTTTACAGGTTATTTCACACACATTTATCATTAATTATGTTTTGTTATATTGAAATTCCTTTTTTTCCAAAAGTCAAATTTTACCAATATAATTTCAAATTTGAAGCTTGTTATTTTAGAAACTATTTTGTTAACAACAAAATTCCTTCTCATTATTGTTAAATATGGATCTTCCAATGTCCAGCAAAACTTTCAGAGCTCTCGCTTTAATAATTTTAATGCAATACGTACCAAAAGCTAAAAATCAATGAGAAAATCAATCTAAAGTTTATTATAGATATCCTCCTTGGTGCTCTTCTGGTTCCATTTCATTTTTCTAGCAATCTTTGCTAAATCCTCTATCACCATTTCAGCTTTCTTAATGCGGAGATCACCAAACTCCTTCAATATGGCGATGGTGTTGAAACCAGGTTTTATAACCAACATTTATAGCACATTCATTCTCCCTAAATTGCCACCATTGAATGAAATGATGGCATCATTCAATCCTAATTTCAACGTACTGACACTAATAAATACAGTTTTGGGGATTCTGCACCACAAAAGATGTTTGAATGCTTTGTTTTTATACTGCACTATACCATGCAGACATTTTTTTAGCAAATCTGGCAGGGCCAAGTCTTTTTATATTGCTTTGATGGCAAGCATAACATGTTATGGTAATCCATGGTGATTGTAATGAGTATCGACTCTGCTGTACTTGCACCAGGAATTGTCTGTCATCTGTTTGACAGAGGCCATGTTGTGGATTACTATCAGTTGGCAACACATGAAAATATGTGGCCCACACTGTTTTTCGCATATCCTCTGTTACGTAAATTATTTCTTATGGTTTGGCCATAATAATTTTGCAACTTGTCAATCATACCATCTGTAAGTATTTTTGGGATCCCTATACACTTGCTATCAGAACGCTTTTTCTCCACAAAATCTTTTATGAATCTGTGAAGCCTATAACCCATGCGATTTTGCACTTGACTTATACATTCTAATGTCTCCCCATACGGTTTACTCTCCTGAACTTTCAGAACACCTTTGTGGTCGCCATCATCTAAATATTACCTATATTTTACACCACGAGTTTGACTGGAACGTTGAATAATACTACTGCACCTTCGGCTTCCATGCAAATTCATATAACAATTTTTGGTTTTCTCTTGCTTTTTGCATACACAGCAATATCTTGTCAACACTTTTGCATCTAACACTTTGCCAAATTCAACTGAAATAGCTACCACTACTCCATGGTTTGATATATGTCCCATCAATTGTGACTGCAATCTGGTTGTCACCATCGTTGCGATTTACAGCTTACTTACTTGCTTCCAGCAGCACTACCTTTTGCCTATACAACGTAGCCCATCTATAAATCTAGTATTCGCCTCATATCCAGAGGGAATACTTTTTTAGTTTCAAAACTGCCTACATATCTACACACTGAGCACACTATTACTAATGATTTACTAAGAACTTTTAGTTATTTAACATCTTCTTGAAGTAAGAGAGCCTTTTGAATTACAATGTTTACATTTTTATCTCAGAAATTTTACTGGAAATAAGTTCCAAATCTACCAGCAAAAATCCGGAATTTAGCCTATCATTTTCACATGAACTGTTTTTAACAAAGTCATACAAATCTTATAAATGTTCTCCAGAAGCTGAGAGCTTATTTTTGAAGAACTGGGAGGTGTAACACACTTATCACAAGTTACATTTTCTACACATATGACCCAGGCACACATAAACTCCTCCTTTCTAGCAATATTAGTTTATTTTACAACACAAGCACTTACACTACAGTTTATGTCACTGGTCTTATTCCTAATATAAGCATTTCTAGTAATTTTTTGTTTGCCAAAACATTTTACTCTTCTCATTTTCAATAACGAAATTAGAAAAAATTAAAGTATAAAAAATGTATCACGTCTTTGTTAGTCTAAGTAAACGGAGAAGAAGTTGCCAATAACACCAGCTTGAAACTTCCCATTCAAAACTTGTGTTAGTTCACAAATTTATCTTTAATGGTTTTGAAAATAGCCACAGAAACTCTAACCTCTGCTAAACTGGTCGTGGCTAGTAAAATGCGAGCACAACACAAATATGCAAATTAACTGTCTATTTATAATTTTATTCAATTTTAAACTGATTATTCGTGTTTAGCGCATTCTAGATTATAAGTATCAACAAAAATCTCAAAATCCATATTTTGAACCTTAAATGCGTCCATCTTACCTTAAAGCGTCGGTCGGTGTGTGATGCAATTAACATTCCCTTCTCCTTGTATGGTCAGGAGTAAAACAAAAGAGATAGAAAGGAATAACGATATCCCTTTTGAGAAAAGCTTAGATTTTTTAAAATTGAAAAAATAAAAAATAATATATTGGAAATCATTGGTTCTACATAAAAAAAATGTATATGCCCTGACGAGCGTTTTAACGTAGCTACATTTTGTGTGTAGTAATTTTTGATTATCTCTTGTGGTTTATTAGCAATGCAAAAGTAATTCAGAAAAAATAGGAAACAGAGACTATTCCAATATACATTTTTTTGTGATGTCATTGTCTTTAATATACGGTATATTAATGAAAATCATTGGAGCCATTTTTCAGAAAATCGAAAAAAAAAAAAACTCCGTGTATAGAGTAGTTGGGCTGGGGAGACTTTTCTGAAAATGTTCGCACCGTGTCCTTGGAAGACACTAAACTTAAATAGTTACCAATTTCGGTATTTGACCAACTAATCTTTTTTGAACGAAATTTCAAAGCGAAGGTTTTGAGTTATGCTGTTTACAGGCACACACACTCGCACACGCACGGGTATTTTTCTAAAAAATGCTTTATTTTGCTCAGGGGACATTAAAATATAATTTCAGCTGAAATATCGATATAGAATTTTTGGGTGGAATACAATACCTTCTCTACCTATTATGCACATTGTGCATTCGTGGTCGAGAAAGTAAAAAACTAATAATCACTCTAAAGACTTACAAGATTGGAATACGTTAAGAAATTATAATTCTGAAACACCTCTATACTCATAAAGATATAAAATATATCAATGAAAAAATAGCACATTTTGTAAAAGAATTAAAATCACCACAGAGTATAATATAGAAATGCTCTAGAACAGGAGAAATGGCATTAGGACACTGCAATTACGACGAAAACATTAGAATGTCCGTAAAATAATCTAAATGAATGTAAAACGGTGGCAGTTGCAAGAAAAATTAGCCAACTATTATAAAATTTAGCATTTTCGGGGTTTAGGACCGCAGTAGATGCACTCATTATAGAAACTCTTACGTCATGCATACGTCAGAACCATTGTACATCATGCCCTTACAACGAACATTATACAACTATCTAGCCCCATGTTCTCTAAATTGCACCAGAAACATCCTCGAACATCTTCAACTTCCGATCTTCCTAGTATATCTTCTAGTAACCAGATTACACATGGTAACCATCTTGTCCATTAGCCCCTGCACCTGTACCCCTATATCTGAACTCCTCATGGATACTTGTTGTTTTCGATGTATTTTCATTACAAGAAATTGCAGCTCAATCAGCGACAACAATGGTATTACACCTTGTTAGCTGGATTGTGATTTGGAGGCCTCAACATCTGTGCACTTCTATTGGTAGTGGTAATAGTGTTTATGCTCTTCGGTGAGTGCAGGAACTTCTCACGTTTTAGTTAAACATCAAAATACGAGGTACATGTTTCTCTCAGATTTGCTATGTCAGTATATAATTGACTTTATCCATTGTAGTTATGACATCTGTGGATATTTATAAAATGACAAATGTTATGGGTTATTTTCACATATATTTCTCTACCCACTATGGTATACTTTTAAACACCTTCTAAAAACTATTTTAACGGAAGCCTATTTTTTTATATACTTCACGTTAAATGAGATTAATATTTTCAATTTTTTCGTTAAATATTTGGTTGTAGATATAAGGAGGATAGTGAAAACCGAATCCATATTCAGATGTTTCAAAGCGTGCTACTATGTGCTGGCCTTAGAATTCCATACTCTTTCCAAGACATCGTGAGAAACTTCTCAAGAGCACTTTAAAGATAAAAAAAAGGTATTGACGAATTCAAACCAATCAAAAGGTATATCTCGGAAATTGTTCACGAATTTGATATAAAATAGTGCAGTAAAATTTTCCTGTCTCCTATTGTTTAATAGTTATATGATTTTATACAAAATGCTTTATGTATTAAGACTTCAAGGCAACGTCCAGAAAATTCGAGATGTTTATTTTGTTTTCGAGCTAATATCTTAAACGTTCGTAGTCGGCCTACCCTCCCCTCCCTGTCTGGAAGGCAGGCACGTAACCATGAATTGAAGAACCTAGAACTAGTGGTCGGCCCGTAGCCAGCAGAAGTGGATGATAGGAAATGAAAGCAAAATGGATAATAGGAAAAGAATAATTAGTGGAATGAGTTGCGGGGAAACCGGAGGACTCGGAGAAAGCCCGGCCAGACGTCGTTTCGTCCCCACAAATCCCACATACAGGTCCTTGGGTTCGAACCCGAACATCATAGGTGAGTAATGGGCGATGTAACCACCCTGCCATGGCACCGCCATTTTAATCAAAATCCAAAATGTTTGAGAAAATAATAACAGGCATGTTAAGACGTAAAGTGTAGTTTGAAGTTTAAAGTAGAATTTGTGTTATAGTTAACCAAAGTAGAAGGTATTATTATTATTATTATTATTATTATTTTATTATTATTCCAGTATTTCCTAGTAATAAGAACAGTAATTGTTTTGGATGCAAGTCGAATTGTTAAAGTTCTAGATTGAATAATATTGCTGACTATTTAATACGTTCTATAAGAGGTATAAGAGAAGGGACGTGTCCAGTATATGGAAGATACTGAACCTAAATACGTCTGGTAACTATAGAGCATTTTGTTTTATAATTATAATCTCCAAAGTCCACACGCAGATATTTTTATAGAAATGGCTTTTGGGGTTCAGGCGTCTAAAAGTGTGCATTTCTTGTGAAATCTTGACATAGAGTTTTGAGGTGGAATACACTGTTTCCTCTACATATTGTAAGCACATAGTGGAGAACGTTAAAATTTCACCCACCCTCAGTCTAAACCACGGCATAGCTGAGAACGGCTTTCGGGTAGAGAATAACTTACAAGTCTCTGGAAATGGTAGGTTCCGCTAACGAAGAGGAAGCCTGTCTTCCATCAGAACCGGAGCCGTCATCCAGTTGACGTGCAAAGAGACTTGATGGATCGCTCGCTGGCTCATGGACTCCTCCCTGCACTCTGACGGACAGCTCGATAGTCTAATATACACACCCACACACGCACACAGTGGTTAAAGAATGTCGAAATAAGACAGAGAGAAACAGCAACATGACGGGATGGAGTAAGAAGGGGAAATATATATTTTTCTTCCGTTTCGTACATCTCCTTCTGCCCGCACCCTTGCTCTTGTTCATTCTACTTGCCTTCACCCTTCCTTCACCTCTACTAACTTGGGTTTTATACCAGTCATCACCCGCTCCCGTTCCACTACTATCCTTTCACGTACACACACACACACACACACACACACACACATACACTGCAACGAGGCAAAACCTTGTTTGAAAGGTACTAGCCATTAATAAATGATGGTGTTCCCATTAAAATCCTTCGCCCAATGACTTCTAGCAGCACAATGCAAACCCGGGCCCATGAGCAAGAGCTCTCTTCTCGCGTCCCCTTTTCCAACAATATGGACGCCTCGCTAACAGCCCCATGCCCCACTCCACCAGATGTTTCCTTCTTGCCTTACCATCAACAATTAACTAGGAAATAATTAAATAGAATTGCCATGTGCGCTATCAGAGGGTAAGTAACGTTCATTACCAACCTGGTTAGAAATTTATTCTTAAATGTTAGTATTGCTATATGAGCGTTGTATTACATACATCACCGCAGGATGTCACACTGATGATTCATAAAATGAAATGATAATTGTGAAAGGAAGTTTGTAGAGGAAACGCCCCACATCTAATTTAAGGTGCCTCTCTATTCTTTGCCAGTTGTAAGTATTGAGAAAAACCTAGAAAAAACGTCAGCCAGATCAGACAGTAGGAGTTATAAGAGGTGTGAAGACACCGAAGTTAATTTTTTCGAGCTTGAATCCGCAAAGGAACTTCACGTCCGATTAAAAAGTGTTTATGACATGTCAGAAAAATTCGGAGAACTTTGGAGGCTCACTTTGTTACTTTAATCGAGTGAGAGAATTTTACTTTCCATGCGTGTATCTCATAATAGTACCTCATATTTGGAGCAGAAAATTCTAGATTGATGGCAAAACTGTGAAATTCAAATTCTCAAATTTGATTCTGAGTTGAAGCCGCTTGCAGAGGAAGAATGAGTAGCAACAATGTTCTGATACAAATTTATTTCGCATACATAGATAAATCTAACACTTTTATTCTGACATTCAATTTCCTCATACACTTGCAATGCCATTAAACATCAGAAAATTAAATGGACTAAAATAAGTACTAACTAAAGTAAGCTACTGACTTCCAGTAATTCTGAATCACATTCCTCTATGACAGTAACTACTCATTCATCCATACATTCATTCATTTAAAACTTTCGAATGTATAACCAATATTTTCAACTACTAATATTTACATTTTCAAATAGTATTCAAAATTCAAATCTTAACTAGTACTACAATTTCCTCAATATAAATGCATATTACATTTCAAAGGGTAAGAAAACTAATATTCAAAAAACATTTTCGAAATTTAAATCTTACAATATTTTACCAACAAATATCACATCTATTTATTCACACTGCTCAATTTCTTAAATTAATGCCTTCAGTTTCTTTCATCAAAATTAAAGTATTCAAAATTTAAAAGCACATTTCACTATTTCATCATTCACTAATTTCTCCGGAATCCACTACATTCTCCTGGCCTCAGAGAATAAATACTACACCGCACTCTCTTCATTAATCCTTATCCCCGCCCTTTCTCCCACACCATTCCTTTTTCCTTCTCTTCTTTTCTTCCCTCCGCATTTTTTCTTTATATCTCTTTTCTTGGCCCCAAGCTCCAGTACCTCACTCCTTCATCCCTTCATTCTTCTTCATCAGCTTTTCCTTCTTCTTCTTCTTCTTCTCTTTTCTTACTTTGCCTCCATTCTACCAATAAATAACAAATTATATTTTCTTCTGTTTCTCTTTCTATTTAACGTACAGCAAAAGCTCATTACCCCCAGGTTAGTATGTGTCTTACACCCTGCTCAACTGAAACTAGATGTATGATTAGATATTTCGGCTGTGTAACCGTATATGAATTAATTCCAATAATTGCCTGTATAGTGAGGATTTTCCAATGGAAAGACAATATTAGTCATTATATCGCTAATAAATAAACGTTTTATGTAAAACCAAACCTTTAACGAACCCCTTATGGAAAACAGGCTCTCTCCTGTTGGACATTTCAGAACCTGAATACGCGCGTTTGTGTGTGTGTGTGTTTCTTTTTCCTGTATTTGCGACAGTTCAGTTTTCACTGTCAGTTCATTAATGCGAACTATTTAAATTTGCACTCAATTCACAGTACCTTAATAATGCTATCTAGCCCAATATCTTCCTTCGCGGTCATATCCCGAACGCTTTACTCGATGGAGGTCATACACAACGTTTCTCCAATCTCTCGCTCTGCAACACTCACTGTACGTCGCAAAAGTCGTAGAGTGGGGCGCTAAGAACCGTGGTAATTAAAGAGCTTCCATAAACTAATCTCACTTTCATTTGTTTCATTTTTTGCGAAAGCACTCGCTTATATAGCCGATGGGATTTTCCACAGGTTCTTGGGTGTTCGCTGGAGAAGGGGAGAAAGAACCTTCCAGAAGAATCCGTTATACGTCGATATCGTTACTGTTGTTTACGCTGGGCAGAAGCTCCACTGTGTGTATTTAGCCTTCCAACTACCGGGTCGGTCGGCGGCAATCTCTGGCCATAGGCGTTAATAATAATAATAATAATAATAATAATAATAGTAATAATAATAATAATACTGCAAACAAAAGAGTCAAGAGCATCCATTGGCTCATCAAGGCTCTCAGCCACCCTCATTTATGTTCTCATAATGATATAAATAAAGCTTAATTTTTGGAAAACCATATACTTATATTGGAAGAGGTAACCTACCTTAAAATTGTGTTCTGAAAAACTGATCTTTAAATCCGCGAAAAGGTATATTGCCTTATAAATCTATTTATAAATGAAAGCGATATACGACATTGAATTCGAAAAGGAAACAACGAAACCACAATACTTCACCACAGATGAAATCCCTTTTTCGGTATGATGCTAATTAACGCAGTATAGTACTAAGAAGTGCTATAGAGGATGTTTCGAAACGACACCGATCCAAGATGTTGTTGCTCAGATCCTATGTGATACGAATATACAGTATTCAACGCCAGCAAAGGTAGCTTGACAAAACGTCTCTTGGTGAGAGTGGATTAGGCAGTTACTCAGGAATAAACCCGGGTTTAACCCACGCTATCGGAGGTAACGCAGGTAGAATGGGAAGCACCGAGTCTTGTACTTTAGCAGTGTTTTCATAAATATATCGACATGCTGCAGAGTGGTTAGTTATCTTTGAGATTCCTTGTGTTACATCACCCCACTAAATAACCTAAACCTTCAGCTACTTGCTTTTTTTTTTTTTTTTTTTTTTTCCAGCACGCAATTTCATCTTAGTCGAAAATGGATTAAGGAAAATGACTGGAAAAATAAGCTAGGAGACATATGCCGCTATTGCTATCTTTTAGAAGTTATTAAACGTTAGTATCTTGAGAAATGGGATGAGGTAGTGACAAACACTACAGAGACGAGAATACTATACTAATACTACCTAAGGAATGTAGATAAAGTTAAAGGAAATTAAATTGCACTTGCAGTAAGTCAAAAACTCTATTTTACTACCTTTAGCCCATAATGCTAAATTAAACATTTGTACATTTGAAAACAAGTTATTGTGATATTTACTGTAAGTTGTTAAGAGCTTATTAACATAATTATAAACTGATTAGGAAATAGGTGGGTGGTAAGTGCAAGATACTCCTGGTGGGGGTTAAATACATATGTTTCGCATTCGACAAAAACCGTTCGAGTCGTAAGTAATCTTTTCAGTAGAGACCTTTTCCCCTTTATCTGAAAGGTGGAGCAGATTTACTGATAGCAATCGGGGAGAAAATTTTTTCCTTTCAAGACACGTACTTGCCTTTGAGGTGTATGTGAACATCACGCACTAGTGCTGCGTGCACTGTCTAATGTCAAAATGGTGTTATGTTCAGTGATATGTAAAAATAATGTAATGTTATTTGGAAGCTGCTACATCAAAATTCACACTAGCTGTTATATTTTTCGTTCGGTGCCGTTTCGAAGCAACGTATATATGTATTTTTTCTTGAACGTAAGACAGACAGGCTACCCCACACTACCGAGGCGGACTCTGTTATTATGATATATGCTGCTTATGCCACGAATGCACAGCATTAACAGTCACATTGTGTTGCTCTCGTGTTTAAAATAGACAAGAGTATTCGATATTTCCGTGAAGTGATATACCGAGTGGCGCAGGGCGATTGGAAAGAAAACACGAAAGCGAGTAAGCCAGGTTACGAGAGAGATTGGAAAAGCTGTGTGCCGAAACCTCTTTAGATTGGTATTTTCAAGCATTCTATTGGAAAGGCGCACCAAAATATGCGAATCACTGTTAACTACTTAACCTGAAAGGGTAACTTTCTACAGACACATTGGAATAATATATCTCTTACGATTTGGTGGATCGGCAAGCTTCCTTGTTATTTTATGAACTTCCTTCAAATATTACAGCGCCTTTAATGTTAAAGACACTGATTCATTTTATTACTCCATATTCTTATAATATTGCCAAAGTTTGAAGTAACACAAGGTTCTAAATGCAATAACAGAGGAAAATTAATTTTTAAACAAACAGTTAACAAATTATACTACATTTCTGTTAATTACCTTTCGAAGTTACTCTTAACCGCAACTCAGTTACTTTTAGTTGAAAAGTTCAGAGCTAAGGACCTGGAATAGGAATAAATCATCTTATAACTTAATATTTGACTAAGCTGATACATCCACAAACAAACTTGCATTAAAATTAAAATGGCTGCCTGATAAGGTGTTAGAGCAGTGAAACAGATTTAAATGATTAATAACATATTTGTGGCACATTACACCACAATTTATTGCCAAGTTAAATAAGATGGGGTTTTCACTATTTTCATCATTTTTAGGGATGAATATTACCCTATACTATAAAGTATGAATAACATTTTCACCAATGTTGGTGCGCCTCCATTACTCGATTCAACTAGTTTATCACCCATTTTAAAAGGCAATGCTTGTAAATTAACAGTAGGAATATTCCATAGTTTTAGATTACATTCTTCCAATTTTAAATTTCAAAAATTTTATCAACTTCAGTTTGTCTTCATCAACTATTAGTTACATAGTTACATGATTATTAAGTTACATTAGTTAGCAAAAACATATATACATATATTTTCTATTTATCATTCCATAAATTTTACGATTAAATACCTAGGCGCCTTTTTAATGCTTATATTTCGCATGAACATGTGCAGATACACAATTTCATTCTTAAACTAGCAGGAACCGCAGCTGTCTCGTATTGCGTAGACTGCAGAGATTTAATGTTTTGCCCCTAGTTTCACTTTCTCACTTTATCCCCTCTCTCAATTTTACCGCCGTTCTTTATCTATTCCACTTCTCTCTTTTCCTGACTTTTCTTCTCTCATACACGCTACTTATCCCTCTCCTAAATTACATTCTTTCACTCTCCTACACTTTATCGCCTTTCCTCCATCCGTCTCTTCTACTCTCTAAACACGGCGGGTGCTATCTATGTGTATCGAAACCGGTTACAAAACTGCTGCATAACGTGTTAAAAAATTAAAATATAAATAAATGGTTTACTAGTACACTAACTTGTGCGACTTTCTTATGCTTGGAATTCAATCGAAACTGTACTTGTAAGGGCAAACAGCCTGTTTACACAAATAATAGAAAAGAAAATTTGTATAACGGCTTAGTGCTCATTATACGGAATTTGTACTTAACGAAACCTGAAAAATTGATATACTTATATATTTTGTTAAATCGGACATTTTTAAAAGATTGATGTGGATTTTTTCATAGAGAAGAAATCGGGTTATTTCTCCAACACTGAAACGGCCTCTGAGCAAAATTAAACGGTCTTCTCACCCAATAGAGAGTGGGACGCTGAGAACCACACCAGTTAAGGAGCGTCCATAAGTAAAACTCCATTTCCATTTTCAATAGACTATTTACTATATTTTGTTTAGGAAGATTATCTTCTGGATTTATTAAGCCCAGTAATTTATACCCTTTCCTACCCAGAGCTTCGCATTTTTCAAAAGCTAATATTTAGCGAAACATTATTTTTTTTTTTTTTTTACTTCATCACCCAATATAAGTGTGCGCATGTGGTGCAATTAATGAAGATTCAATATAGTTTATTTTCTAAGTGTTACCTAAGCCGTGTTGTATGTTAAGCTATATAACAATTGGTTTTGCGTCCCCCGCACAAACACATACATTTACAAATACCAAGTAGCTAATAGTACATGTTGGTATGGATTATTCATCCACAATAAAAATTTCCAGATGTATACATATATATTAAAATAGTTTATTTATCCTAAAAGTTGCCTTTTATTTTAATACAACTAAAACTATAAATAAATGAATAAAGGAATGCTTAGAGCTGGACCAAAATTGGCAGGAATATAAGCCCTGATATCACGAAAAAGCATGCTACAAAAATTCCAGTTCTATGAACAGTACTATAGAAGATTGTATTTTCACCTGTCTCCTTGTAAGGAAGAATGTTTCGTTTTGCATCATGCTGCTTGACGATTAGAAGTATAGGCATAGCTATAGAAGAATAATATGCCAGGGGCCAGAACTGCTCGCGCTAGTAGTTTGTTTATTATTGTGTGTCGTGGTGCCAATAAAAGCGAAATTCTGCCAAATCAGCCGGTGGAGGGCGATGGATTTTTTTTTTTTTTGGGGGGGGCGTAATGGTTCTTAGAATAGCAAAGTTCGGTTTGGGAAGTAAAGCCGATGGTTCCGTGTTGTAGATTTACGATACGTAATAGAACCTCAAGCCTGATAAAATGGCCTCTGAATAAAATTAAACGGTCCTTTACGCCCAAGACAGAATGGGCCGCTGAGAACAATTGCTGTTAAAGGGCACCCATAAATTAAAAAAAGAAAAATAAAACAACAATAAAGAAAGAAAGAAAGAAGCAAAGAAGGAAAGAAGCAAAGAAAAGGTATGATGTGCTTCATTCACATGACTTTCTCTACAAACTATTGCTACAAAACATTGTTCCTTTCCCAGCATCTTGGAAATCGAGATACACATTAGAAGAAATGATTGTATTAGTTCATTCTAAGTAGAAGGGAGGTAAAGTAATAACACTAGGGTAAAGCAGTAGTCAAATCCTTTGAAAAGGTGGTCGCTGTATGAAAAAATTGAAATTTGGTATTCGCATTGCTCGACCATGAGTAAAGCAAAAGCGATGTGAAACGAAAGATGACCTCCTGTTTGACAAAATTAAAGTAGCTTAAAATTGAAACCAATAACAAGGAACATCTCGAAATGGTTAACTCTACAGAAAATATATATGTCATATATTGTGTTTTAATGAGAACTGCATTTTTTGTGTAGTAAATTTTCATCCATCTCTTACAGTTTACCAGTTATGCAAAACTCATCCAGAATGAAGAAGTTTTCAGAGCTGTTACCAGAAAATTCAAGATATACAATTTATTTGTCATGTAAATATCTATAATACAGGTACTTTAATAAATATCCTTATTCATGTTTGAGAAGCACAAAATGTTGAATATATTTTCCATATAAAGAATAATTTGGTGTGGGGGATTTTCTTGAGAATCTTCGAGTCGCATTCTTGGAAAATACTAAACCAAAGTACCAAATTTTGTATTTACCGGTCTTTTCGTATTTGAGCTATGCACACACACACACACGCACACTCATACACTTACCTTTTCTAAAAATGCTGTTTTTTTATTAAGGTGTCCTAAAAACATGTATTTTCATTTAAATCTCGGTGTCATATTTTTGGAAGAAATGCAATACCTTATCTATACACTATATACCTATGCACAGTACGTATAGAGAAACAAAAAAATACTCCAAATTCCTGCTAAGCCAAAGGGAATGAGACGATTTTGCCTTCTCGCGTTCAGTTTGTTTTCTGCTGTGTAACTGCATCTCGTGCATCTCTTAACGATTTTTGGTAGGCAGCCCCAACTATCCATACTGATATGTATAAAATGTAGCCCACAATGTAACGAGGCTGATTATGTTGGTAATGATAACTGCTGTTTCACCCTCCTTCAGCTTGAGGTGCTCCATTCCTTGAGCGTAATTACTAGCCATTGACTGCATTGGCAGGATACTTTCAAAAACTTCTGAAGGGTAACAGAATCCACAGGTCCTACTGGAGGGAGTAACTTTAATTTAGGACACATGCGTTCGTTGAATTCAGGCGCATAAGTAAAGTACAGTATAATAAATATGTTAAATAAATACAGAAATAGTTTGTTTTCGTGTTCATGTTACTGTTAAAAGCTCTTTAATGACTGTCGTAGCTCTGACTCACTCGACACACGCAAATTATACTTTATCCCTTCCTATACTAGGTCCAAGTATATTGTATTCATCTATCGTTTCCCTTTGTACCAATCGTAGCGTAGCTGTTTTGCAGATGAAGTATCAGAACCTCTCCTTTGCTTCACATCGATTATAACAACGTTCATTGTTCGTTTTATGTCTGTGAATTTTCTTCAGTCCAGTGACGAAGTAAACCGATACCGGTGGCTGAAATCAAAAGTTAAGTACTTAAAGGTGCAAGCGTTACAGGGGGAAAATATTATTGTGATCTAGGGGAATGGGCCACTTTTTATGCATGTTAGGGCACCTGAGTGGGTATGTGTTGACATAAGAGTGTAGAAAATGTTTACAAAGCAGACTCCGTTGCTAGTATTCTTGTCATCTGCGGACACTGTATAAACCTTTATAATAGAATATTACAAGGAGAAATAAAGCCCAAAAGTCAATGCTACTGTTCTCGTCCAGGTCACTTCATTTCACCTTCCCCTACAAAGCTAAAGTGCAACCTGTTATGTCTAGTGGTTGATATATTAAATTAAGAATAGCAATAGGTACATCAGGATAGCAATTTTATTGTTAGGAAGACTCCACTAAAACGTATCTTTATACCGTGGTAAAGCAGGAACCAGCGCAGCATATGACGTTAAATATGTTCCAGCTTTTACGTTTGCGCTTAAGCGGTGCTATGCTGTAATATGCTACGATATAGGCGAAACAGCCTGCGAAAACATGAAATGAGATTAGCGCTGGGGACTGAGAAGAATCCTAAAGCGCAAGTCAGGCACCGATAAATGCAGGAATGCGTTCTAGTTTTAATGGTGAACGCGAGCCTCTCTGAATATATTTTCGGACTTAATCGGATAAATCCTTCGCTAAATCGCTTGTCAGTGTCCCCAAATGCTGTAACAACGGACGATTGTAACAGGCAGAACAACATGCCTCGTGGAGCTTTGTTGTTTGAATCTTTCGCTCTCCATCTGCCTTTGTGCGGATGTTTCGTTTCCATCCTTCAGTAACAAAATGCGAGCTGAAAATAAAACACATGACTGACTTCCCGTAGCATGTTCTCAGCGGTCTAGCCAAGGATATCAACTCCCGACACAAAATATCAAAACAGGTGGAAAGATCTATGATATGCATGCTGACGAAATTTAAATGTAAGGTAATCTGTGGGATGAAATTAGACCTGGCACTACACATGCACAAACTGATCGCATGGGGTGAGTATGAAGGAGAAAGGAGATTCGTTTTGGCTAAAACATTGAAAAGGCTATCCGTTACCATTAGGTTTCGGAACTTGATGAAATATCATCTATTTTCTGAGTCATCACAGACAATGCAGAATGCATTACAAACACGAACCAATACTGACTTGTTTTATTTTGTATTTTTGGGAGTTTTAATGTCAATTGGTCATCTTAAAAGAATTTTTTTACGATTCATTGCATTTTCATCAGTTTTTTTTTTTTTTTTTGCTTTTAAAACACTTTTTGCGATACAAGCATGTATAGTAATTCTTCAGACTGCTTACTGAGTTCTGCTATGTAGTTTTCTTATGTTCTCTTAATCAGTCATTAGATAGTTCTTTATGCAGTAATCGTAATCGATGAAGATAATGATGGTGCTTCCCCGCATTAACAGCAACGCAATCACCTACAGCTGAAACTGTCAGGCAGACAGCCAGAGTAAGTGCGAAAAACACATAGAGGCTATTGCGCAAGGCAACCCAGTTTCTTCTTAGTCAAAGTAGGGGAATCATCTAAAGATTCTGTTTTTATAGAGATCTTTGCAGAGCATTGGTTTCTGGCAATATTTCGTTAGGAAAAATCAATAACGCTGCATTACAGCAATTTCTGCGGCAATATACGGGACAGAACGTCCCAGATGAATCCACCTTTAGAAAAGGTTACTTGCAATTTTGTTATGAAGATACAATGGCAAGAATACACGTAAATGTGATAAATAAGAATATATTTGTTTCAATAGACGAGACAAATGACACAGAGAGTCGTTATATAGCAAAAGTTGTTATAAGTACATTAAAAGTTGACACCTCTCCGAAAATGCTTCTTCTTAAGACGGAAATAATTGAGAAGGTTAAATATCAATATACGTATATGTAAGCTATTTTATCAACATATGTTTATTTTATGGACAAAGGGCATAAAGCATACACATTTTTACTTTTCATAACTGATGTAGCCAAATGTATGGTGAGATCGGGTCCGCAATTAAATCAGTTTATACACAGTGATTCACGTAACTAGCGCATGTCCTTTATAGAGTCTATGAACTAGTGTGTGAAAAGCTTCCGCAAGTTAACAAACTCATATCAGATGTAAAACAAGTGTTTCTGAAATCTTCAAGAGTAAGACATTTTCATGACATTGTACCTAAACTACCATTGCCTCCAAAACCAATGGTAACTCATTGAGGAACAGAATCTGTGCACGTGCTTCTTATTGTGAACATTTTCAAATATTGAAATCGGGGTTGATAGCTTTGATAGAGAAAATGCTGCAGTTATAGCCGTTACTCAAGGCCTACTGGCAGATCCTTACATTAAGGATAGTTTGGCATTTATCATTGGCAACTTTTCAATTTTGGCAGAAACAATAACTTGGCTATAAAGCAAGATGAGGGTATACACGTGGTATCAAAAAGATTAAAGGCGTCGAGGAGTATTTGCAACAATATGTGGGGGAAAATTAGTCAAGGGTTTTGAGAGAAAATGAAAAATGCATTAGAAGAGAAGATTGGGTATCAGCGTTGTGTAAAATTGAAAAAGTTTTGCAATGTGAAAATTTTGACTCAGCTGCTTTGAAGATAATTTTTCCCCAGGGGACCTTGTCACTTCAAATTTGTGCCCAAAAGTCAGTTGAAGTAGAGGGGAGTTATCAAAGTATAAGAGTGTTCTTCAAGAAAACCGGCAATCCTTCAAACCCGAGAACCTACGAATGACAGAAGCTCTTTATTGTAATGCTGAACAAGAGATAAGCCTAAATGTTTAACTTTTTCCTAGTATGTATATACCTATGTATGGAATTCATTATCATAATAATCATAATTATAATAATTAATAATAAAGATATTCATATTTTTAACTTTTAATGTTAAAATTGAAAAAAAAATTACGGTCATTTCCCCCAAAATTTAAGGGCATTATATTGGTTATTTTTTCTCTGGCTTTTGGGTCATTGACTTCCGAGCCATAATTGTCATCATCAGCGCCAGATTCAGGAAGCTACAGATAAACGACCTCTAACACCGTCCCACGCAGAAATACAGGTTGAAAATCCAAAGCATAGTGAAACCTCGTTTCATGCTAAGCCTCGTTTCCTTATGCTTTCTTTGCTTTCAAATAGTTGAAATCCGAGTTGACAGAAGCGTACGACTGGCTGTTGAGTAAAGCTAATCTTAGCATGCATACTACTGCGTCTCACCGTACGTGTTTATATTTACATATGTATCCCGGATTGTGTTGGCATTTGAATTTATCTTTACTCCTACGTAGAGTTAGGTAGAGATGTGTTGTTTATTTACTTGTTTTATATTTAGAATAATTATTTCCGGAGCCTTTAGTTCCAACCAATTTATTTATCCCAACACATGCCCCAAAACAGGAACCCTATAATAATCTTGATTCTATAATAATAATTTAAGAAATTCCAATCAATTTCTTCCATTATTAAGCTCTAAAATGTCGCAAGAGATGAACAAATGATGTCATTCTTCAAATATATAAACTACTGGTCTACGCCAGGAGTTTTATTGCATTGTCGCAGTAACATTAAAGTGCGCATTCTCCCCCCCCGCAACTCACAAAGCCAGTGGCATTGCCCCCTCAACAGTTTTAGTGAAGATAGATTTTTCATTAAAAAGAAAGAAAAAAACTGTTTAAATATATCAAACGGGTTATAAAAGGATTACCATTGTTTTCAATGCAGGGTGCAACTCTTAAACAAAATCAAGGATGGCGCAACCTAGGTTGCAGTTTCAGTTAATATAAAATCAGAATTGGAGTGCACAAATAATGATTTCCTTTTATGCTGACACGTGAGTAGTTTCATATTCATTATACAAAACTATTTTGCAGCTTTAATATCCCCAATCATTTTTGAAGTTAAGTGTACAGAAAATGCAATTCATTTTGTATATGGTAAGGAATCCACTTAAAGGAATCTCGTTGTTCCATTTTTCCAGTTTGAGGCTATACTTCATTTAGGCATTAGAAAGGTTTTAACATGACATTCATCATTTGTGTGTCCAAGGATGGAATTTTTTTTGTTTTCGCCTAAACGCTGTTGCTGACACCCACTGTTTTCGTGAGGAAGCCATGCTTTTATATCTTTTTTCTCTGGCAGATAAATTTATAAGCAGGAATAAATATAAACCCATTTTTATTCCATATGACACCACAGGTGGTGGACACTAATGATACAAGGAATGATAATTTGAAGGGGAATTTTAGGAAGAAAACACTCTAGGAATAATTTTAGGCACCTCTCTGGCATTTGGCTGTTATGAGGACTGAGGAAAACCTGGATAAATCTGTCAGGAAGGACGATCATGGCAGGATTTGAATTAGACCTCCCGTTCACGAATCCATTTCATAATGACCTTGACCATTCTTGTCAGTAGAAATGCACTGATATGCAGTGCAATGTCCGACAAATATTTGAAGTCAAAGGATCTTGCCATATTTTTCTTCAAGCTTTAAGTTAATGAACCATATATCTAATATTTTGCAGGCAATTGAAGGCATAAGCACTATACTATGATTATATACCATCATTTACTATAATAATTGCACCAAACATTTTATTAATACCCAACTTTATTTCACAATCATGGCGCTCCCAAAATGTTTAACTAGTCGGCGCCTGTGGATACAAATATTGGGAAAATATAACCTCAAATCAGACAATGGCAGGGTTGAACAGGTAGCAATAGCGTTGGAATTTTGGATTATATATTTATACATATCAACACTCACGCACATCCTTTATGTATAACTGTTGTACACTATAAACACATAACTATTATACTGTGGATTCGATTAATAATCCAAAGGCCTTACGTTAAAGTAAAATTAAAACCGGATAAGGATGCTTACACTTGACTAATATTTTACAGTTTTCACTGGTAAAATATATTTGTTGCCATATTAATTTACATGATACAGTACACCAACGCCTATAATTTGGTAAGCACCATTAGTTATTCACATCGTTTATATTATAAATTATTTTAATAGCATCAACTCATTTAATACAATTGAAAATTAGCACTCAGGCAGTAAGTTGTGTCACTATTCACGTGGCCTGCACAATCACGAAAGCAGTGTTCTATCATACAACACACACTACACTTAACTTAAAGTTAGTCAGCTGACCCCCACTACTTCCCCTCGGGGTGGGGCAGGTTCAGAAGCCTCTCGAAAGCCAACAAACATTTCATCATAGAATGAATAGCCCGGAACAACGGATCGGGCCCTTGAGGGAAGCAGATGATTGAAACGAAGACAAATGGATGGTAGGAGAGGTGAAGATGCAGCAATTGGTGAAATGAATGGCGCGGAAACCAGAGACCCCGGAGAAAACCTACCCAGATGCTGCTTTGTCAGCCATAAATCCTATATGCGGTCCCTTGGGATCAAACCTGGCCGCCTAGGCGAGACTGGAGCTGTCTGATCACTTGTACACAGCGTCGGCTCTTATTCTACAAAACATTACACTATTAATCTATGTTAACATCTACCTGCTATATTTGTAAATTCATGTGCTACCAAAGTGGATGTAATAGTTTCCGTTACAAACATGTTGCATCCAGTGTATGGTCGAGTGGTCCACGAGCTGACTTCTCAACCGGAGGTGATGGGTTCAATTCCCGGCTGAGGATGGGAACTTTTCTTTAATCGGAATCATTTCCTATCCCCCACAGAGTCTGAAATAAGAAAATGATTATAAACCAAACGTTCATGAACCTAAGGTTGACCAATTGTTTCTTAAGTGAAAGGTGTAGATATTAAAGGAGGCTATACAAATGGAAAAAAAAAAAAAAAAAAAAAACTTGATCCTTGATCAGTAATTATAATCGGATTCCAAATATGCTTCTTTATCGATTACTGAAATCCTGATATGTTTTACACAGCTCAGTACAATTTTGTATTCTTGTGCCGGTCTCTCACTCCATAGGTGCATTTTTGCTACTACACTCTAAGGGCGCTAATAACTCTAGTAGTTGAGCGCCCTTAAACGCCGACCATCATCATCATCATCATCATCATCATTTAGTACATTCTGTATCATCTCATAGGTTTCACTAACCTTTTATTTTGGTAACCTAAGTATACATTTCTTGTAAACAAACCGAGTTGCAAAAAATCCATTCTCTGCGTTTAAGATAACAGTGATCAACAACTCGTGTCTTAGCTGTAAAGTTAAATAGTTTACCATAAAAGTTTCGTTTAATTATGATTAGGTGAAGTTAGTAACTTGGGTTTATTCGCGTGTTCTGAGTCTTAAATATTATTTTATGTACACATTCTGGAGAGGTTGCTGCACTAGATGATCTTATTTACCAACACCATAGCAAAGAAACCTCGAGACTCAAGTGTGCTATAGTGCAGTCCCACATCCATTGTTTTTTAGGTAATGTTTAACGCCCGCTTTTACTACTTGTGGCACCGCAGGCGATGACACTGGTGATACATGGAATGAAGATGGAGCATCGGCAGAATGCAATGGCGGTGGAACACGGAGAACCCGGAGACAACCCGCCCCTGTGTCGCTTTTCCACCTCAAATCTCACAAGCAGTCCCTTGGGATCGAGAGGCGAGTGGTCTAACCACTTGGCCACGGCGCGGCCAGGCACATCCAAACTGGCTGGCACGTAGGCGCCCTTCACATTGCGCTGTCACACAGTACACTCCTCCAGCAATCTAAAAAAGGTCACCCTGGATCACCGTAGCTAACCACATAATGCGATTTTGCCTGTACGATAGAGAAGGTCATTAGAGCATTAGCAACTTATGGTTTTGTCCTCGGGTGGTATGGAACTTCTTGCACTGCTTGCGGCTTGGTTACTGACAGTGACTCAATCGAGTGATCAGGCATAGTGCTGCTTTACTTGGTCGGTCGTTTGCGAAGTTTTTGAGTTAACAGGCCGATAAATAAGACAGCAGGATAGGATTGGGGGTAACGGTTATTGCTTACATGGTTAATTAATAGGCGGGGTGCTCCTATTCGTTGGGAGGGTTTCTCTACCGCACCATATCCAAGATATACGGGAATCCGGAGTGCGTATATAGGTTATGTGGTGGAAATCTACTCCCGATATCATGGATATTTTTACCACCATGCTCTGTACGTTGTACAGCTTGCGAAAGCTGGTCTTTGCCACCGATTCCCAGTTCTCAGAGCCACGCAGGATCAAGGGCGCATTGACGCCTAATACAGGCGTTGTTTTAGGTCCATGGGCACGGGGTACAACTGCCGAAAGAGATTGCGATTGAGCTCAGGCTTTACCGGACATGCGGAGTGAAGGACTGCTCTCGAGGAAGAGTTCGAGGGATTTGTGGAGTTAACTCAAGAGATTCTCCTCCGCCCCAAACCCAAAGTTATTTTCATCCTGTTAGAACATTTTGTCTGTTTTTATTGTACCATTTATTTCCATCTTTCTATTTCTTATCATTTTCCATACTTTAGCTGTGCATCATAAAAATCTGATTCCATTTCTTTAGTAAAATTTTCCCAGCATGATTCTTTTATTTTTGTCATCTTACCATTTACTTCAGTTCTAGTCTGTTTGTAGCTTTCTCTGTCTTTCGGCAGTTGGTACTTCTAAATTTTAAGTATGCTTCTTTTCTTGTGCCAGCTCTCTAACTTCCTGTATAAACCATGGTGTTTTTCCTTTTTGTGCAGTTTTTACTTTTCTCTTCCCTAGTGCTTCTTCTGCAGTACCCAGAATATTTTCTTTAAGTTTATTCCAAATCGATTCTAGTGTATCATGTCTTTGTATAATATTTTCTTTTATTTTATGTTGTAATTTATTAGCATGTCAATTTTTATGGAAGGTGCATCTAATAATTCAGTGTTTAACTTCTCTTTTGCTTTTATCTCTTCTTTCGTTTTCTTTCTATATCCCCATCTTATTTTACCTAGTACTAGCATATGATCTGTGTCAACATTTGCAGAGGTCAATTGTACTTAGATCTATTATTCACTTGGTACGAATTTTCTATTTGTTATAATATAATGTATTAGAGAATTTATACCTCTTGATCCTCTACCGATATATTTATATTGCATATCATGGTCAAAAAGTATTATTAATTCCAAAGTTATTTTGGCAGCAGAATTCTAAAAATAAATCTTCAGTATAATTTTTATTTCGTCATTGAATCTTTGTTGTATTACATGAATTGTAACTTTTTCCTATTCATGCAGTTAATAATCCATTATTATTATTATTATTATTATTATTATTATTATTATTATTATTACTGTCATCATAATTATTATATGATTGAAAGGGGGATTTTATCTATCTGATTTTGAATATCTTCGTCGCCCTCCGTGGTGTAATGGTTACCATGCTGACTTCATATACCCAAGGTCGCGGGTTCAAACCCGGCGGAGGACGATGGAGCTTTTTGGGCGTAAAAATCCTTTGCATGGCTTCCCTTGGAAGGGAAATAAAGCCGTTGGTCCCGTGTCGTAGATTTACGGCACGTAAAAGAACCTCAAGCCTGAAGATGCCTCTGAGCAAAATTAAGTGGTCTTTCACGCCCAATATAGAATGGGACGCTGCGAACCACAGCAGTTAAAGAGCGTCCATAAATAACACGCCATTATCATTTTTTAATATCTTCATAAAATGTGTTTCTTTCATGTTTTGTTTTATCAGGTCAGGTGCATCTACGCTCAACCCCTAATCAAATTTTAATTTTATTTGTAGTATTCTTTCATTTACATATTCAATCTCATCCATATACTGTTCATAGCTCCTACTCCAGGTGTTGATTTTTTTCTTTATCTTTTCCGTTTTATATAAGTTATAATTACCTAATTTACTGGTCCTTTATCTTTTCTTTTTTGTTTCAGAAATACAACTTAGAGTTATTTTCATGTCGTCTAATTGCATAATGATTTCTTGGTCTTTAGCACTCCATGATTTTATGTTCCATGTAGTAATTCTCATTGTAGTATTTTTCCGTATTCGTCTTGTTCTATTTGGTTGCCTATTCGTCCTTAAATTTATATCCAGTTTTCTATGTGTGGTTCTATGAACAATAGTATTTATACACCTCAGGCAGCTCCATAGGCTGGTTGGTGTTTTTTTTTCTTCGGAGTTTTCTCCCCTAGGAATATTGCTTTCACCACTGTTTTGGAACTCATCCTGGTCCTCCTGTTGGTCAGCGGGAGGTATTTTGTTTCCTTCCTCCAAGGGAACCTGTAAGGCTCTGCTTTAGAACTTGAATGTCTCCGGCGATCAGCTGGGTGATACTGGCCTCAGTCTCTAGGAGCGGCAGTCTGTGGTTTTCTAATGTTGCAGTGAGAAATGGAACTCGTGATAGTTAAGGAGGACAAACTTCATTGTTGAGACCATATCCACTAGTTATATCAGAGTGGAGCTAGTTGTATTCTGTCTTTTTTTATGCGGATATCCAGGGCCGTAACTTAGCCGCTAAGTTCAGAAACACCAAACGAAGACACTGGACGGGGTCTCGTAAACACAGGAATCTCTGGGTGACGTCTGGCTGTGTCGCGGCTGCGGCGGCGGCAGCGGCGAGGGTCGTATTTGCGGAGAGGTCCCTTGCGACGGCGTCCGAAGAGACGGCTTCAGTGATTCCTACCTAGGTAGCAGGGGGAACTCCGCCTGACCGATATATCGCGACGTAAGAAATTGTACGAAAGTCATGCTATGGCGGCCAAAGTCATGCTGTGAGCTACAGGCCACTTCTTCTGCACTGTGGATAATACGAAACGCGCTGGTGGTTCTAGGGGTATAATATAAATGACTACGCTTAGGCACCTGCGGTGCTGTAGTGAACTCCCCATCGGTAGCGGCGGCTTTGGAGGACTGTCACCTTTGCAGAGGATGATGGCAGCTGCTGCGAAGCATCGGGTGGCGGCGAAGCTGTGGCGCCTGCGAAGAGGCTCCATTGGCTGGTGCCAGGATAGCAGCGGCGGCTAAAGTGACACGGTGGCTCTGCGTAGATCCATCTTCGTCATCTGGAAGCGATGTTAGCTCGACGAATTTTCGAAACAAAGTATATAGTTCTGTGCATTTGTTGAACTCTCGGTCTATTTTTGCATCATCTGGCATTTGCCGGATACGATTTGCTTTGTTACTTTTTCCATCACATATTTATATTTTTTTTTTTGACTAATGGGAATTTGGTGAGAATTTTATTCAGTCTGCAATTTGTTTTAAATTATGAGAAATTACAGAAATCATTAAACAAGTTACGGATTTGTTTAATGTCGGTCTGAAATAAGGAATTTGTATATTTATACTTAGAGCATGCAGATATTTTCCTTAAAATTGGTTTAGTTATGTTTTATTTATTGAATTTTTTGGAACTTCAGTAATATAATAATATGCACGAAAACTTAAATTAAACTAGTGTGAACTGTGTATAAACGGCTTACATTTTCACGGGAAAATTTGAACTTCTAGCTTATAATTTCTGAGAAAGTTGCGCCAGAATATAAGAGTGTATTTTTTTCTCCAAAATATTTTTATTTTACTAATGTTCAAATATTCCTAAGCGTTCTTGTTCCTGAACCATCAGCAGAAACGTTTGAGTAAATGAACCCCATTTAGGCACCAATAAGGTTTTCTTTACCTTTATGAAACTTATTTCGAAGAATGTACACGATGCCTAGATCTGCTGATGACAGCGGCCTTCACACATTTCACACAAATACGCATAATGTACTCCGTAGCACTTTACTGCTGGCTGACATTTCAATAAAATTTGAGAGAGTCTTCATAAATTCCCAACTCGTAGCCAGAAACACATACGGGTTTTTTATGTATTGCAAGTTGTACTTAGCATTTAAACTTATAAAGAAATAGCATTCTAATATGTGTTTACTTTTATTTACATAAGAGAAATTGAGTCATTTTTAAACGTGACTAATAAATGTACTAGAAGTAAATTTTCTGTTATAGAAAATAAATAATATATTTTTAATGTATTAATTATTCCACAAAATTGTTCAACAGATCTTTAAGTTTAGTCAATGTTCTTGGGCCCCCGTATGGGAAAGGTAAAGTAGAAGTAATGTACTCGGCGTAAGAAATGTAAGATTTGTATTTAGGATTAGGTTTGCATTTTGAAATTCACCAGGAATAACTGCAATATTACAGAATATTAAGTTAGCTCTGCAGATAAAATTATACTCCTATTTTGGTTTTTGGATTTATTTATTAAGATTATCATTAATGTACTTTATACAAAGTAAACTGTATTAATAATACGTGGAAATTATATTTTGCAGTGGAGACAAACAGTGTCTCTAGATGATGTAAACGTTCAAGTTTTGAAGGGACTACTGCGGGTGTCGCATCCATGTAGTGAAGCAAATGTTTGCAAAAATATTGTTAGAGCAGTTAGAAGTGGATTAGAACGACTCATGTTAATTCATTATTCGAATTAAAGTGGTCTGTTATTATAACGTGAGTATGCGAAGGAACTCTACATCAGTCTCAAAATTAAATAAAGATTTGGAATTTTTTCAGGTTGGTTGTATCTAAACCGCGGATCAGGTAATAGACGGAGTGTGAGTTGGAACATTAAAATCCACCAGAGAAATAGTGACAGGCAGAATATAATTGCAGAAACAGGAAAAAGGCTTTGTTGGCAGTACCGTCAGGGCTAAAATCAGGGAGTTTCGGAGCATTGCCTAAAAACACGGGCCAAACTCATTAGAAAGAGGCCAGTGCGGCTTACACTAGTTCATGGTGGGTGATAAAGTTCTCATGGAACTTATATGATAATCTTCCCGGTTTTTTAACCCTGGTTTACATTTTTGGGCTCATAGTGGTAAGGAGGAATGAAGGATAACATATTTACCGTATTTCTTAATTTCTTGATACACAGGATTGAGAGCATGTTGGCAGGAAAGTCGCGGAGAGAGCACACACATTTGGCTTTGACAGAAAAAAAAACCAAAAATCGCTTTATTACCTAATTAAAGGATGTACACTGTAAAATGCTATGGTAAGATTATTTATACACCCAAGCGCACCACCATCGCTTCATAAGCTAAATAAAATGTATGTCACACATCACAAGTGCATGCCGGGAGTTGTAGGGGGCTTTGGAATTACAAGTCAATCCCTGTCGCACGTGCAATAATGCGTCTTCACTATCGTTTTTGGTGGTAATTCATGCTCAAGAGAAGTGTATTTTCCTCTGGTGCTGCTGACTTATTTTGATATTATGAAAAAACATAGTATTGGGTAGCGCATATGACTATAATGTGAAAACTGAAACACAAATGAACTCATTTTTATAATTTTCCAAATGAAGACAAATGTCTCAAAATATATAGGTAGAAATTTGAAAAAGAAACAGAATATTTGCTTGATTCCAGAGTTCGTTTATGTTTATTTCAATTCGGGGACACATATTATGAAGTCACAGACTTTAAATAAATAAGTTTTATGCTGAAAGAACATTTCAGAGAAATGAAGACAAAACCATTTATTATTATATTAAATGGACAAGTTCAGTATTAAGACGTTTGACTGTGGAAATACATTCACGTGGAAGTCACAACATTTGTTAGGAAAAAAAACGCCATTAATAGCAAGATTTTATTATTATAATAATAATGCGGTATACAGTTTCAACAATTCAAGTCTTTAAGAAGATCATTTAGGCTGGCAAAGCTTTGGAGGACTACATCAGAAAATATGTACAATTAGCAACATTGCAGCACCAAATAATAGAACATTTTGTCGTCAACAAAGAAAAAACACTTGGTTTTGTTCTAAGGTGGTGGCAAACCAATGCAGTTAACAGGGAGTATGGAGGGTTACTACGCAGGATTTTCACTCGTGTTTGGTATTGTAAAGAATTTGAACCATATACTAAAATTATTGATATATGATTTTTATTTGAAAACAACTACTACCCATAGGCTTTAATAAAAAGCAAAGTAAAATAAAATGTTAAAATAGATGCATTGTATGAAATTACATTCGTTTATGAAAAGTAAATTTGTCTACATGAATGGAATAGTATTAATAAGTATTTAGTAATTGTTGGATAAATTATTTTTCAAATTAAATAGGTATCCACGTATTAATAAAAACGCACCATATTTAATTTTGTTCACTGGCAGACCAAACGGTTTTCAAGATGTTACAAAAACAGGAAAATAAGGGAATGTACCGCAGGCACTAATCGATGATTTCAATCTCTTGCACATGCTATTTTTGTTTGTAGTATTGGATGGTGGGCATGCAAATTTCTTATTTATCCCTGATAACTTCTTGAGGTTGGTCAGTATTGTTCTTCAAATCATGGTAGGGTCTAATATGTAGCCTTTCGTAGCGCAGTTTTTTTTAAATTCTATTATGTCGAATCTTCTTATGCTACCGTTTGAGATTGTTCCATGTAATTCGTCAAGGACGTTGAAGTTGGTTTTAAGTGGTTCCTCGGCAATTAGACTTCTGATTTGGTTATGGCGAGAACTACGCAGAACGACACCATGCGGACAGGATCCCGGACGCGAGCAAGCATCATTCTCTTTGCAACATCTGTGACAGAGGTTACTGGCTGCGGACACATTCTTTTTTTTTTCTTTTTTTTTTATATAAAAACAGTAACGGAGTCTGATCAGGACTCCGTTACTGTATCCCTATTTACATTTCCCCCCGTAGGTTTTACTGATTACTGGTTTACTGGTTTTACTGTTTCTTTTACAAACATATACACATTGCACAAACATACAACACCCATGCCCAAGGCGGGACTCGAACCCACGATACCCTGCCCACGAAGCACCAAAGCGAGACGCTTTAGCGAGCGTGGATTCTTGGTCATTTTAATTGTCTCGCTTCATTCGCTGCAGGATAGGCCGTGGTGATTTCTTTCTCTCTGTTTGCAGATGTATATTCTTTATATAAATCGATACCGAATTCTTTCTGCTTTAAAGAGCTCCAGTTCTTATTCCTCAGTGATTGCCGGATTTTCTGGAATCAGCGAAGTCCAGCCCATTGGTTGATTAGCACATTAAAGTCTTCGATATTAAGGACTTTCAGACATTTATTTTGTCTGTTGTTAGACCACGTGATTCCACGGCTTGATCAATAGAAGCCATAATAATGATATTATAGGCTTTTATTTGTTTTATATGTATAAGCTTCAAACGTTCTTCTGAATAACCGAAACTCTTATATTTGCCCTGAGGAGGTAGCGCTGTCGGGAATATCAGTTGGTAGTAACAGGATTTTTTTAGAGAAATCTCTATAAGATAATACGCCTCTCTAAGGAAGGGAACTCTGCTGTTGATCAGCTGTCTGAAGCGAATATATCAGTGCAGAGAAAACATATTGGTAATTGCGCATTTCAACAATGTGGAGTAGGTTAAACACTTTAGTTGTTATGCAGATTCTGATTTTTAATGATGGTATCAAAGTCTGAGAAATAACTGAATGAAGCTCCGAGGTAACGTATTTGTTCTTCTTCGTTTTTTGTATTGATAGGAATGTTTCAAAAAATTATTAATGTATCGCTTACTAATATGCCTTTTTCGATAGAAACACTGACGCACTTATCGGGATTTATTTGCAATCCAATTTCTTGGAGCCTTCTGATGGCAATTTGTTACAATTGTAATGCCGTTTATTTCTTGCTGCCTATCATTACTGTTTCGTCAGCGAAACACATAATTGCGAAAGCAGCTAGTTTAGCTCAAAAAGGTTTCCCATAAGCGTTTGCTACACAGTGTTTTATTAGCTAATCGAAAATGAAGTCTATGCATAGATCATTTAATGCTGGTGATCTGATGATCCTTGCATTACGCATTTTCTTTATGATTATGGGTTTAGTTCTCTCTTGAGATGAGTAAAGTTCAGTTTGGTTGCTTTTTTGATTATTAATAATTAAGTCTTGTAATTTGGAATGTGTGCCCTCAATAGATATGTTTTCCAGATAAAAATGGCTGAGATTATCAAATGCTTTAGAAATATAGAGCGACATTAATATGATTTGTTGTTTATTTTATTTGTTCATTGTAAGATATGTCTCAGGATAGAGGTGTCTAGATGATTTTGAAAACCTCCCTGAATTGTATTGAAGTTTATGAAATTCTGGAGATATGTATAAATGATCCTTTCGATGACTCATGTGATTACCGCGTTGATTGTGATGGGTCTGCAATCCAAAAATTCACTCCTGTTTTCTTTCTTATATATTGATTACAATTTTAGCGAGGATTTCATGTGCTATGTCAATTTTAATTACCCTAATTAGAACTCGATATGGTCTGATGCGGTGTCCACCGCTATATGTTTTTTCATATTTTTTTCTTGTCTGTAAATAAACATATTATATGTTTGTCAATGTTTATCTGATCGGAATCACTGATTTTGCAAGAGTAGTTAGTTCTTTCTTTTAAATTTACTGGTGCTAATGTTTTGAACTTCAAAATAGAGAGTTTGTTGATGAAATAAGTTAAACAAATGGATCGCTCCATACAGAAAGGTCTTAAGCCTATTATATCTAGTTTTGAGAGAAACAAAATTGAGGCTATTATGGCATGAGTAAAATCTAAGGGAAAAAATGCCGTTATTTATTGATTGACTAAGAAAGTGCTCGCAGAGTGTCATTGCATTACAAATTATCACAAAATTTGATTTGATGCCCTTTCTGCATGGACCAATATACACTTATATTTTATATATTCACTCTTTGTATTTTCCTGGACAAAATATAGTGGTGCATTTATTACTATGAGGCTATGTTTACAGCTTAGAATTGTGAAAGTGTATGGGCCTGAGACGCTGTAAAACAATTAGTTTTCAAACCAGATTTATGTAAGTAGACACCAAAAAATAGAAAACCAATACTTCAAGTTCTCTTTCTTCAGCCATCTTTCTTTTATTGAACAATAACTTCGCTTGTAGGTTGAAGTGTAATTTCGTAGCCGAGTTATCTGTGTTTTTAGGTGCTTAATTGGATAATCCACTAATATCAGTTACTTATTATTGTTTATTTATTTTTATTTTCTATTTATTCCTCTTTATTTATTATTATTTTATTTAATTAATTAATTAATTAATTAATTTGTTTTTCTTTCACTGGAATTCTCCCATAGGATATGCATCATTCCATGGAAATCGAGCATTTGTATTACACCCACGTTCAGACAGCGGAATGGGTGTTTCCCGATACCACCAATAACCCTATACTTAATATAAAAGTTAAATCTATATTTCATATGCTCATTTAATAAATACTCCATTGCCTTGCATAATCTTGCATATGGGGAAATAATATACTTATAGTTATGTTGTGTCCATGTTCTCCAAGTTCATGATTTCTGACAGTTACTCAAGCGACAATGCATAACAAAGCGACTCTTGTTCATTGTTGGTAACAAAGAACAAATATTCTCCTTGAGTGCAGTACCGATACTGAACAGTTGGAAGTAAGCAAATGCTTGAAATATTTTTTACGTTGCTCTACGCACCGTGGTCATATGGAGCGTACTTATATTTCTTTCATAGATCAATAAATGATATTGGTCAATAATTGATCTTGTAGGTGAAAGCGTAATTTCCTAGCAGAATCATCTATGTTTGTTAGGTACTTAATTAGGTAATCCAGTAATATAATTTACTTATTCTTTATTTTATTATTATAATTATTATTATTATTATTATTATTTGCTTTTACTGGAATGTTACCGTTAGATATGCTTCATTTCAGGGAAACCTAGCATTTGTAATTCGCCCATACTGAGACGACGGAATGTGTGTTTCCCGATACCACTAATAAACTATGATGTAATGATTCATCCACTTAACTGGCTACTGTATGAAACCCGCATCATTGAGCTGATCTCTAAATGTACTTTCTCATCTCTTGGTACTACTGAACTTGGTGCACTTTTTCCATATGCAGTTTCTTTAATACATTGTCCACATGTTCTTCAAATCTAAAATGTCCTCTGCTTTAACTTCACATGCCTTAAGTTTTTCAAGTTGAAGAGCTTTGTATGATCAGTTTGGTTATTTCATTCACAGATACAAACGATAGTGCAAAATCCCTATCGCAGGTCTGGAAAAACAAGCCTCTGGATGGAAAAAAAAATCTCTCTTTGTTTTAAATTGGCCGGTGTCTATTAAAAGATGAAGCAGTATTGCTAAGGTACACACAGTTTCCGGCACACAAAAGTAACTCTGCAATTACGGTAGTTTTTTTGTTTGTTTTTTATTTTGGTAAAAAAAAGGTTTCCTTTCACCATGAGTAAGGAGTTTCAGGTTTTAACTTTTCCAAGCACTGGACTGAATTTCTTTCTGCACCAAATACTACACTCATCCATAGGAATAATATTTTCAGTACAGCGCAATTCAATCAAGAAATTCACTTTCGCGAAGTATTTTGAAACTGTCACTAACACTTACCAGATATTTTATAACGCACACTATGCACTTCTTTGGGAAAACATTTCACAGCTCTAGCTGTATTTTTTTGGGAGAAGATAGAATTTAATATGAGAGAGAGAGAGAAAAAAACTAAAATTGAGAATAAGGCCCTGCAGTTCGATTTAGAGAGTTATTTAACCAGCGTACCGGTTTTAATATTATTTTCAAAATATTTTATACATCCACTTTAGGAGAAACAAACGTATTATGTAGTTTAAAGTAGGGTCATTTTTACACCAAAAATCTAATAGTCCACATTTTTTATCAAAATCTGTTATAAAGCACTTCTGTGTCCCCTTAAAAGGAAAACACCCGACTGAGACCATTTATTGTAACTGGATTATAAGAATTATTTGTTAGTTTTAAGATTTGGGCTCTTTTTTTAGAGATGACTTTCTCTAATTCGAAATCATGTGGAGATCTGTTGTCGTTTTAAGTTTATTGTATTACTATGCTTATCTCTTTGTTTATTTCCCAGCAGATGAGTGATGGAGAGACATCACACTGCATATATTGAGGAAGACACTTTAATGCAATTGACCTAAGTCTAGTGGGACCGCATGGTTCGATAATTATTCTTGCAGACAAATAAATTAATACGATAAATGAAATATTCTCTGCCTTGTCTTTTTTTTCCCTTTCAGTGGAGTTGGTGCTTTATTTTTGTGTTATTTTATGTCACTGTTAAAGTATTGTTACTCTGTTATATTTGCATATGTTTCTTTAATATTGTTTAGGAATCATAATAGGGTGAAAGAAGAGATAATCTCTTTTATCATTATTATGTGTTTTGTAAACCTTTGTACCACATTGGTATTGTACTGTAATGAAAGCCCCTTTTGGCACTTTCATCATTAGCCTCTGCATTAAAAGAAAGTCCCGAATTTTCTTGAAACTACCATTGCTAAGCACCAATATCTGCACATGATTTAAAAATATATTCATTCATACAAATCAAAGGCAGCTTTTAGGCTGGAATAACAAACTGCAATAAATAAAACAAAATGTTTTCAAACGGAATTGGAACTTTGTTTCTTCGTTTACTTATAAATCTGCGTTTCCTTAGCCGGGACAGCGAAAATATACATTTTCAGTACCTACCTCTAAGGTTTTTCTGCACATTTCCTCATACAGTCCGTAGTTTGAATGTTTTTTATTTTCACCTATCCAAAATCATGAAGACTGAAATACAGCTTTTTGGTTTACTTGACAGTTCTGTGACAAAATTGCTTCTCTCTTTATTTTCTGCAGCAGCTTTAGATTCCTGCGCCTTAATAACAGCAAGCACAATTGGAAACTTAATATAGCACAACAACTTTAAGGATAGAACTGACACGATAATATTTTTATTTTCTATAGGACGCAAAGGAAACAATTTTCTGCCTCGGAAAGGGCTATACGATTAGCAATGTATTTAAATGCTCAATTTATATTAATATTTACTACGTGATATTTGTCAGATGGAGTCTCATTTTGTACTATACAAAACATGGGTTTGAAGCACCCTGAAATCCCTACTATGCTTCCACAACAATCCGCTTACATGAATCATTTGGACATGGTTGCTTTGATGATGAAGAAGTTAAAGCGAGTTCATTTTGTCTGGTTGCTGTATTCTTCTCATTGTTAGAAGATTAGATAAATGTCAATCCACTAACCAATGTTCAACGGTGAAAATAATAAAATCTTAGTTATTTTGTTTCTAAAGTCAGCAATTTGTGGTCAAGGTTTCTTATTCTTCAACTTTTTATTTGTAGATTAACAAACTAAGACACAGAACGTTTACAGTTTTAAGCTAAAAATTATAAGGTAAAATAAATATGTATTTCCAGTTCCGAAGTTGGCCACAAATAAACAGTTACCACGAAATAAGTTAAATTTTATCATTTCCCGACATTCCTAATAATCCACCAGGAAACAACAGCAAACTACCTTTCATTCTACATGAAACAGTATAAATGCTTACTGACTAATTAACTTACGCTCTGCATAACTGTGGGGTTTGTATTAAGTACTTTTAAGTTTGATTTCCGTCGGACCGGCCACTCTGAACTTGGTATGCACTGGAATGCACACAAAGAGGTAGATTCTAAACTGTAATAATTATATAATAATTACGGTTACCTGTTCCTGTTATAGGCAAAGTATTGTTCAATTATTTGAATTTTACTGCATGATTATGACAGAAATATAAAAAAGAAAGAAAAAACACAAAAACCAGCTTCCTTTTAATGCAATCACGTGTGCACTAAAATCTAAGGCGATTAGATTAACGAAATGTCGTACCATTTTAATTTTTTGACAATTCTATTGTGTGGTGTATGGAATGTGTATGGATGGAAACTATTTGCCTTAAATTGTTGACTTTTGCCGTGAGTGTGTACATTTACCAGGGCAAACAAGACAGATGTTGGCAGAAAGAAATAACCCACTAGGTTCTTCTAATGAGTATATAGGAACGAGAAGCAAGATTATGAGTCACTGATAACAAAGCTAGCAACCTAAATTGATTTAACTAAGAATCACGCTTATTTTATGATTTAAATTAACTTTGCAATTAAGCGCACGCATCATCGCAGAATAAGTATTGCAGTCACTTCTGAAACCCAATGACCAGTACCGAGGAAATCTTGGAAATAAAAGCCAGCGAAAAGAATGTAAAGTTCAACTACATAAACCTACAGCTCACTATTAGTAAGATTTCGATTTTCCGAACATCCGATTTTCTATTGTGACAAACTATATGTAAAAATAATTGAATATGTTTCAAATTTAGAATCACATTAACGCAGATGACGTTTCAAGCATAAGCCAGAGAACTCTTACGTTTGAAATGAAAATGCAAATCCAAATAAATTACCTTCTTCCCTATTCAAACTGTCATGGATTGTTCATTAGGCAAAGCTTAGCCTGGGGCAGTTATACCTTACAATTTGGTTTTATATTGAGACATTCCATTACTGCCTGCGATAATTAATAATGGATATCAAAGAAATACAGTTGATAAATTAAATAATGACCAACGTTTCAAGGTGTACATCAGATAATATAATGAACTACACATCATAATGCGCAATGGTATAGTCGCAAGAAGTCTCACATTACCAAACAGTAAAACTTTACAAGCTTGAATATATAACGTAGAAGGAAAGAAACTTAAATGCCGGTCACCTGTGCAGTTTTTTGGGGACAGGAACCGCTCACATGGTGAGAACCTGCAGACTGGTGAAAAAAAAAAAAAAAGTAAAGGGATAGCTCCCCAAAGAAATATGTTACAGTGTGTAAGGGGATGTTGGTTTTGGGACCAGCTTCTAAACGCAGGTCTTGCAGAACTTTTTGGGAGCCGGTATTAGGAGGAGACGTGGGAAGTTCAAAGAGATTCGTGATGTGTCCAGTAATCGCGACAGCCCTATAATTTTAGTTTCGTGACTAGTCATATGTTCTTCAAGGCGCTCACTTCTTTCAAATTATGAACTTCGTCGATAAACAATCAACTCATATTGCCATTCTTTATATATTTTGTCGCGTGCTTCTTCGATTTAAGTTTGCTTCAAGGTGAAGTTGGTACATGCGCTGCTATGAGAATTCATTAACAGTAATAAACAGATATAAGAGAAGGTATACCCATGTGGTATTTTTCTAATATCCCACTCCCTGAATAACAGAAGAGTGCTCATTGTTTGCGAGGGCCACAGTCATGGAAATATGATTAATTAATGAATAGTCTGTTATTCGAAACCAACTGTAGGACTACCGTAAAATTTTTGAGATTTCAGGTGTTCAACACAATAACACAATGCAAAAACATGTAAATAATTAAATATAATTAAACTGCTGATTAAAATATAATTTTTAGTGATCTGTTAGGTTCAAATCAGCATAGAGAGACACTCTGAATTTTTTAAAATAAAATACAGTTATACCAGGTGGCACAACTGTCCCGTATTTGACGTGTGCAGATATCCCTTGGTGCGTTAAAACGAGTTGCAGAACACAACGGGGCTATTCAAGTTAAAACCTGTCAGCGGAGTGCTGGCGAGAGTGACCTTCACCTTACACGTCTTGCTATCATCAGAGACTGTGACTGAGTCGTGCTCATTGCGAGGTGTATAACGAAGATCGCTCTCGCCCAGTTCTGCACTGACGGGAAATAGCTCCCTTGAGTTCTCCAACTCTCTAACGCACCAAGGGATATCTGCACAATCAAATACGGGGGCAGTTGGGCCACCTGATATTAAACATCAAAGCCCAAAAACTTAAGCACTAGTATAACTAGCTATATATTAACACATGGTACTTAGACATGAATCATAGAATAGTTTTTAGTACTTAATTCCATTATTATCAGTATGCTGAAAATCATCTTACAGTAGCACATTAAAAACTGTAAGTTCATTTTGAAGCTACATTTCTCCTCTGTTCGCGTTAAAACTGAAGATCGCTCCGTAGTTCATTAGCCCCTCTTGAACTTCTGAGCATGTATTTTCACCTACATCTAATCCTTTATTGGACCGCAGGGAATAATATAACGTTATCTGGTTACGCCAGTGGTCTGAAGGCTTCCATGCAGAGGTTGGCCTCCTTCACTCTATGTTCCACATATTACGCAACGTGAAACAAGCTTTATTCTTTATGCAAACATTTGTTGAAGAAAGTTTACAATAGCCGTCCTGCATTATGAGTTATATACATGGAGTAGGGCCTCTTTCACTCCCCCTTTCCTGCACAACTACCACCACCTCAATGCAGCCCTCTTCCCGTGAAAATAGTTGTACATACATCCAGGCACATACACTTCTCTTTTGCTTACATTCTTGTGTGTAACACGCATACAAACCACCTCAGCAACAGCCAATGAATGTGCAGGGCATTTCAAACCCCATGCCTCTTTTCTGCTGCTCTCAAACACACATGTAAGTATTATATTCATTTGAGCACTAGGGAACGCAGTGATTATGGTGCATAGGAACGCTTGGCAGTCTATTCTTACTCGTGCTTTATGTCTTTTGGACGCACGAAATATGGCAACCTTCTTTAAGGGGAGATAGCATAGGTAATTTTTACAACATTAAAATTCTATATTTTGGGTTCACTTTTCTGAAAAGTAAACCTTGAGTTGTTTTTAATCGTTTTAATTATTCGAATGCAGCTTTACAAATAACTTATTTTATGAATTTGAATGTCATACAAATTAATTCTTAGAACCTTATTCGGAGTGGCAAAAATCTGCCAAATATATGGAAATTTAATTGTTTAGAGACACTTACAGTGTGTTAAAAATAAAACAATACCTCGCCTGACGAATCCTAACGTATTATTTAACTAAGCTGAATATAATCTGCGAAAAATGTGCTTAACACAAAAAACAACGTTTTAAGAAATTAAACTGCAAAACAACTAAAATCAGTATGACTTCATAAAAAGGATTTCCCTGTGAAGATAATGCATATTTAAATTTTTGAAGTAAATAGAACGAAAAATGTTTTAAAAGGTTAATCTAACTGTACTAACTCAAATCTGTAGACAGAGATAGTGCAATCACCGTTTGATTTATTATTCATTACTTTACAATTAAACCTTAATTTGTTCGTTGACTTCAGTTTACTTGCAAGTCTCCAATAAGCCAAAGGGGGTAAAACATCAGTAGTAAGTTTTAGCCACGGCGTTTAAGTGCGATAATCGCTTTTGCAACTGGTAATGATTAATGTAACTTTTGCGGCCAGTTATTTTTCTAAAACGACGGCATTTTACAGGTTTTGGATTAATTTTATATTACACCTCAGGTATGCCTATAGTAAATTTGCCTAACGCTTTAATCATGCGTTTTAATGAGAAGAATATATGTAATTTATTCTTATAATAGAAACTTATAATCAAGACGTGTGTAAAGATTGTTGAAGGCTAATTAATATAAATACTATATCGTCAATATTTCTCTTAGTTCATTACAATTAATTATACCAATTAACAATGTTTATACATGTGATTCACATTATCGGAAACAATATACTTCACCCAATAATTTAGTGCCAAATTTCAGCGGAAATTTATGCTTTGCGGTACCCTGAACAACAAAAGTTAGAAAAGGCTTGTTTTTGTTTGTGTGTGTGTGTGTGTGTGAGAGAGAGAGAGAGAGAGAGAGAGAGAGACAGACAGACACACAGACAGACAGAGATATATACATGAAGATAATGCAGGATAAATAAAAATGCTGACATCTGAGTGAAATACTGTTCAAGCACCCCAGATGCAGGTTTGCATACACTTCTCCTAATCCAAAATACCCGTTACCCGCTACGTTCAATTTTTTTCGTAGTTTTATCAAAATTTTTATAGAATATATTTGAAGCTTTGCCATAAGAAATAAAGTTTGCATTGTTGAATTCTCTATGAATTAGCAATTGAAGTGTTCATCATTCTCATTTACTTCTTTACTTGTACAAGTTGTTCTGAAACGACACCGAACGAATATAAAAGTCAAATTCCAGATACTTGGACTAGTCCAAAATTTAATATCAACTTTGAAACCCTTTTAGGCATGTGTTTATGTAACAGTGAAAAATGCATTATGAGATTAGGCAGCGCAAGAAGTACTTGTTATAATGCCCACATATTCATGCCTCAGAGGATATTTTTGTATAACGCTTCTCATGTAAGAAAACGGGATTCTCTTTTCTCTTTATCAGCAAACTTATCCTACCTAACATTCAGGATAAAGGGAAAATTATAATCGGAATGTTTCGAGCTTCTAAAATACAAAGCATACGTATTTCATTGAAACCACTAGTATCGAGTACTTATTATCACAATCATTTTGTAACTATCTTAATTGTAAACTCTCGACAGCTTTGGTAAACAACAAGAACTTGCTGTTAAACGTACAAATGTATCATTTTATAATTGAATAAAAGAGAGTAAGTTAACATTTATATCACAGAAAAAGGAATTTATTTTTGTTTAAATTTATCTACAATATTTTGGTAGTGTTCTAGTGTAATTGTTCTCTTTAAAGCTTCCTTGACTCCATCCTCAAGATCACTAACATTAAGAGACATGGAGGGAATGTTTGACCACGTTGCATATTAACTGGACATACAAAATAAGCAATGAAAACGTTTTAGAAACAGTGAGTGAAGAAAGATTAATGCTGTCACCAATTAGGAAGAAGATATGCATTGAAGCAAGAAATACAATTAAGGAAATGGTGATTAGGAAAAAATCCTCTTCAAATTCATAATTAAAAATCTATGTATTTATATGCTTATAATATACAACATTGATACATTGAACCAAAGATTCAATTATATAAACTACACGCTCCAAACTCACCTAATGTGGAAGCAGGATGTCTTAAAGTTATAGCTGTGGCAATTCACATAGCATCTGAGACTCAAGTCAACCGCATTCGAAACCAGGTATTTATAACTCTGTTATAAATAGGCATTTGCATAAACATTCCAAAATTTCTTTTGCTTTATTCCCAACTTCTAACTCACCAAAACAATAGTTAGAGATCTACTGTTTCATAAAGTGTGTTTCACATTAGTTTATTCTAATTTAGAACTGAAGTAAGTCACTAGCAACTAATAAGGGAATAAGGTGGTGTAATGGCCTGAAGCAATGATAAAAATCGTAATATTACACAAATATTGAAATAATACTTAATAAGTAGGTAAAACGTTGATATAAACGTCACGCTTTCATTACTAAACAACTTATGTTTCACAAAAACTATAACTCTCGCCGACATTCTCTATGCGCTACAAATTCACATATCAAACTGTTCACGTGAAACCTTCGTTAAGCTAATCGTAATGTTTGCCTTGAAATGCTTCTAAATTAAGCAATACAGCCATATTTAAGTACTATATACGGAAACAACGCTAAACACCAACAATTTCTCAAATGTTAATTGAACAAAAATTCAGAGTAGTAAAACTTGAATCATTCATAATAAATATCTTTGTTACGCCATTGCTACGGAAAATTAATATTGATGACGTTTATGAGTTTCTTTAGTTTGTCTTTGTCTCTTATATATGGTTTTATAGGTATATAAAAGTCAACAAAATGCTAAGGATTTAATAGAGCGTACAGAACGAAGGTTATATATTGGTGAGTGTGTGTTTTTAGATGTTTAAAAATGGAATTTTTATGAAAATCTTTGGTGTCGCTTCTATAAAATTAAACACTTTAATCCACCTATGATGGTCTTTTCGAAATATATTCATTCTCATACCGTTAAACATGAAAGATTCTTCCTACTCGTCTTCCCCTCACTCTATCTCTTCCTCATTCTTCTCGTTCTTCTTGATCTGCTTCTTCTTGTTATTCTTCTTCTTCTTCTACGCTCAGTTTTGTCTAGGATGTGCTGTCGAATATCGTCCTCTTAGTGCGTACTATGAGACCTGTTTGTATATTATTTCCTATAGTATTTGGTACTGACCTGGCTCACTTTTTCTATGGCCTTCTTTTTCTTGAAAACTGGTTTACTTTAACTGTTTCTCTGATTGCCTCGTTTGCATTCGTTCTTCCTTCGTGCTGCCCTTCACTGAAAGCAAAGAAGGCGGATTGTCACCTACCTTTATATTTCTCTTTGACGGTAATGCTTCACTTCAATTTTTAAGTATGTTCCTGCTTAAGTGGAATAGAATCTTAGGGTTTTTCCTCTCTCTTTTTACGTTATTTTTAAGATTGGATTGCACAAACTGCTTGAAATGCTTGAAGTTTTGTTTCATTCCTGTTCTTGATAATAACTTACATATAACCAAGATAGTAGAATAGGAACAGCTGCTCTAAGATGCTCCTTCTAACAGAATTTTGCTTTGTGTACGATTTAAATATTTATTGCCAGATTTAAGTATACAACTTGGTATTTGCCTGATTTTGTTTTCCTAAGTATCTATGGTGCTCTTGGATACATGGCATAAAATCGCCTAAACACACTCAAGCACACACATACATGGGAGTTTTTCTAAAGGGACTTCTGATATGTGTAAAAGTCCTTAAACCATGTAATTTGTAATGAAATCCCAATACTGCATTTTGAGTGGATTAAAACCCTTCTTGTGCTACTATAATTAAGTGGTAAATAAAATAATATAAATATTTGTTTATTTTTACATGTGTCCAGCTTTCATCGAGCTATTTTACTACCATCCACTGACTTATTTGCCCCAACATTGGCGATATATTCCCTCGCAAGTTATCTGTTCTAATATACCTACACACTTGCAGCATCATTCTGATGAAAGTGCTGGGTTTCCCATCAATCGATCTTGCGTCATCTAAGGCAGCAGTCGTTGCGCTCGCATAGCCGTGGGCAGACTGTACTACCTTAAGCAAATGAATAACTCATTATTGACGTTATTACTTTGATATAAATTTGCACACTGCGCTGTTGTGGAGTCATTAATTACGTTATTCCGTTCGTCATCTTTATAGTGACGTGGGTGTCATCTTTCCCTTTATCTCTATTTTATTTTATTACTGCCTTGCTGAGATCGAATTTCAATTCTTTCACACAGTGACCAACTTTTAAAAGGTTGACTATCGTTTTAGCCTAGTGTATTTCTTTGTCTCCGTTCTGCTTAAAACCAAATAAAAAGACAAATTCGGTTAATATGTATCTCGATTAGCATGATGTAGATAAAAGAATAATCTTTTATAAGAATAGTTTGTTTGTGAAACTGCTAGAGAAAGTCATGTGAATGGAACCCATCAGACTTTCTTATATATGTTATACACATCCTTTTTTCAAATGTATGTTGTATAACTACATCATGTTATTCGAGACAAGCATTTTAGAAACATTCCATTGTACTTGTAGCCGCCTATGCCTGCATTTCACTGTAGGCACAGCCAGGTATGGGGAGTTAAACGCAAAGCGCACCCGTTATGGTATTTATAAGACCATAAAGCAGTCTTAAAATTCGAACATTCTTCGCAGAATCCCCTTATAAAGTATCCTTAAATTTCTGGTGATTTAAAAAGTATTACATTCATGAACATTCATTTATTGATGTTGATAAATATTATTTATTTGAAATTACCATTTATCCTCTCGTAATTGAAATTAAACGAATATAACTGATATAATATGTTTCTACGTACATAAATGGACAGCTAACATTTAGCAAGGCTATCTATTTGTGTAATGCAAAATGCTCACTCCGTTCGGTTCAGGTGTGTCGATTGACGCTGCTACGAAGTTTGCCTTTTAGAGCGAGGCAAGCTATGCTCGTTCGACTTTGCCCCCTGTTTCCTGGATGGAATATCTCCTTTACGCAATAACTCAGTCAAGGTAGAAGCTCTGTACGACTTTCAAAGAAATGTGTAATCAATCTTATGAACTGCCACGCATATTTTGGTGCCTTTTTTTTTTTTTATATATATATATATATATATATATATATATATATGGGAAATAAATATAAAGAATTGGGTTGTGTTTATGTACTCGTATATGTAAGCTACACCACATCTCACTACTGGTCATTCCAATATGTATTTTATATAAACTGCAAATAAGGTAGTGAAGCAAATAAGGTGTATATGGAACATAACCACCGATTATGAACCCTGAAATAATTACGGTGCAAAATACCAAGTACCTAGTTGTAATTATAAAACATAAACTCCTCAAAATTAACCAATAAAGACGGCGCTGTTCAGTATTATAACCAAAGGGAAATAACTTGAGAAGGTACGCTGCCTCAAAACGGAAACCATATACTAATTAATTACTGATTATTATCGTAATGTTATGAGTTAATAAAACGTTCATGGTTTTGTGTGAGTTAAATCAATCCATTATAGTTATATCCTAACAAATACCCGAACTTAGCTATATTTTGTAAACGAGGGTTTGTTCAGCTCTGAATGAACTACACGGCTTGGAACGCCAATAAATCAAGAAAGTCCATCAATTCTAGTCAACAAATGTCGCTTCAAACATGTCCCTTCAAATGAATTTGACCGCGCTTGGGGATTTTAGATTATACGTTTCACTCACACGTCTTGATGGTTGCATGTGCAGCAAGACTCGCGTCTTGGTTTTCCGTCTCAAGTTCGTACATAGCACGACACTATTACCCACACTAATCAGTTTTCCCGTTATTATATGCGTACGTTAAGCTGTTGTGCAAGTCCTGAAGACTCCCAAAGATTTGCTTACTTTAATGATAGTGTTTATATTCTTTGAATATGTAAGAATACTTAAGGCATATCTTGAGAGAGAGAGAGAGAGAGAGAGAGAGAGAGAGAGAGAGAGATAGAAAAGGCATCTCCGGGACACGGTAATGGATCTGAAACATGTAAGTTCATGCAATTAATTTTATGTTTTGTCCTTGATTATATTGTAATTAATTGAAAATATAAATAAAACCTTGTAACTTGTAGTATGGAATTGAAACCTAATCTCCAACGTCACTAAAGAAGAGCATAAACCATTGCTCCTCTCAGCCAATAATTAGGTTATGAATCTATAAACACGTTAAGAGTGATTCGTCAAGTAGTGATCTAGTTATGGTTGTTTGTGCTTCTAAACGCACAAGTAGGGTATTAATGACAACACTAAACCGAAAAAAGGCATATTTAGTCCAAAAAGCATTCTTTTTTTTTCGGGAGTGAAAATTTCTATGAACCTTACAGAATCAAACCTAGGATTATAGACGCATTTACCCTGAAATGTCTTTTTAAGGGACACTAGAGCTCAGTTTTTGGAAATCAGACAATTGCCAAATTTTAATTATATCATGTAAATATTATATGAGCACATATGAATCATTTTCGCCGAATATTTTTCACAACTCACCTCTTTTAAAAGCTGTAGCGTGGAAAAGGCGTTCTTCTGTAGCCTGATGTCTCCACTGCTGATGCAAGGTCTCCAATGCAGTGATTTTATCTCCGGCGTTCTCGGCTCAGCGGCTGATGAATAATCCAATCCTGATATTGCCTAGTTAACTATCTCAGCGCACTGCTGTATGTCAGACAAAATTACAAAACACTGCATTTCTCTTAATATTTTAATTTATTCTTTCGTTTAAAATATGTTAAAAGCTTAATCGGCTGCTAGCTTTCTCCCTTACACCCTCATCATCATCATCATCATCATCATTATTATTATTATTATTATTATTATTATTATTATTATTATTATTATTATTATTATTATTATTATAACCACTTTAACAAATACAAGGAGCCCAATCTATCTGCAAACCGTTCCCCCACCCCTTAAAGCTCGTGCTTTTGTCGCTTCAGACACTTTCTGAGCACAATGAAGTGTCACACGGATAGGGTACAAGTCTGGAGCACGCTCCCTTTTTTATACTAGCCTAGGTGACGCGAACCTTCGCGCCATAAAATATAACTACACCTTTGATTGGTTCTTGATTTGTATCACATTATATACTATGAAAGTTTCGTTAGTGCCACGTTCTCATGACGCGTCTGGAAAACTTAATGCTTGCATCTCCCTCTATCCTACATCTTTCTCTTTCTATTATCAGTCACTTAGCCTAATCCTGTGCACATTACCAAGTGAGGGTTGGTGGACTATTACCCGGAAGTAAACTCGCCCCTTCCTTAATTACCTAGATTACACTTTGGTTTTGTACATTTTTCTACAGCTAAAGATTCTCAACGTTTTAATATTGCTTTCCTTAGTATAATAATATTAAATACAATTCTACTTTTATAATGATTTATATACATGGAATCGCTTGATATTGAATTCTATATACATTCTAAAAAGCCAAGTCACATGTTTGAATGGTCCTTGCGCTACCATTGAACTCCAACCCTCCTATATTTGGCTTTTTCTCGGTTTTACATTTATGTGCATGGAATTTATACCTTTCGTTTCAGTTTTGCTGTGATTTGTATTGAAATTTACATACATAATCCCAAATGTGCTGTCTAAATATTATACATATTATGGGTTTAATGACTGCTTTATTAAATTGCTTAAAAATAATTTATACTGAAAAAGCAAGGGAAATATTAATACAAAACAACTTCATACAACCAAAAATTTTTTTGTCCACAACTATTAACTATATATTAATTTATATACTTATTTATGTTCTCTGCACTAATGTATTTGAAAATGTGACTATCATACTTCTTTTACAAATGTGAATGGACAAATCAGTTTTTGATAATTTTTGCCGCTAATTAAGCATATTTAATATATTATCTGAGAAAATATTTGATATAGAGTGTCACGCCATGTCGTGTGTGATGATGCAGCCCACTTTGCTATCGCCTAATTTATGTGTGGGTGTGACACAATCTGTATACTTTCTTGGACGTGTGAGCCGAGTGATTACCGACAGTATGTAGGAATTAAAATGAGTTCACCATACTCGATACATACCATACCTGTTCAGCATTCACGTACCTATTAATAGTAGAAGTAGATTCTCTCTCTGCCTCGGCGTGGCTGTCTCTGGGTTTGATTGTCGATAGAGTAATTGATCTCAGGGTGGAAACAGGAAGAGGGATACTGGGTGATGAAGTAAGAACAAAAACAGGATCCTTATTCACATTGATGTTTATTCTGAGATGAAACATCAAGTATTCATGGTGAAGTCATCTTGACAAACAATTACTATACACATCTTTCTTAACACTGATAAACTCAGAGAAACACTATGAATATACGAAGAGAATTACTGCTGATTAACTTTTGTGTCACACTTGTTACATTTTAACATTGTATTAGAAAGTTTTACTTGTCTCGGATTTTGTAATTTAAGCAAAAAATTGTTGCGCCGAATAGCTTGGATTATTCCTCGGAACAACAGAACAAACTGTGTGAATTTACAATACACATATCTTTTACTTTGTAATTTGAGCGCCAACTTATTACGCTGAGTGACGTGGGTTGCGCCTCTGGACAATAGGAAACAGTGATTTAATTTAAAATACACATATCTCGCAGTTTTTAATGTGAGCGCGAAATTGTTACACTGAGCAGCGTGGATTTCTGCTCTAAACGACAGGGCGAACTGCGCAAATTCTGGATTTGTGGTTCTTTAAATACGCCAGGTGGCAGAATGTCTTCTTTAATGATGATTGGCTCTCATTTACCGCCAAAAAATATACTCGGCGTCATCATATCACGTGGTTCTATTGTATTGAAGCCATGTGACATATCAGTACAAAGAAAAATACCCTACTTGGAGAATATTTGAAAAGTTTTCAGAATTTGCACTTGTGCCTCTGATGCACGCAAATAAAATAAAGAAATTCTACAAATTCTCAAGGTTTCTACATACAATAGTGGGTGCCTTTTTTATATCTTACTGTGTAGTATCGCAACTTTGCCTTGGTGCAATTTAACATAACTAATGTTACAATTTATGAAATAAAGACAAGAAAATAAAGTAAATAAAATATAAACATATAGAAAAAGATAATGAAATCATTGGGGATTATCTATAGATCTTCGATATCAAGACAATTACCATTACTAAGCAGTGACGTCAAGCTATACCGTCTCTAGAATTTTCATCTTTTTCACAGTAATTTGTTTCCTCGTGTTAAGTGTGACAATTTTTAAGCAAAAAGTTTTAAAACAAATAAATCTAAAAAACTTGGTCCTTCTGTTCTTTAATAAACAATTTTAAACGTTAACTGTTTAAATCGTCTTCTCGTGACCTAACAACTCATTTTGTTATCTTTCAATTTTTTTAACATTTTCCTGCACTAAGAAAAAAATAAACATTTCAATAGAGTTTTTTCAGTTAGTGAAAAAGGCGTTTCTTTCTTTATTTATTTTTTGCTTCTTTCTTTCCTTCGTTCTCTCTTTCTTGCTTGACATAATAAAGACCCATAACTGTGTTATGTAGTATACTATGTACAATACATTCACAAATATTCAGATAATTTTTTCACTTTCCGATTTATGCAGACATGAGCAAACATTTGCATGCATCAACTGATTTCAAAAGTCACGCATTATTCATGCAGTGAGCCTTTTTTTTTTTTAAACTGTCCCGGAGTCTGATCAGGACTCCGGTGTTGTATCCCCGTTTACATTCCCCCCCCCCCTAAGTTTACTGTATGATTACTGGTTTTACTGTTTCTTTACACAAACATATAACATCCATGGCCAAGGCGGGACTCGAACCCATGATCCCCTGCCCACGAAGCACCAAAACGAGACGCCTTAGCAAGCGTGGTCATGGGGACCGGCTCCATTACCAATGATATCCCAATACTGTTCCCTGATGTGACTAAAATACTAATACTAATATGTTAATGATTAGGGTATTACTATAGGAAATATAACTAACAGAAAAGCTTGAACCTATGAATGTGAAACTTTATGAGTATTATATTATTTATCTCATAAAATGCATCATTTTTCTGTAAAAGACACATAAAATAGGTCATAACCTCCATTACGTGGAAATAGCAACGTACCTTGTGAATTTAATGTAGTTTTGAGATTCAAAACAGCAAGGACTATTGTTATATTTTGGAAAAGCTCTACACTTGAGAATATTAAATACGTAGATTACAACAAAGTTTCAGAAAATAGTTTTCAGAAACATTCTAACAGATGCTTTACTTCTCACGCCATAGGATTTATGAATACTCACTGTCATAACATAAAACATATTACTATTCACCACGGCGCTTTATAGTTCACTGTCATTGCAAAATAATCCTGGGCTTTGGTATCGGAAGTGAATTAATGCCTCAACCAGTGCAAAGTGTCCTTCTTCTCCTCCGCTTATAAATTAACAGACTCCAAAGGAAGAGGCTGCAGATTATGGAAAGAGCAGGTGCCAAATGCCGAGCACGGCATGCATTATCCCTTGCTCAGTGCACCTGGGATTCGGGGGGAAATGTTAAGGCAATGTAAACACTTTCGTTTTTTCCCGCTCCCTGCTGCTGGCATGTTTGTCTAGGGGAATTAGGAAAATTCTTTAACACTCTTCTCTGCTGAGCATCGTGGTATGGGAAAAGAGGACTTTACGTTGGAAGGGGCAATTTATTTTCATATTCAGCATTTTCAGGTTTAGGTTTCTTTAAATAGGTACTCGTACAATTTGCAGTTATTTCCTGCGATTCCGCCTTCTATTCCCTCGTGCTTTACGAATCAGAACACAGCGAGATAGGTTTTCAAATTATCCTCCCTTGCAAAATATTAAACTGTACCGTGAGGATAGAAATGTGCTGCGATAGTCCTTTGTAGCATTAAGGCTTCCCTCCAAATATAAAGCTATTGTGTGTGTTAGATCAATAGCAAATGCATCCAAAACGTATGCCATATTATAAGATGAACGCTACGAGTGGTAAACAAATGGAAGTGGCACAAAAATCAGTTTTCACATTAAATTGGGAAGAGTGCACTACGCAAATAAATAGAGGTAGATGTTATGGTGGTTGCTGTAGAGCTCTTTTTGTGGTTTGGGCCTATACCTGTTTAGAAATTGTGAGCTTAAACAACCAAACCAGGTGCCACTCTGTGGTTGCCCTTCGAATTAAAGCAGACAGAGCGAATTAGTTCAATGCTGCTGCGAATTGCATACTGTGTACGCGTGACCACTTGCGCGGAAAGCGAAAACAGATAATTCCTTCAGTGCGGTGGCAATATGCAACATTTTGCATTTAAAATGCGTAATCCATCTTTGATAGTTTAATACACCTTATTTTGGGTTCATGAGTAGTAGAAAAACTGCTCTATTATATCTCTTACATTAGTATTTGTACTTCGGATATGAAAATATACATAGTGTCATAGGTACATTTGGTGGTATATGGTAGTCGTAAAACAAATTGCTGCCAAAGCAGTGACAATTATTACACTATTAGCATAATAAAATTAACACAATAAATGTACTAAAGTAGCAGTTTCTTAACTTGGTTAATACCGTTGTAATTAACTTGTAACGAAAAACCTTTAACGTTGCAGCATTGAAAATGAACTGGCATCCTGGTTATTAATTGGTATCTAAATAACTCAAAAGAAACGTTATTCTCCTTTATGACTTGCATAAGCTGTGTACTAATGCTGCAAATGAAATTTTCCGTGTGCCGTGCCTTGCCGCAAAATAAACACTTATTCTGCCATTTTCTATAAATAAGAAAGGCTTCTGTTAGATAGACATAAGCGCAGGAGTCGATGGATTCCGTTTTGGATTGCTTTCTGTTCCCGAAATAATAAACTGACAAACAACACACTGTACAAGAAAGAGAGACAATTCCTGTTATCACGTGTTCACCCACTGAGCACGACTGTTTGCTCTGGGTCACAAAATCAAGCCTGTTAGTAAGTTAAACCGTGCACTCAAATATTTTGTCACACTTGAGTAAAACCTGCAATTCCGTCCTCTATGGAAAACAAATATCAGACCTACTCAAATATAATTACTTCTATTTCCAGGTTTTCTACCTCACCCGAGTGCTTTCATTATTTACATCATTTATATACAACACGTGGCAGCATAGTATACAATGAAATGTTTATATTAGGCGCTCACGTAAGAGTGTTAGAAGGAGAAAAATATTAGGGAGTTGCATGTGTGTTTCTACAAGCGTAATTCACAATTTAAAGACTCTTCGAGTCTTGAACACTAGTCAACCGCTGGCGTCTTCAATGATCCATACATAACAAGTATTCCAGAAAAGTAATGTTGTTCATAAAAAGGAAAGTGTTTTATACCAGGTGGTGAAGAGCCTAAAAAGTGTCTACAACAAACTGCAGACCTGTAAATTTATATACTTTCTTTATTGCGTGACATAAAATCAATTCTAATTAAGATATTTATATCAATAACAGGCCTAAATTTTAATTTGTTGATTGATAGTTTCTATCCATTAAATAATGTGATGTTTATAACTAGTGCCATTAATCATTAATTTCCGCAGCTGTCCCGCTAAATTTAATACAATTTTATTTTATCATCTTCCTGCAAGTAGTGATAAAAACCCCTAAGTATTATTGGTCTCAGTCATGTGTATGTAGATACACAATATCACAGAGGATTCTGAGGGAAATATCAGTTATCTAATAATGTATTATTATTTACATTCGTAAGTGATAACATATTGTTTGGTTAACATTTCAAACCTTCCCGTTAAATGTTGAAACATTCAAATAAACACCGGAAGTTCGGAAATGGTTAATCCCAGAAAAAAAGTGTTTTGTTTATACATTTTAGTTCAGCTCTATCTATTTCGTGCACTGTGCTTCATTTTCTATATTTTTTACAGCTATAGAAAGCACAGTGTGAATAAACAAGAATCGAGGCTACTGACAAAACATTCAAGATATAAATTCTGGCATGCCATAAAGTTCTTTCAAAGTTCATATATTATAATCAAAGAAGTTTTAAGATACTTTTAATATAAAAATATGTAAACGTCCCTCATGGGAAGTTAGAACACTTCTACGGAGAGATATTTGTATGGTGTGACACTTCTATGGAACCTTTTCCTCTACCTGGCGTGTCCGAAGTTGAATGTTGACACTTATACGGATGAACCACTAATGACTGGTAATAACAGGTTTCATAATTTAGATATATATAACTAGTAAATTAAAAATCAAAACATGATTATAGTTACAGAAAACAGAAATTTCATCTGTAAATGTGCTTGTAATCAATGTTAGCTATTTATTCTCTAGATAAATGTTGCATTATGGCATCATAAAATAGTATTAATCTGCCTTAGTTTCGTTAGGGGTACATAAGGGTGTCAGTTTGACATACTACCACCGATGTGGCTAGAAGGGAGCTGGTGCTGAGTAACTACGCCTTTTGCTTGTGTCGTTTCCATGGATCGCCACGGGGAGGTAGTCTCTTTTCGTTCCCCATTTCATTTTTTTTATTTAACTGAATATAAACTTATTTACAATATTCACATACTAAATCTGCCAACTTGTGACCCTTTTTTGTAATTGCAATTTCTGTGAGTGGGCCTCGCAAGTCAGAAATTGTTTTAAGTTGCCATCAGCCTGGAGTCTTTTTAAAGCTTTTGAAATGGTCTCGTCAATCTTAATTGTATATTTCTTCTTTCTTTTCTCATCGATATCTAAAACTAACCGGTCAAAATGGTGGACAAAGTATTCTGCGTCTTCTTGAATAGTGTTTATTAAAGAATAAACATTGAGATGAACTCTTGAAATTGATCTGTGTATTCTTTGATTCCACCCTTCTGAGATGTTATTAGTGTGGTGGCGTCTTCCACTACAGTTCCGCATATCTCTTGGTATGTGCTCACTTTCGAGCCACTATAGTCGTAGAACTCTTGAAGTTTTAGGCTCTCAGGTGTGCTCTCCTGAATGCAGAGCCAACCATCGTCTAACATTTCCAGAGGAAGATGCACTAGTACTGAACACATTCTTATATGGCAGCGTATGTTTCGTTTTCCCTGTAGAAACAAGGCCGCAATATTGCACTTTTCTCCAAAAAGATTGATTAAAATGATAATTGCAACCCAAAATCTCTGTTTCAGGAAACATGCTTCTAGCTGACCATACAACAGCAGTTTCGAGTTCCAGACACATTGGTTTTAATAGCTTTGAATAAACGTTCATATGTTTCTAGTTTATTGTTCGGTACCGAGGTGTATACAACTGGAATTGTATTTGTTTGCTCCCAGAAACCTCCGAGATTGGCGTGAATGACAAATAACTGTTCAAACTCCTTGCTCGAACTCTTGAAGGTTCCGTCGACAAAGAACGAAACACAGCCTGTAAAGATGGGTTTCCCCTTTCTCTGTCATTGGAACCTGTGTTGTCTTCAAGTAAAAATGTGTTATCGTCGTTTAAAGGCAAGAGATTTTCTTGTAACACTATGTCTTCGGATTCGGTCGGATCTTTTGTAGGTTGCATATTTTATCGCCTAATGCGATGCAGCGATGTTTGGCACACCTGTGTGATGATAGCGATGTGACTAAATCCTAGCCTCGATTGAAGCGCTTTTCTACATCTTCAGCGTAAATACTTGATATGCTAGTGTCTGTTTCTCTTGCACGCTTTTTTGCGTTTACAAAATGTTTTTGCACTTCAGTTGCAGCTTCATCCAATATACAAACATGATTTCCTTCGCCTAAAACTGAGTTGCCTTTACTTGACAGTCTTCTTCTGCATTTGTCTATTATAAAGTATACGTTAGTTCTTCTTTGTTGGTATATACTAATGCCCGTTGTAAAGAACTAAAGGTTTTCCTTTTGTGGTCTCGCTGAATTCCATATCTCCACAACAATTATAATTCATTACACTACTCGACACTCAGATATCAACTGTAGCAAAGAACTCTACTTAGCGAGTGCCACTCTCTTCCACCCTTACCTGCCAATCCTTATTGTACTCGCGTCACAATTCTAAGAAATGCATTAGTCTCACTCTCTAAGTAATTCCTGTTTAGGCATTTCTGGGGAGTTTCTAGACTTCTGTACAAATGTCAACAAATTCCACCTCCGTAGAAGTGTCATTCCGTACAATTGTCACAACCTCCCACATGAAATGGGACATGAAACGGGTAAATTATCAAAAGTTGTTTCCTTTTAACTTTAAAAATATTGTGTTTATGTGTTAATCTGACTTTTTCCTTTTTGAGTCATGAGTCCATAGACAGACACACATAAACAATTTCTTTCTTTCTTTTTTCTTTCTTTCTCTCCTTCTTTCTTTGTATTCAGGGAACCTTAAAATGTATATTTCCAGTAATATCTCGATATTCCCTTTTGCTCATATATTATGTCAGTTATGGTATTTATAGTTCGTTCCCTTATTTCTTTAGAGTGTACACAACAATCTCCCCTTTTTATTTGAGTATTTTTACGACTACTTATTTTTGTAAATTTCATTGTAAGAACAGCTTATGTCGTTGATTCAATGTAACGGGAAAAAGTCATACTAATTTTCTACTTTACAAAACCACCATAGAAATTACTCATTAACCAATGGGGGATTTTTTGTCCATAATATATAAAGTTTATCTAAAATAAACATGTTAGAAACCACATTTAATATTTTTGTGATACAGTTTGCAAACTACTATCCTCAAAACAGGTTTTAATTGTAATTTAGCGAGCATATTTAACTAATTGTGGACGCAATACGACAGCCATATTGGAGCAATGAGGTTTAAATTAATTAATACAACTTAAAATACCATTGCTGAATTAGGAGCCATACTCATTACTACATCGAGGTGATTTTCCGTTATTTCCAGCAAAGATAAAAGAGCTAAATAATGCTACTAAGGTGCACTGAACCGCGTTCACAGCTAGAGCAGTTACAAAGTTTTTAAATGAATGGAACAAAGTAACAAAGCGGATCCGGTCGGTTATTTATATATCAAATGCGCCAACATTTCTCCTGTGGTATTTTTGTAGCTTGATAAGCTAATTTGAGCTAAAAGGATAAAGGCCTAATCCAAAGCTGGTAAAAAGTGGGCATATAATAGTAAAGAGCATATATCAGTAGCGTTATACCTGTCATATGCGTGTCTATGAGTGTAGCCCTCGGCTGTCTAGTTTCCGGCTCTGGTATATAACAAAGCACAGTGGAGAGGTTCTGAGATGCATTGTCCCCAATTTCTGGTCGGGTACTCTTTTCTCCCCTCTCACAGAGCATCCGTCGACCTGAAAATGGAATGGAATGGAATGAGAGGAAGTTAAGGTTTCAGCTTTGTAGTGTTTATCACAATCCCGCTTGCCTCATTTTTTATTTTTTGGGTTCCTGCAGTATTCAGAATGTAAGTAAATACAGGCTCTTGAATTATAAGTGAAAAATAAAAGATAATCTAAAGCAGAACCACGTGATTTACTTTGTCCGTTTTTAACTGAAATTAAATACCAGCTAATTAGTTAAAATAAAAAAAAGTAGAATAGAACTTACAAACCGAAAGCGTTATAAAAATATGCTGATGTGTTCCATTCACTTGAATTTCTCCTCCTGTTCTGCAAACAAAATTGCAAAAGATTATTCTTTTATCTACATCAGCTAATCGAGGTAAACATTAGCAGAAATTGCCTTATTACTTGCTTCCTTCTCAGCAAAAGCGATAAAAGCCAACACTTGCTAAAAGTTGGTCGATATGTCAACAATTGAAGTTCGATTCGCTTTGCATTGCCAGTAAAACAAAAGAGAGATGAAACAAAAGGTGAGCCCGGTTGAGAAAGGTTAGTTAATTTAAATTGAAAGCAATAACAAGAAATATCTCAGAAATGGTCAACTCTAAAACAAAATATATCTGACATAAGTTGTGTGTTTTGACGAGATCTACATTTTTGTGTTGAAAATTTTAGTCTACTTCTTATGGTTTAGCAGTTCTGAAAAATCCAGCAGAACTTATCCAGAATTGACAGGTCTTCAGAGTCTATTTCCAGGTAATTCAAGACATACGTTTTATTTATCATGTAACATCTCTAATAAATGGCATTTTATCGTTAGTCATTTTTGAGAGGAAATATTCAAAACATTTTCGATGTAAAAGGTCCTTTGGGCGGGTGATTTTCTTAAAGGTCTTCGAGGCACATTCTTGGAGGGCGTTAAACATAAATACCATATTTGGTATATTAAAGGTAATTTCGTTTTTGAGACATGTTGTCTATATACACACAAGCACGCGGACTTTGTTTATAAAATTACTTTTTGGATTCAGGGGACCTCAAAACATTTATTTCCGGTGAAAGCTCAACATCGAATTTTGGGTGGCATATTTGCATTACTTTCTCTACCTACTATATGCATAGCACGTATAGAGAAAGTAAAAAACCATGAAAAGTCATAGTAAGGGAAAGTGAAATGAAGTAATTACCGCATAGTCTGGTTATTACGTTAAAAGTTACGTTACATAGTCCGCTTACCCTCCCCGCATGTAGGACTTACATCCTCCTTAGACTTACAAGCGGATGAGTAGGGCTTAGAAGCCTGTCGGGAAGCCAATGGCACGTAACCACAAAATGAAAAATCGGGAGAAAGTGGTCGGCCGTAGCCGGGCATGAGCGCGAGGAAGTCGATGATATGAAATGAAAACGAAGTGGATGATAGACCAGCTGATGATGGAGCAACTGATGGAATGAGTGGCGGGGCAAACCGGAGGGTCCGGTACGTTAAAAGTTTAGGTATTATTTAACGTGCATTCTTTACAATAATACACATTTACTTGTATGTGTCAACATTTCCATATTTTGGTGTATTAATATCCATATTCAAGCGTCGTTGCCGTGTGGCTAAACCGCTCGCTTCTCAACAAGGTGGCCCTGGAATCTATCACAGGGAGCCGCAGATGCTAAAAAATAAATTATTATAAAACTTAGAACGAGTTACAGAGTCACCTTCTAAGAAGATTAAAACAAATGATGTGTGCTGGACAAACCAGCGTTTGGATGGGTTTTATCCGGATTCTCCTGTTTCCTTGTCATTCATTTCACCAATTGCCTCATCATCACATCACCTCTCCGTTTTCCAGTTTCGTCTTCATTTCGTGTCATACTCTTCCTCGCAATCTTAACGGCTATGGGCCGATACCCTGTTCCGGATTCTTCCCTCTGTTTCAATGTTTCTGTCTGTTCTAGGCACTCGCGTGTATTTCTTATGGGTTGTAAGCCCTATATGTAATATTCATATTTATAAGAAAGTATTCGTTACTTATACTGTATAGGTGCTTCAGCTTAAGTACTCTGCATATTTATAGGCCTATTACTCTCCTTCACTTTTACCTTCTTTAGCACGTACACAATTTTTCAGAACATGATGGCCCTGCCCACGCTTCTTCCAAACTTTGAAGTTTGCGGTTGGGGGCATGCGGTTGGAAAACCAAACCTCGCTGTTACCAAGTCTCACACTTAATGGTCCCTTAAATGAAGTGCGATTCTCGACTTGCAAGCACTGACTCCAGGAAACATATTTTACTAAGTGTCCTCTCGCCCCTAGTACAGGTTCCTCTTTTGTTTGCCCAGTGGTAGGGGGCAGTGGTCCCAATTTAGGGTCATCGTGTTTCGCAGAACACTATACTTAAATGGGACAAGATAGTCTAAAATAGTAAAAAATAACATTTTTTTCTTTTAGACACTAATAAAATTTCTTTTATTTCTAGTTTTAAAAAAATGTACACTTTTAGGGGGTTAAGAGGATTTTAATCAATTGAAATATAATTTATATGCTAGTCTGCAGTTCTTTAAAGCTGTTATACAATGCCCCTTTTTTTAGAAAATTTGTACCTTTAAATTCAGTTTTCTCAAAACATCATTTTTGGATACTTGTGTACATTTTTCTCAGAAAGCATGAGAGCTGGAATATGTAGTTGAACTTTCTGAACCCAATCGTTACGTTATAGTATACACTGATTATATTAAGAAAGCAACAATGTAATATATTTTCCACATTTTATTTTTTAATTTTCAAATATATTTCTTTTCTAATTTCTACCGAAATTGTATCAAAGCTAAATAAATGAAGTTCTGAACATAGCTGATTATACAAAGAACATGAGTGCAAATGTGTGATTATGTATTTCAAGTAGTATCAGACAAAAAGGTACATGAGCACGGTTGTTTTAAGACAAGCTTTATTACTCTGCTGAATGAAGTACTTTTTATAGACTCAACCAGATGAGCTATTAAGGCAAACACCCACTTGAAATAATTGTCGTGATTTGTAGAATAATTCATACAAATTTCTGGAAAAACAATGAATACTCTAAAAGCAGTCGTAATTCAACCCACTTAAGGTGTAATTTCTGTATGTTCAGACTACCTTGTATCCTTAAGCGATTCAGAAGATCAGCTTATGACCTTGTGGTTGAAAGAGGTTAATCTGTGATAGCGCCCTATTATTGTTCTCTCTCACAAGTGGACAATAATTTTGAACTACTGGTTTTACGTTGTTTGCATCATACCAAGAAGCTCCCCACTCCACTGCACGAATGTAAGTAGTTCAAGGACAGAGATATTCTCCTGAGTAAACGACAATACTAGGAGAGGAAGTATTGTGTTCATCCAAAAATTCGGTACCGAGATTTCACCGGAAATGCTCGTTTTAGGGCTCCTGAAAACAAAACAAAAAATGAATTTTTACAAAAAGGTCTGTGATTAATATGTATGTATGTGGACAGCGTAAAAGTACGTTAAATACCAAACTCAGCATTTAAGTTCACTATTTTGCAAGGATTCCACACGAATATTTTCAAGAAAGCACCCGCCCCCGTCTACATTTTGCATATAACAGTTTTCAAAAAACTTTTATTTTCTCAAAAATATGTCTAACGAGTTATTCTAGAGTTAAGCGTTTCCGAGATACTCTGTTATTGGTTTCAATTTAAACTGGCTGACTTTTCTGAAAAGTGATTCTTCGTTTAAAGTCTCCTTTGTTTTAGTCCTGGCCTTGCAAAGAGAACCGAATTTGAATTGCTCCATATAGCGACATCTTGTAAAAGATTTTATTATACTTTGGCTGAATGTATTCCCCTATTACCCTTCTTCTTCAAGAAAGCAAGTAATAGTACCAATTCTTCTAATGTTTATCTCAATTAGCATGATGTAGACAAAAGAATAATCTTTTGTATGAATACTTTGATTTTGAAGAGGTATAGAAAAGCATGTGCATGGAACACTTCGTACTTTTTCTTCTTACGTTGGTATAAATACTCTAAAGAAATGTGACAAACTAATTTGGACAAATTTGGAACCTACTAAATTCAACAACAGTAACCATAAGTCGTCATCATAGAAGATTTTGGCTATTATGATCTTGCGCCTTCATACATCTCTCACATATTTTAAGAACATTTGGAGTAACACTTACTAATTTTTGAGACCGTATAAGTAAAACAATGCTTCGCCCGTAAAGAAAAATAGAGGAATCATTAACTTTATCCAAATCCCAAATGCAGAAGTATGCTCTACACACATTATCGCGTGATTGTATTAATTCTTAAACTACATTTATAGGGGTTTGGTTTGAAAAGTTTAGTGTCATTCAAATTGAAGTTTTGAAATTCCAAATTTCTGTGCAAGTTTTCTCAAGATTTCTTTGGATTTCGTTCTAAACTTTCTCTGGTGTAACAGAGGCTTTCCTATAAGAAAAGTTTAATTTAATTTCGGTTTCTTATTAACTCGTTCCCTAATCTACCCACAGGATTAAGAACCGTTTCACCATGAGTCATGCACACAGCAGAAACTCTGTATATAAATAGCCATCTCATTTCACTACGAGAGTTTGTTGCTCGCATCCTGTGTGCGGTAAGGACGTATGTCTCACATTCAAGAGTTCACGAGTTCGAATCTCAGTTAAGGCGAGTTAACCGGATATGGTTTTTCCAGGATTTTCTCTTATCCTGGAAAGGTGAATGTCGAGTGATTTTAAGCACCGTAGACTCCAGGTTTATTTAAGCATCATTTCACCCATTTGATTCATCTATCGTCCTATTTGGGCTATTCAATTAAGGGATGACAATTGCCCCCCAGCAGTATAAAGTTGCACAAAAAAATCATACCTGATGATTCTTTGTGACAAAGTATGCGAAATGTCTGGCACTTTAACACTATTAACTACTATAACACTGTCACACGTGTTCTCAAAGCGTATCAACATCTGTGCAGCACAGACTTCGCGTCAGTCGAATATCCGGTAAATGGAGAGAAGCAGAAGCTCTTAGAAACAGCGCAGTGCAGGGCAAGAATTTCACCGTAGTACGGCCATGCGTCCAAACGAAGATGTTTTGTTGTTTTTTTATTTGTTGATTAGCTTTGGTATAACGGCAAATTTCGTTTTAACGTGAATTTATATAAATGCATCTAAGGCTGTAAGTAATGTCCTATTAGTAATTCAGCTAACTGCCTTAAAAATACTGTAATTATATACTACTTGCTAAAAAATAATAACAGTTTATTCAGGGATTTCATTGATCGATGGCATTTAGTTGAAATTTACACTACTAAAACTTTAGCAATGTCAAAAACTTAACATAAACATTTTATCAAAATATTCAATATTCAAACAAATGAAACATTTAAAAACAAATTAACAAAGTATCAGCGAAAAGCGGCATAGTTACTAAACCATAAGAGAGACCGACCAAGTAAAAGGTGTAGTGAAATAACATAACTTGAATGCCTGATAAAATTGTAATTCCGGATTAATCAGCTGAATAAATATTATGTTTAGGAATATTTCAATCTTAAAATATCCCTTGATATCTACGCAGCTATGTATTATTCTCATTTATGTTTCGGATTTTCATGTTGTGCGCCAGTGCATAATAATAATAATAATAATAATAATAATAATAATAATAATAATAATAATGTTGCGTGTAGCAATCTTCTGAATTTCCAGTAAGAGAAAGAAAGCTGGAGAAGCTGCGTAGGAGTGATCCGCGAATTTTCTTTATATGATGTATATTTTTAGTCACAAACACTCCAGTACTATCATCCTTAAGGCCCATTGCGATTTGAGAGTAGCAGTTGAATTTTCAACCCAGCTCTTCTTTGGATAATGAAGAGATCTCTTCTCGCTTGGACAACAGTGGAGCATTTGTTTTGGGACTCTTTTGTGAAAATGCAAAGTAGATGGTATATCCTATTTTTCTAGTGGTATTTTATGTAAATACTCAGTTATGCCTATTTAGTATTGTAACAATGGCTTAATTGACTGACAATTAATTACAAGCTTTGTAATAAACAATTGATAAATAAAAAAATAATTTCAGTTCATACACGTAGGACAGTTTACAGTTTATGGCAGCACGCCGTCTGTGGCTCGCGACCCACTGCGCGACACCACTGCAGTCACTAACGACTCAATTTAAATCACAATACAATACACTGAGCTGAAATCTCCCTGCTTCTATAAGAGGAACATGACGTGACAAGTTTTCTGGGAATTGCTCGAAGCAGAACACTCGAGAAGCAACATTCTAGAAGGTTCTGGTTACATCTGCGGCGCATTTCGGCCTTTTTTTTTTTCCGGTCTCCAACTCCAACGTCTTACATTTCAGCTCTCTTAGGCGCGTGCCCCAGCGAACGTGAGAGAAGTTCACACGCGTGGACACCATTGTCACACTGCTCCCTGCTCAGGGCTGGTCGTCCCGACCAGCACCATCGTAGCGCGCTGGACGATCAAGTATAATCTCGCTTCTTTCCGTCAGGTGCGGTCGACCACTTCGTTGTCCCTCTCCACCTCTTGCCCAAGGATGTTGGCGCCCCTTGGTCCGGGTTCGGCAATGCGACCACGCCTGAACTTTCTGCCCGAAACCTTCCCTATATATTAAATGTGTGTCTTACAGCACATTGAATGTTATGCATTAGAATAGGATAGGTTTCATCTCAATCGTTGCGATATTCCGCCACTCTTGTAGCATAGATGAGCAATAGCACTGAGCAGCCCACTAGCATAATAATAACTTGCAATTTCAATTGCTGTTTGTTGGTGCTTTCTTACAAGATAATCTTACACAATTGTTTACAATATGTTGTGTATGTCATAACCTCCAAGTTCTTGTAATACCTCTAGTCCCTTGTTTACCTTGGTACAACAAGGATCATGGCCTTGAATATTTGGAAATAGAACAGAAATATGGAAATATACTCATTTCTATATTCTGGCTGTTAAAGTAATCGAAGAAAACTCCATGAAATTACGCTAAACCTCTCAACTGTGTTTAAATTTAAAACCTGGAGTTATAGGCAGCAAAAAACAGTCATTGGCTCAATTACACGATTCTAAGAAATGCCCACCAGCTTCACACTAACATGACCGTTCGACTACTTTTGTAGCATATTTTAAAAGGCATGTTCTATCACAGACACTATTTAGCGCTTCAATGCTACAGTTGCAATCACGTGAATGATGCGACACCTTGGAATCTTTCCTGCTTCGAAGCTCCTATAAATGGTAACGGCTACTAAAACTCTTACGGACAATTAGGTTTAATGTTGCTCTTACGATACACATGCGAAGGGCATTATTCAAGTTCCTACGTTGGAACATTTAATCAATAGCGTCCTGTAAGCTGATAGGAATATGAAAATGGAGATGAATTCCTTTAACATGTATCTAGTGAGTACTAATTTATACGTAACACGATATAACTACATATATGCTGTAAGCGTTAGCTTGCAGCTTCACAGGTGCATGACAGGATGTACGATTGGAGGCGGAGAAGAAAGGAAGTGAGCATTGTCTTGGGGTTTTGCAAAATTCATAACAACAAAGAGTCTTTACTTGATGCGAAAGAACTGAATCAGTCATGTTACAATGCACAAAAAAAAAATCTTGCAGCTGCGCAAATAATCTTGAACATACTTGGTTTTTATATTGCAATGATTATTTGGAACCTATTACTTTTATGTAAATGCAATGATCCAAAACTTTTCTCAAAGCAAACACTTGTTGCAAGTCTATTCTGCACACGGAAATATAACAAAACTTCAGGTATTATTATTTCATATACAAATACATAGGTCAAATATATTAATATGAAATAAATGCGAGCTGCGGTTTGTTTTTGTTCTGCATATGTTTATTTTGAAAGTTGAAAGCTGCAGTATTAAAAGCTCTAATTTTTAAAATAATTACATAACTGTTTTAAGTGATAACCAGGAAGTCTTGTTTCTTAATCTTTTGCAGCTTTTCAAAATGGACTGAGACTTGGAGACAGGCATACGTTATCGCCAGACTCATTACGTTAACGTAGATTTCTCAGACATTGTTTCCCTCTACACACGTAAACCTAACTGTCGAGTAGATTGGCATCACGTTTCGTTCTACTCTTGGTGTGACAAAATGAACTGGACTATTATGGGGCCGCCAACGTTGAGAAATTAAGAAGGGTTATGGCAGAATCTTTTAACATGTCAAGATGCATGCAACGCTAATACTATTTTTTTCTCACAAATTTGGATAGTATTTGTAAGAGTAACCACGCAATATGAGATTATTTTTATACTATTTATATGCCTCTACCTTCCCTTTTCAATCTATATACTTCACTTTGCACTGCACTGCATATGAGTAGTTAGAAAATGAAATGGTTAAGTTCTGTATGCAGGTAAGCAGTAATCTAATGATTGATACATCCGATGTGCTAAGAGCGCTGTATTTTAAAATAAAATGGATTACTATAAGAATTGGCTATACATTATAGCTACATGATTACCGGGAATGAATAGAGGGTTTTACGAGTTCACTGTGAACTAAAAGTATTATGTGCATCTGACTGAAGTAGCTTTAATTAATCCAACAGCTCAAACAGTTTACGTTCACATACTTTTCTGCCATTGTTTCCATCGTCATAATAAACTCGTTTCAAAAGTTAGTATTTTTGCTTTCCATGCTATTACTTAAACACATTCTGCACACAAATGATATTCAAATTGTTTTCTTTGTGCTAACATGTTATTTAAAATATTTACAGAAGTGCCATAAAGATCTTTCTTGCTTTCTCCTAACTGATTTATTTGTTTTTGTTTTAATTGAACTGTACAAGAAAAAGCTGCATACGCCTTATAGTTGGCGGAAAAAAAAATCCGTGATTGTGGTACAGCGGCAATTCAGATGTGAGTACAACAGAGATCCTCCACATGAGAATATTATCAGACAATGCACAAAGAGCTTGAGAAGACCGGCAGTGTACAAAAAGGAAGGTCAACGACGGCCCAGAACATCAGAGGAAAATGTCGAAAGAATCCGACAGTCCTGTGTTAAGAGTTCCACGCCACATTCTACAGTTAGGTCCTCTGAAGCCAACATTGTATGACGTCATGCGGAAGAGATTGAAATTGATTGATATAAAACTTAACCCTTGCATGCAATAAAACTACTTGGTACAAAATTTTAGGACTGAATTCGCTGCTACCATGCTACACAGAGTTGATGATAAAACAAAATTTCTTGAGAATATCATCTTCTGCGATTAGGCCACGTTCCATGTTGGGTCAATCGGTCAATTGCCGAATTTTGGGCTTGAAATATTACCTGTGATACACGAACACATTCGAGAACTTTTGGTGTGGCCTTATCACAAGAAGGCCTTTGATCCATTCCTTTTTGTTGAAAAAAAAACATCAACTTCATTGCATACATGGATATGATACAGAATTTCCTAATTTCTAGATCGAGGTCATGAAAATGGAGTTGCAAGTATTCTTTCGACAAAAAAAGTCACCGATCCATTTCACAAATAATGTCCAAGAAGAATTAATAATCGCTTTCCACAGCGTGGATTGGTAGAACTGGACCAATCTCATTCTCAGCTAAAAGTCCATTAGACTTCTACCTTTAGGACTATGTCAAATATTAGGTTTCCAATGAAAGAGTTGAGAATATAGACGATCTAAAACAAACAATTAGACAACAATTGCGCCAGATGTTTTTGAGAGAGTGTACGCTGAAGTTGAATTTCACTTAGATCTCGGTCGTGCAGTGCAATTACACATAATACTTAATTCACAGTGAACTCGTAAAACCCCACCATTCATTCCCGAAAGTCATGTATAATAGCCATAGCTACGAAGGCTGTTCAATATGTACCCGAGTTAGGAACGATGACGCAATTTTTTTCAAACAAAAATGGTTTATTTCTCATCATAATCCACTTTCATATATATATACACACACTTCACCCAAAGTTCTTACCACTTTTAATCCCCCGAAATATAGGAATTGCTAAGCTCTGAAAAGATACGCCTCGGTTTTGACGATGCCCTCATCAATGAATCTAAATGTGCCCCCACGAGCCATTCCTTCGTGTTTGGGAACAAAAAGGCGGCCCGGGTTGGATCCCAAGCGACCGCATGTGGGATTTGTGGTGGACAAAGTGGCGCAAGGGCGGGTTTTCTCCGGGTTCTTCGGTTTCCCCCGCCATCACATTTCACCGGTGCTCCATCTTCATTCATGTATCATCAGTGTCATAGCCCGATTGCCCTAGTAGTAAAAGCGAGTATTAAATATTACCAAAAAAAAAAAAAAAAAAAAAAGAAACGGTTGGAAGTCAGTTTGGTTGAATATGGGGAATGAGGTAGAAATTAATAACCCAATTCATACAGGTAGCAACAACTGCGGATATATGTGCTGGTGCCCTGCCACACTTTCTTCTTCCCCAAATAGGGCCGTGTCTCCTTCAGCTACTTGTCGAATCGTGCCAACAACTCATTGTGGTATTGCCCAGTAATCGTTTATTCTTTTTCTAATAATAGCCCGCTTAGCATCGCAAAAAGTGTTGCTATCCTTTTTACGGTCAATGAGACCTTCTTTGCCTTCTTTGGAGCAGATTTGCGAGATGCAACCCATTGATTTTATTTTTGCATGGTTTCTGGTGTATAGTGTGAATTCAGGTATCATTGTTAGTGACAAATCGACGAAAAAGGCCCGTCAGATTTCACTTGATGAGCTTCGAACACAGTTTTGCCGTTCCCGTCAACTCACCTAGGACCTCTACCACTTCGCGAATTTTCGTTCAACGATCAGCGAGAATCACATCGAGTAGTTTTTCACTGATATCCTCCGTAACCGAAAATGAATCTTCCACGACGTTTAAAGTATTTTAATTAATGTCTAACTGTTGTCATATATGGTGAAATGTGCCCATAAATAGTATCCGATTTCGAATCCAAATGTAAAAAGGGAATCACTGAGCGATTCTGCAGTTTTTCCGTTTGAATGTAAACAAGGTGAACGAATTATCAATATGCCTACGAAGTCCAAACTAGCCCGCGAATCAGTATCAAATTTGTTTTGGCGATGTGTAACAATCGGCAGTACACGGTGGTAATGGCAATTCCTTTAGCAGCAGTGTCACCCTCCGTGGTGTAACCATGCTAACTTCTTATACCCAAAGTCGCGGGTTCAAACCCGGCGGAGTACGATGGCTTTTTTCGGGCGTAAAAATCCTTAGCATAGTTTCCTTCGGAAGGGAGATCCCACGTAAAAGTATCTCAAGCCTGATAGAGAGGCCTCTGAGCATAATTAAGTGGTCTTTCACGTACAGTATAGAATGGGACTCTGAGATCCAAGGCAGTTAAAGAGCGTCCATAAATAAAACTCCATTTCCATTTCCTTTAGCAGCACCATCTAGTTTGAAACACGCATACTAGAAACGCCCTCGTATGTCATATTGTTTCTGACTTTAAGATAGAATGTCAAATTAAATTAAAAATTCCATACAAAGTGGTGTGTGGAGTAAACGTTATAATTCAAAAAGCTTGTGCTGTTTCCCAGCGTTGCCCGCAACGCAAGAAGTACAAAAAGCTGGAACCGTGTAATCTGCCTTCACGAGGAGCTCATATGTAAATAATTGTCTAAGCCGCTAAGCTGAGAATTTCATTTGAAAAGGGTTAACTACATTGTCCGAGCCTAAGCCGTAATCCATCCGAGACATGCAGCATGTTAATCTTACGAATGTGGCGATATTAGGTTCTTATTGACAAGGTCTTAAAATAAACAGCTAAATCCTTCGGAATTTCAGGAGTTTATAGCTAAAACAGGTGAGTAAGTGCAATCACGCCCTGCTTGAGAGCATATCAGATTGGTTTCCTAACAAATACTTCTACCTTTCTTTATTTAAGTTTCTGTAATAAGTCACATCCAGGTGATGTAAAGTTAGAGAGATTTCAGTGCTATACTATTAGCGAAAAATGCACGGGAAAATGGCGAGACGAAAAATGTGGTGATGCCAGAAGACTACCCTCGTTTATTTGCAACGTATTGCAGTATTCACCCTCCATGCATAAGTTGTACTCATGATGAGGACCACGGTTCAAGCCTCTTCTATTGTCACTGTATTCCCCCTCCCAGCATTGTCTCCTAATGATGTAGAGCATGCTCAGGGGAGGAGTGCAGCAACTGAAAGGAAAATGAAACTGCATGACGCATTAGACGTGCTGGTTCTACCCACATCTAACATTACATCTTCTCGTTAACATCAACCTTTAGTTGAATGGTTAAGAGTAACTTTAAACTTTAAATACTGCAAAATTTATTGCATATTCACTAGCGTGATTTTCAGGAGCACTCTCTTAGGGGATTTTATTCCTGCATCCAAATTTAATGTTGTAGTGTATTTGCTCTTATATCTGAGAAGCTGTAATCAATCTTGTAAACGAGGTTTCTAAAGCCCATTTATATGTGCCCTGCTGCCGAGAGACGATCCTACAAGACCCCACGTTTCATACTTTGATAAAAAATATATGGTTAACTCATGACTTTCCTACCAGGAGGTAGACTGACGCGCAGAAAAAGTGACCAATTTCCCTAGAACGCACTGTTTTTCCCTCTGAAGTTTCGGATGCGCCATGGCCTAGTGATTGGACCACTCGCCTCTCATCAATTCCAAGCGTCCGCGCGTGGAATTTGTGGTGGACAAAATGGTGCAACGGCGGGTTTTCTCCAGGTTCTCTGGTTTTTCCCGCCAGCAAATTCCACCGGTGCTCCGTCTTCATTCCAATTTTCATCAGTTTCATCACCTGCGGAGCCGTCTATAGTAAAAGCGGGCGTTAAACAGTATCAAAGAACAAACTCTGAAGTTTTCTACTTCCATGTAACCAACCTTTGACTCCACTCAGCCGGAATCAGTTAATCATGTGAGTAGCGTAAAACAATTCAAGAGACACAGAAACAAACCAATGAAGGGTTTTAAAATCAATACGAAACGAAGCGATGGTTTGGATGCAGTCTCTGTGAAAGAATTTCAATTCGATGGGTGCACAAGAAAAATAGAGGAAGAATACCTTGCATGTGTAGCAGCTATGACACATATGTGAGTTTTTGTCAGGGATATGGCGACGATGAGCCGACATTAAGTAAACAGCAGTGTAACATGAAAATAAACGTTTTAAGTTGTAATGATACCACCCATTGGTAAGAGAGGAAAAGTGCCATGAAAATCCTATGGTTAGAATTATGCTGAAAAACAGAGGTGTTGATGCCGTCAGTGAGATGCTTGATTTGTCAGTACCGACATAAACAGTTGCACTACATTAATAGGCCACATTTTATGAGCACTATAGAGTAAGATAGATCGGACATAGGTGGGAAATAGGCAATATGGCTGCCACGTGTAAACTAGAGAATATGAAGAAAGAGGGAAGCTGAAAGTGTCCGAGTATGGAGATTCTGTGAACTAATTTAGCGGTTAAATGGAAGAGCATAGGGTGTATGTACTATATAAATATGTTATATGTACATATAAGGCTATTTTTGTGATAACATTTAATGCCCGCAGGAAAACCCGCCCCTACACCGCTTTGTCCACCACAAATCCCACATGCGGTCGCCCGGGATCGAACCTGGGCCACCTCAGTGAGATACGAGTGGTCTAACCACTCGGCCATGGTGCGGCCTGCATGTATATGTATGTAGGTTATGCATGCGTGTATGTATGTACACGAGATGCAGGCTATGTGAGAGATTTTCATCCAACTTCATTCCAAACATGTTAACAAAACCTAATCTAACCTAACTTGACCAACCTTGCTATCATAGCCTAATATGGCCTTACCTAACCAAAACCTGCATCTAAACTAATGTAAACCTATCTATCCTAAATTAACATAATCTGATTCTGCTACATCTAAACTAAGTTCGAACTAACCTGAACTAGTGCTGCTTTTAAACTAACCTGAAGAGTTATGCCAGCCTAGCCTAGTCAAACCTAACCTAACCTCAAGACCCAACCTAGTGTTCATCTCACCACTTAATCTGATCTCACAACTTCTAGCGTATCCTAGCATAATCTGACACGATTTATACTAATCAAATTTCACCTAACCTAAGCTAATTTACACAGTTCTCTCATTACCTAACCAGGCCTGCTATCTCCTTATGTAGCTACATAGGTCATGGCTCAAACATTTACACAGTTTCAGTAATTTATTCTACATATTTGCACATAGTAGTGTGTTGAACCTTAACATTGACATACTCCTCTCTTATAGGAATTACTTATATTTTTCATAAATGTCTGCTCAGACAAGAACATGTTCAGTGAGAACTTGAATAAAATTGTGGCTTACAAACCTCCTGAAAAAAGGTTTCGGTCACATAGAGATAACCTTACTTACTTTGACCTGACTTCAGCCAAGATAAACTTACGTAGCTTTGAGTTTGTTTAGGCATTTCATCAGATTTGTATTTTTAAGGGAAATTTGAATTAGTGTTAGTTCAGAGTTCATTCAGCATATTTACAGGTGGCTTATATATTTTTGTATTTTGTTTTGAATTCGATTTATACACGATTTATTAGTCGTTTTTTAATGTTATTTGTCGTCCCCCTTGATCTAGGGCCAGCATGATATCCTCTGGTTCCCAAGGTCGCGGGCTCAAACCTGGCGGAGGGGATGGCTTTTTCGGAAGGGAACTGGAGCTGTTGGTCTTGTGTCGTAGATTATCGGCACGTAAAAAATCTTAAGCCTGATAAGGAGGACTTTTTGTAAAGCAAAGAATGTCCATAAATAAACCTCAATTTAATTCCATTTAACGATAATTTTCAGTTTCATCTAGTTATATTGATTAGTATCTCTCCTCCTTTATCTGAGCTTAAGACGTGCACTAAAAGATACTCCTGGCTTATGTGGTCAGACTCTTCTTTAGAGTAAACCTGTCCAGGATGATCTAAATTTTTTTTGAATTGCAAGAGCTTACTAGCGTTAATTTGAGTTTTGTTCAGACCTATTGATTGGTGTCACACTACGCTTATCTAGGATAACGACCTTTGCTAGAAGATACACTTGTGGGCATCCTTGTTCTTTCTTTATCATGCGACATTAAACGATAGCGCGATTTTATTACCTTTTCTGCAGAAAAAAATGTTGTTGTTGAGAGTGAATTAAATTCTGTGCAATTTTTATAATTGCATTAGTTCTAATACAACCCATCTGTTTATCAAATCTTAATAGCGCTACGTTTGATGTCTTTAACTTTCTTATCATATTACCATAAATATCCAGAGCATACATGTTAAATCTGAAATCAACAAAGCGTTGAATGATTTTATGATTTTCAATTATGTGGCATTTTATTCCTTAACAGTAAGTTTAATGTATCTAATTAATAGAATTGTGTCTCAGTACTTAACTGACTAGAATTTTATAAAGAACTAACATGCTACTTGCCTCGAAATGCTGCTAAATACTTCCATAATGCAAGGTAGTTTTCTGAATGCTAGGGCAGTTTTTCTTTTAGAAACTTAGCAATGAGAGAGGCCCAAAAAAATTAAAACCTTCTTTTTCTTTCTTTAGCACGCATGTACAATGTACACAGTAAGTAAAGAATGTATTGCATTCCTTCCAAAACTTCAAAACCGCAATTGTTCCATAAATTCGTGTTTTGAGGACCACTGGATCCAAAACGGCATTTCTCGAAAAACGGTGTGTGCCTTCTATCTGTGTACCTGTGAACAGCATGACTGAAAAATGAAAAGTCTCATAAATGCCAAACTTGGTATTTAGGTTCAGTATCTTTCAAGGATACGACACGAAGATTATCAAGAAAATTCCCCCAATCTACCCTATACGTGAAACATTTTTCGAAACATCCGATTTTCTTAACAATTGCTCTAACAATTTTGATTAAAATGACGCATATTAAAGATTTGTACATGGAAAATAAAACGTATATCCCGGATTTGTTGGGAAAAGTCCCTGAAGTCCTCCTCATTCTGAATCAGCTAACTTTGCATAACTGGTAAAGATGCACAAAAACGTAAAAGATCATTAAAACACAGCGTTTGTCTACATACGTTTTTAATTTTTTATTTACTCATTTTTTATATATAGCTAATCACCTTCCAGATATATTGGTTTCAGTTTTAAGCTACTTAAACTTTTTCTCAAAGGGAAAGTCCTTGTCCGTTTTTTATCTCCTTTGTTTTGCTTCTGTCCATGGAAAGAGAACCAAGTTTTAAATGACATTCGCATGGCGAGAGTTTCTAACACATTTGACTATCACTTTAGCCTAGTGCATTCCCTCATTTCCCTTTTACTTATAATGAACTAAGTAATAATACTATTTCTGGAAATGTTTATAATGATTAGCATGATGTAATTGTCTTTTGTGAGAATAATTTGTTTGTAGAACATATAGAGAAAGTCATGGGAATGCAGCACATCAGATGTTTTCAAATCGCGTAGCTCTAATAACCTCATTGCACTATATAACCAAGCAATCTGAGTTTTTTTCATCTTGCCTACTATGCAGGCGTGTATAACCATAAGTAGGAGGATAACGGTGGTCGCGCAGTGACCGAGCGATTTTTTTTTTAAATACAGTACCGGAGTCTGATCAGGACTCCGGCACTGTATACCCTACCTTTATTTACCTTTTTCTTTTTACTTTGGTTTGCCCTATTATTACTGTTTACTACTGTTTTCTTACTTTTACAACACACACATATACACAAACATATAACATCCATGCCCAAGGCGGGACTCGAACCCACGATCCCCAGCGCTACGAAGCACCAAAGCGGGACGCCTTGGCGAGCGCGGCCATGGGGACCGGCAAAAAAACCATACCCGGGTAACTCACCCTAAGCGAGATTCGAACTCACGACCTTTTGAACGTGTGGCAGACATGCTACCACCACGCTACACAGGCGGGCGATTAGGCCATTTCCCTCTCATCCAGGCAGCCTGGGTTCAATCCCAGCGACTGTATGGGGATTTTTGGTGGAAGAAGCGTCGCAGGAATGGGCTTTCTCCGTGGTCTCCGATTTTCTCCACCTATCGCATTCCACCGGTGCTCCATTTTCATTTCATGTATCATCAGTGTCATCGCCTGAAGTACCATATATAGTAAAAGCGGGAGTTAAACACTATCAAATTAGAAGTATAAAGCAAAGCAAATCTTGTTATAACATAAAACTCATCTTTTTAAGGTTATCGATATTTTGAAAAGCTAAAACTTTTCACCATGTTTTAATAAAGTATATTTTGCTCATCACCGTATAAGTTCTTGGGCTTGTTTAACCACAGGATATAAAATTATGCACCTCTATTATCTGAGCTTTTTATACTGCTAAACTGAGTTTTAATCTCTCTGTCAATTGCTAATGTTGAGCACAGGATGTGTTGTATTTCACAAAAAACTGTATCTCGATATTTTCCCGGAAATGCAGGTCTGTGTATTTCATTCTCTCAGTTTCCGTGGCTGCCTTCGCTAAAGTGCCCAGCTTTTGTGCTTCGTGGCGCAAGGGATCGTGGGTCCGAGTCCCGCCTTGGGGATGGATGTTTGTGTGTTTGTAAATGTGTATACGTCTGTGTAAAAAGGAACACGCTAAATGTAAAAGAAAAAAATCAATATTGAATGGAATGTTTCCATTATTCATCTACAGTGAATGCACCGAAAAATGATGAATTGAACCATACTTACTAGTTCTTTGCTCTTTTTGTCCTTGTCTACCGCAAAGGGAAAAGAAACATACACCTGTAACGATATATCAGAAAAGGCATGGAAGATTTATTTAAAAGTATTACATATGATTCAAATTACCCGCTCATTAAAAGTTTTGAGGTATTATGGGTATAAATGTAAAATTCCTTATCGACAAAATTTCTGCCAATATTTACCACGAATAATGAAAGTGGATAGAAGAAGAAATTATATAAACATAAATGACAGTGTGTAGGAAACACTCATTTAATTGTAGTGATAAGATTTTTCACTTAAATTTTGATTACTTTACACATAGGTGATCTGTTCCTCGTGTCTATTATCCCGAAATCGAATGAAATGTTTTCAAAGGTATTTATAAAATTGTTGGCGTAAGAAAATAAATGAACATGATATAGTGGAATTAAAACGGTAAGGATTAGTAATAAATTGGTAATTACTATGCTAATGTTGCCTGCCCTTCCAGACAATGGTTGCCTTTGTGAGATGCTGAGCATCGTCTCTGCTGTGGAGAGTCCTTAGTTCGACCACAGGCAGTCTCTCTCCCGGCAGACAACAAAGAAGGCCCTCAACTAACTCTTGTGCCACTTATCGTAGCTTATTGTAATCATGTGAAGGGTGTAGCTTATCCTACCGTCTTTCTCATTGTTCAATAAAGTACCTTAGCTCCACTACCCCAATTATGGTCAGTAGTGAAGTTAAATATACCATTTATAGCCTATTTATGTGGGTTGCAATTACAGTCAAGGGAAGCGTACATTACACGGTGTAAAACTCTCTTAATTTTACAGCCGAAGTGCTTGAGATATTAGCATTCTTTGTGGGGTAAGCAAGCATGTCATTTTAGCAGCTGAGTTTTTAATGTGATATGCAGTAGCGGCTCGTCAGTGTACATTTTGGGTGTTCAAAAAATGTTAGCCAGACAGGCCCGAAAATGTAAAGTGACACCTACTGGATAATAGTTCTGTAGAAATTGATACAAGTGTAGCCCTTCCTAACATCGACAATATAAATATTATTATTATTATTATAATAACAACAATTGCAAAAACACTGTGTTACTTATTCGACGAAGTACACCATTTCATGTGGATGTGTTTATTGTGTACATAATTAAGTACACCGACTAAGAGTAAAAGTGAAGTAATGTAATAATTAAACCGTACCTAGTTGAGGTTATGGATGGTATGAATTTTCCGCACTTGTGCACGCTACCTATTCCTCAGGACATGCACTTTTAGCGTTAGCCCCTACACGCCTAGCTGCGCAGACTAGTGCAAGTGTCGTGAACTGCAGGATTGGAGTGGAGGGCAAAAGACCCTTACGTCGCGCGCAATACATTGGTTGTAATGGGTAAAAGTGAATTTTGAAACAGCTATAATTACGTCATAAGAATACCTGAGTAGGAAATAATTGCGACAACACTTCCTTATTATCATCAGCATCTTTGCACAGGGATTGACCTTAAATGTCCTGTTGGGAAATGAATAAAACCACTCCATTGACTAGATGATATTTTACCCCACAACCGAACAAAAGGTAAGTAAATATTATCCTTGAACTTGAATAGCGCATACCTGAATTAAAGTGTTTTACAAACGGGTTATAAGCATCACAGAGAGCATAAATCAGCTTTAATTCTGTTTCCGTGTTTTTTTCTCAGTGATTCCATGTATACTTTCTGATTTTTACTTTAATGCACAAAGTCGTCAAAAAGAAATCTGAAGAGGGATCGTTAAGTGTGTCCCTGCAGTAAAGTGGACAAAATGGTAATACGACATTACCTAAGGCGGTATGTAAATAAATAAAAACAAGCACACAAATAAAATGATTTAGCAGAAAAAAACAGATATGTGATATTGGATTTTCAGAGACGGTGTGTACAGTATACAAATAAAATAAACGTGAAATTAGGTACACGTTTTCCTCTTCAATAAACTGCATTAAATTCGTTAAGTAGGTAACATTTTCTATCAGTGTTTGTGGTATAGTTGAGTTAGATAGACAAGTTAAGTATACTAATATGTGCACCACAGGAGAGAATGGCCTGTGCTTCCTGAAATAATTTATAAACAAATCTATAAGTAGAATCGATTATCACTATTTATGTTCTAACACTTTTGCAAAGTTCATTTTTACCATCCTATGAGGCTATGTTTCAATCTGAAATTACAAATTTGAAAAAATAAGTTATTCGAGATTTCGGGTAATTTTTTTTAAATTTAGGACAAATAGAATATTGAAATAATAGTTTAGCACTGCATTCTAATGCTAATGAACATATACAAAATAGTTATAATAATGAAACTAGCGTTCTCATTTCTCTTGTCAGACGAGAAGGGAAACTAAGTAGGTATTGAAGGAACTGTGTCAGGGTTTAGCATCATCTTGCCTTTATTCTCTTGGTAACAATTTTCCGCAAAATGCGTTGAGTATAGTCTGTGGTATTTCGATGACACAAACTTGTCACGTCTCAGATTAACTAACGATTTCCTGAGTAATTCTGATTTATGTATTGGAAACATAAAATAAATTATCATTCACTTAGTGACCGAGGAAACCCACGAGAATAAATCGGAATGAATTTGGAACAGTAATCACAAATGTTATAATTTATTCTTACCGATGGAAAGTGATCTCGGAATTTGTTTTTCCGGTGGTTTGTACGGTTATGCAGCACAGGAGTGCACCACGTTAATTATTAAACCCCTGTAACTTTAAACCATCTCTCTTTTAAAGCCTTTTAAATGTACTGAACCTATGGCAAAAGCACGTTCTGCCTTCCAGCTGCCTATGCGCGAAAGGCTTCAGTTAGATCGGTCCCCATAGCCGCGCTCGCTAAAGTGCCTTGCTTGGGTGATTCACGGCGCAGAGGATCGTGGGTTCGAGTACCCTTGTGCATGGGTGTTTGTGTACTTGTAAATGTATATATGTCAGTGTGTGTACGTGTTAGCAGAAATGTTTTAAATTCATCGGCTAACTAAGGAAATGTAGGAAAGTGGAAAAAAGGAATACAGTGCTGGAGTCCTGACAAGCCTCCGGAGCTGTATTTTTTTTAAAAAGAAAATTAGTGACAGCGACACTAGCGAGCGGTGTCTAGGTAATATACTTCCGAGGTCTCTGTGCTAATGCAACAACACCTGTGCATTACATGTACAACCTAATTAATTTAAAATCTGTATCAGAGTCACCAAATAGGCGCTACTGTTAGATATTCTGAGTAGAACTTCTTCGACAGTGACTAACTACTGACGTATTATACTACAATAGTCGCGTTGATGTATAAAGGTAATGATAGTATTGAAACAGAGCTCGGGAAATGCTTCGCCCTTAGCGCACTTCTTTAGGTGTGCATTTGGCCCCGTAAGAGAACTACGTCACGCCAATGAGCAGATATTTCTTAAAACAAATAATATGTTTTGTCGGCGCTACTGTCATATATCATAGAGTTTAGATGAGCAGCGCGGTGGGTATAAACGACGTAGATTTTAAGCTATGACATATACGTTATGTTTAACAGCATTCAAAGAAAAACTAACCAATAAATCAGTAATATATCAAAATTTGGAATGTTTACCTTCTCTAATAATATTACGCAGTAGCCATTGGCGGCATATTAAGCTAAGTTCAATTATTCAATATATTTTTTTATCTCATTTTGAATCATTATTAGGATAAATTGAACGATTTTTTCCTCCTAAGCAACAACTGCAATAATATGTGAGATACGGTCATGAAGATGGTATCAAAGTAATCGTTGAGAAATTGGCCAGCTAGAGCAACTGCCGTGCAAGTCTACCAGCACGTGTGTGTAATCGAGAACAAAATGGCGAACTCCGTCCTGGAAACTCACTTGTAACTGTTGTTGAACTTCTCTGATCGAGTTGGTATACACCCATGTATATTCATCGAAGGATAAGTATTGCCAATGCAATGCATGTGTGTGAATGTGATGACAGTCAGGTGATAAGCAAGTCTTCTTAAAGATGGTATGCCAGCCCATCAGCGAATTCCACGTACCAGCCACGAATTTATAACGCAATCCCAACGTTGTTACCATTAGAGCAACATTCTAAATGCGAGTTTCTCACAAATGTGCTGCATTAACGCGTATTCGGAAAACTTATGACTAATCGGGCTAATATCTTAATGATGTTCCACTACTGAATCTAGTACTTTAATTAACAGGTGTGTTTCAAAAGTTGGTTTTTAAGAAAGGTACTTTCACATTTCATTTTAAACAGCAAATACCAGGGAATCATGATATTTAGCTTACTATACTTTTTTATTTTAAAGCCTCTAATTATTTACCTTAGAAAACACTCAAAGGAGAGAAACTTTGAGAATTTGTGAGATGTTTTACTTTGTTTGGCTTTTCTGTATACTAAGCAAAATGCAAATTTTACACATTAAGGAAAATTGGCATAGTGATCTTTCTTTTATCAAAATGTGGAAAACTAAACTGTTCTTCTTTTAAGAATATATAAGCCCATACACGTTCCAGTCAGTTATTTTCGCTGTGTTTTTATGCCCCGTAGCTTAGTCAGTGCGAGGAGTCCTGGGTGTGATTCCCGTCTGGAGGGAAGGGATTTTTCTCTAGAGCGGATTATTCCCTATCCTCCTCAGAGTCTGAAAGTATAAAAGTGAGTGTGAATGTGATCTAATGATAAACAGTAAAGATGAATAGAAACTTAACGATTACAATACTCGAGTCAAAACCATTGCCGATAGGCAATATGTTCGGCAGGAAAATGCTGCAATAGGACCATATAGTTAAAGGTGGGGTACAAAAGGAACAATAAAAATATTGTGCAATGTGGTGTGGAGTGTTCAAACACATAAAGATAACGAAGGAAGCAAATATAGACCTGAAATGCACGGTTTTCGGGATAACGATTAAAATCAATTCTGACATTTAACCCTTCCAATAAGGTTAAGGGTTACGAGCTATGAAGATATTCTATGCTATTCCAGCAGATTCTAAATTATTGGAACGTAATAAAGCATTACAAACGTTTGCAGAACATACCAAATGTTGATAATATTTCTTAACGCTATAACTATTTCCCACACATTTTCTAATTACATGTAAAATCTGAAGACATATAATTTATTTTAGTATTTTCTGGATTTTCTTAGAAGCTTTAGAATATTCTGAAGTATCTCACGACACTCAAGAATTTTGGAAAATGCTGGTCATTTTTAGATGTATATGGAATCCCGTAGACGATTCAAGGTTATTTTGTAACATTTTAGAACATTCCAAAAAATGCATAATCTCTCTCTCTCTCTCTCTCTCTCTCTCTCTCTATGCTGTCTCTGGTATGTTTTAAATTTAAGAAGTGTGCATAGAGAGAAATGTATTTCTGCTGCGGGGAAATTAACGCCTTTTCTAAACACCAAACTTATGAGTTTTGGAAACAAATGCTGTCCCGAGCTATTTCTAACACACAGAATGTCCCAGAATTCGACCACATAATTTGGCAGGATTGTAGAAGGGTCCAAAATAAAAGTTTTGAGATAGGAAACCTATGGGCTATGGATTCTAAATTCTTTGCTACAGCATAAAATGCATTATGGGTTAACACGCCACTGATCAAACCGCAGTGGCCCGTGAAATGAGTACCTGGATTTTGAAGAGCGTAGGCGCAGTGGCATTATTTAGTATAATGATTAGCGTGTGGGCATCGCGTTTATTTGTCAAGAGAGCTGAAGGTTTAAGCCTCCATAGACACATTTAATTTTATGTTGTCTCCTTTTTTCTTTTTGCATTTTATAAATAGCCATTCGTATTTTGCTGGGTTACTCAGTATGATTTATTCGTACTGACAAATAAAATAGCACTTTGCTCACAGGTTCCACGTAGAACGTTTCAATAACAAATGTATTTAACACTTGAAGGTGTAGGTACACTTCTCCGTAACCCTCGAAGGAGTTACTAAAATGCAGTGAATCACCCATAGTGATATATTACAATTGTAGGCACAGTTTGCAATTAACGAAACAAATTATCATTGTGTCAAATGAAATTCAAGTTTAAAAACTGAACTAATATCTCTGTAGTAAAACAAGTGCTTACATAAAACGATTTTAGAATTCTGTACTAGTCAGGAAAATTAATTCAACTTTTTCATATCTGAATGAAAGGTAATTAGAAAGAGATTACGAGAAATAATACAATATCCGAAGCACAATATACAACAGATCACCAGAGGAACTTTCCGATATCACGAACTGCAACATCCCTGCAGAAATTGCACCTAGCACCCTGTCAAATATTCCAGGATTGCAGTGAATCCCACCACAAGGAGCTAAAGTTAGTGGCATTAATTGTTCGTCTGGTAAGCGAGGCTCTTAAGCTACCAGTGGTAGCAAAAAGCACTCATGATCTCTGGTTATCTTAGGATATTAGTCTGTTTTCTCTCCGTTTCGCATCTCGTTGAACAATTTATTTTCTTACACATAACGTGTATACCGTTTTAATATGAACACAATGTTTAACAATACATGCTCCTCACAGTAGTCACGTGTACACATTAGAAAACATTTTCAGAATCACTGTTTCGAAGGACCATAGTAGCTCAAGTGGTTAAAACGACATGATACATATATCAAGGTACATAACTCCATGGCACGACAGCTCATGGGGAGCCTTGGCCTACTGGGTACTGCTGTGCGAATTCTGGCAGTATCCTAATTTTTTTATAATAGTTCAGTTACCACCTTTAAAGGCACACATTCGATAAATGTTTTCAAAAAACCTAATTGTTTTGTTGCGTTAATCCGCGCATTTTCCTTGTCAATTACAGAATTTAATACTGAATGTTACGTAGATATCATTCACAGTCTTTTGAAAGGCATTTATCCTTAAAGGTTTATCGTTTTGATGGTTTCAGAAATGTAAACTAAGCTTATTATTGCTAATTTAACGTGTAACCTTTGAGAAAAACAAGAAAATTAAAAGGCTAAAAAATGGAAACTTCAGAGAGTGGTGTCATCTTTGTATCGCGGAATTCGTTGAACAACACTATACCGACTTACCCACTAGTATGTTCTGGCGTAGAAATCTATTTAACTACATATAATCTAATATTATCTCAGCTGTTATCAGAGACGTGCACACTCTCAAAGAACTGGCACTTTTCCAAAGTTATGAGTCCAATAATTTTAAATACCATACTAATTGTACAACAATACTGCATTCCTTCGCCTATTGCCATAGGATGAGGCATTCTGAATGAAAATAGGACTCATAAGTCCACATTTTTTTTTTTTTTAATTTTCGGCCATC